>JABMCL010000453.1:260000-285000 GCA_018857735.1 Alviniconcha marisindica | reverse complement strand
ACTCGAAACTTTATTTTACAAGGATCGTAGGTTTAGTCAAAAACCTGTCTAACAACTAGTCCTTGCTAAGCTAAGAGAGAGAGAGAGAGAGAGAGAGAGAGAGAGAGAGAGAGAGAGAGAGAGAGAACTCTAACTCGAAAACTTTATTTTACAAGCATCGTAGTTTAGGTTTAGTCAAAAACCTGTCTAACAAATAGTCCTTGCTAAGCTGATAGAGAGAGAGAGAGAGAGAGAGAGAGAGAGAGAGAGAGAGAGAGAGAGAGAGAGAGAGAACTCGAACTCGGAAAACTTTATTTTATAAGGATCGTAGTTTAGGTTTAATCAAAAACCTGTCTAACAACTAGTGCTTGCTAAGCTAAGAGAGAGAGAGAGAGAGAGAGAGAGAGAGAGAGCGCAACCATCAGTTACGTTTGCAAACCTCGTTTGTTATTTTACTTTGTGAAGTTGGACAAAAGAAGAAGAAGAAGAAGATGATCTCGGACGAGCCTGGATCGAGAATGCGCGGTGAGTGCACTCGAGTGTTGCGTCACTCCTGATCTGACGATGAATTAGTAGGACACGCGAATGTCGGTTAGGCAAAGTGTAGGATTGTGCGAGAGGAGTGTCTTAACACAACCACACCAGCGAAACGGAGGAGAAAAATGTTCCGCCCAACTGGTGTTAGTATGATCTACGGAACACGAAATGCGTCAAGACCTGAATCATCGGTTCTGTTCGCCGAAAGCTGTGCTTTTCAATACTGATTTATTTTTATTTTTAAATCGACTTGCCGCACGTAACGTGATTATTGCTGTGTATTTTGTGATTTGTTTTGTGCCTGTTGCTCTCGGCTATTTTGGACAGTGGGTTTGTTGACGGTATGCATAGATTTATCTGTTCAACCTTTTCATAACGAGAACAGCATTTTGCGTGCATCGCATTGCCACGTGTGTAAACTTATACATGGTTTATTAATTTTCGTTTACGATCTTTGGTTCTATTCTACAGTGTAGAATCCCGTTGTGTGATACTGCGGACGCAGAAATTAAGGTCCCCTCTTGTTGAGAAGCCAGAACTTACAAGTCCCCCCCCCCCCCCCCCCCTAAACCTGGAGTAGGTCAGACTATAGCCAGTTTGTCGGAGAATGTAGAAAATGTGCAGATCAGTTGTTCCGTTTTGCGGGTTTCGTGTGGTTGCTCTGTCGGTATTTGTGGAAGAGAAATATCTCCCCTCCACGCTCACCCAACTTTGTGTATGTGTGTGTGTGTGTGTGTGGGTGGGTGTGGGTGGGTGGGTGCGTGTGGGTGGGTGTTATTTGTTATGTTTTTTGTTGTTGTGTTGCTCTGGGCGCAGTGGAAAACAGAAATATATTGCCTCGTGACATAATACGCACTTCTGCCACACATGCCGGCATGGTTTACGATGTCACACACAGAGACTGCCGACAAACACAACAGTAACTGAGACTTTCAAACGTCGATTTTGAAGAAGCTAGACGGTAAATCGACCGAAAAGACTGCTGTGAGTATAGGTGTCTATTTTCCGTTCCATTCATAGCGATAAGGCTTAGGGCGCTTCTTCGCTTCGGTTGTGTCGGTCTCGTCAAAAGTGGTGTCTTATTGACTCTCGCCTCGTCAAAAGTGATGTCGTATGGACTTTCACCTCGTCAAAAGTGGTGTCTTATGGACTCTCGCCTCGTCAAAAGTGATGTCTTATGGACTCTCGCCTCGTCAAAAGTGATGTCTTATAGACTCGCCTCGTCAAAAGTGGTGTCTTATGGACTCTCGCCTCGTCAAAAGTGGTGTCTGATGGACTCTCGCCTCGTCAAAAGTGATGTCGTATGGACTCTCGCCTCGTCAAAAATGGTGTCTGGTGGACTCTCGCCTCGTCAAAAGTGGTGTCTGATGGACTCTCGCCTCGTCAAAAGTGGTGTCTGATGGACTCTCGCCTGCAGTGACTTTGCCTTCCATCAACAGTTAATGAATCACTACAATGCCTGGCACTGCTGCCCGTTAGTTAATGCAGACGCCATTCTGGTGGTGACAGCTAGTACTGCAGGGTAGCTCACGATTGGTTGAATCCTTTTTTCTCGGGGGGGCAGGGTGGTGGTGGAGAACAAATAAAAACATGGCGCGATGGGGATGTCGATCGATGCTGTAATACAGTGTTGTTTCGTAGAATTGGAATATCTCAACTAGCACAAACCAAACACCGGAGAGACTTAATGCGGGCCCACTGACTTGAGGGGAGAGAAAACTCTTAATACTATTTACTCATTCTGTTCATTCACTAAGGGAGGAGAGAGAATGGGGTGATAGAGATGGAGGAGGAGAGAGGTTGAGGGAGGAGAGAGAGAGAGAGAGAGAGAGAGAGAGAGAGAGAGAGAGAGAGAGAGAGAGAGAGAGAGAGAGGAGAGAGATGGGGGGAGAGGAGAGAGATGGGGGGAGAGGAGAGAGATGGGAGGAGGGAGGGTCGAGAACTGGGGGCCCCGGAGGAGAGAGATGGGGGTGAATGAGAGAGAGAGATGGGTTTGGGGGTGGGGAGACAAATGAGGAGATAAGGAGGTGGGAGGGAGATTTGGGGTATGTATACTAACATTCTAACATGCACAGCGCTGAGTGCAAAAACAGAGGGCAACTTCCTTCACAAAACTGCCTTTAGGGCAAGCACCACACACACACACACACACACACACACACACACACACACACACACACACACACACACACACACACACACACACACACACACACACACACACACACACACACACACACACACACACACACACTCTCTCTCTCTCTCTCTCTCACACACACACACACACACACACACCACCACTCACACACACACACACACACACACACACACACACACACACTCACACACTCACACACTCACACACACACACACACACACACACACACACACTCACACACATACACAAAAATCAAGACTTCTCTGTGCTTCATCTGCAAACATTGCCACGTCATGATGTAGATGCATAATACACACATACTTAACAAACAAGCTCACACGCTCACACGAAACAAATGAAAAAATCATCCACCCAAAAGGGATGATTTAAAAAGAAACGAAATTACAGTTAATACATACAGAGACTATAATATTCATTCGTTCATTTTTTTGTTTCTTCCTTCCATAGCTCACTGATTCATTCTTTTATTCGGCAACTGCATTAATAGACCTCCCTAGACACTCACTCAGTCTCAACATACACAGGCTCACTTATAAAGTCAGCCAGACACTCAGTAAATACACTAACCCATCGGTAATCATTGACTTTGGTCAGTTATATCTCAAATTCCCAGACATCTCAGATTCGCTCGCTCAGTTTATTTCAGATCGGCAAATCAAAACATACAACAGTCCGTTCAGCCATCAAGTCATACTTTCGTTTGTTCAGTCAGTCACTTACTTACACCTTCGTTACCCCTATGTATAAAGCGGCTAACTATCAATCAGACTGTACATTCACACACTCAGTCTACTAATCAACCAATAGTTACAACAGTCGGGGTATATGTCAATCAAATTACTCATTTGCTCGCTTAGTCCTTCAGTCCGTGAATCAGTCAGTGCATAAACACATCAGGTCAGTGAATCTCCATACACTTGCTAACTCCACCGGTTAATCAGTGAGACAATCAGTACTACCTTAGTCAGTTTATCCAGCATTCATTATTCACATCCATTTTATGTGTCAGTTTGCGAATTTACAATGTCGTTTCTCCGTTGCAAAACTTTGTACAAAAAACTGGACACTTTCCGGAGGTCATCTCTGACATAACGCGAGAACATCAGCAACAGCTGCCGTGTGTGACCCATTAAACCACGACACATCATTTCTGAAATCCTCATAAATATATGCTTTACACGAAAAAGAACATGTAACTCATCCTCTATTTCATCCCTGCATACAGGGCACAATAACTCGGAATAATATTATTTCTGTATCTCAGCCTGTGTACTGATGTCGGCGATATACCAAATCTGAATTTAATAAAAGCTTCTCGGAAACAACGTAACTGTAAAAAGTCTGTATACTTCTTTGTCTGGATATTTTGTTTGAAAATCGAATAAAATTCAAAGCGTTCTCTTGAAGTAATGCTAGCACTCCACTCTTGCTGGAACTGATCCAGCAGTCCCTGTTTAAAAACAGACACAAATCTGTTCAAGTGTCCCACAGTTTGCTGTAGCCAGACATCTCCAAAGCCGTTTCTACATAGCAGTTCTTTGACATGATAGGCCCACGTCTGTTTATCCAGATCTTGCAAATACAGCAACACGTTATAAGCCTTTTTGGGGAGCCTTCCGTGTGGTAGATTTGTAATTCGTAGCCAGTATTTAATATATCTCGTACAGCAGATGTAATAAACATAGGATATCTGCCCAAGTCACCATAGGTCATTTTGTTTGGTGTCTGCACGCTAACATTCAAAACTCATTTGCACGCAAACATGTGCGCTTTTTGTATCACAGCAAACTGTTGGAAACCCCGCAGCTCGGATCCATACATCAGGAGCGGTAGGATCTGGGCAGCATGCATGGATTTAAAAAAAAAAAAAAAACCCTGAGGAGAGGCGTGCGACTGGCTGCTGCTTTGTTGTCACGTGCATTGCTGTTGGTCTGCTTGCGTGTTCTCGGGCGTAGTGCCGGAGATGCCTCCCTCGCTGCTTCGTCGGCAGGGGCAGCACGGCCACCGCTGGAGCGGTGGTAGGAACCACTGCCACCATGCACCCCGCCACGCCCAAAGCCGCGGAGTAACGTGCTGTGTTCGCCACCGTCACTACCGTCACCACCGCCAGCACCTCCTCTACCTCTTCCACGTCCGCGACTCCCTGACGACTGGCAAGGAGTTTGCTGTCTTGTTCTGTCACCAGTGCGGTCAACGTCCTCATCAACCGCCAGGGACTGCAGGGACTGTTGCTGCACGTGCTGTCGTCGGAGTTGGATAGACGTCGGGCTGGCGACAAGGTGAGGCCATCTCCTTCTGCCCAACCGCCTTGGCGCACTTCATCCACGTCGTCAAAAATGGCATCGTCGTCACTGTCCATATTGTTCACAACCGCTGTGTCGTGTTGTTTTGGTTGCTGCCTGCGTTTGCTGAAGAGCTTGGTTGCCCCGTAGAACGCGGTGCATCCGTCGTCTCTGAGGTCTTTGAGTGTACTGCGCTTCGAAAAAGTCACTGTGCGAATACTGTGAATAAGAGTCGGAATTCTTTGTCCGGGTTGACTTTTCCGCTTTTCTCTTCAGAATCTCCATCAGTACAGGGTAAAAAATTCCAGTTCCAAGGAGATGTGCTTCGCTTGAGTTAGGCATTCTGTTTGGTTGATGATAGGCTTCATTATTTAGTTTAACTGGCCAAAAATGAACGAATTTGAATACAGTTTGCACGGCGCACGTCTTGCCGCTCCGGTGCGAACAGTTCACCTAGAGAGAGAGAGAGAGAGAGAGAGAGAGAGAGAGAGAGAGAGAGAGAGAGAGAGAACATATGTCCGAACATGTTGTGGATAAAACGTATTATTACACTAATCAACTATCCAAGTTGCTGCCCCGCGGAGTTTTGGCCATTGATAAACCTGGCCTGACGTGTGGAGATTGTGAAGGACGTCGGCCGTGGTTACATGACTGTAAATCGAGGTCACTGTGACTGGGGCGTTCAGGCCTGGCGCCACCGCTGGTACATCACTCTCCCGGAACAAAAGTAATCACTCATGGTCGCAGTATCTGACACGTTTGCCGCGGCGGGGCGACAGCTGTAGTCCCTGCAGCCCCACACTGCCGGCCTTTGCGAACACAGAAGAGCCAAAATGTTGGTAATCCTAAGGACGTCCAGTTTTCCAGAGACGTAGCACGCTGGCACTTCCATGTGTCCTTGCACTCACTTGTTTAGAGAGAGAGAGAGAGAGAGAGAGAGAGAGAGAGAGAGAGAGAGAGAGAGAGTATTCGTTTCTTAACCTCCAGAAATAATTTGTTTTCAGAAAGAGAAAGTGAGTACTTGACTCATAACCTCCACAGAGAGAGAGAGAGAGAGAGAGAGAGAGAGAGAGAGAGAGAGAGAGAGAGAGAGAGAGATTGGCTTTTAACCTCCACTGAGAGAGAATGAGAGAGTGTCACTGGCTTTTAACTTCCGGTCAGCCGCATAGGTCACATTATGGGGCGGCAGGGGTGGGGTGGTAAACTCCAGTCAGCTGCACATGTCATTTCGGGTCGAAGAGAGACAAACTGGTTCGTGACCTTCAGAGAGAGATAGTAACTGGTATGTAACCCCCAGAGAGAGATAGTAACTGGTATGTAACCCCCAGAGAGAGATAGTAACTGGTATGTAACCCCCAGAGAGAGATAGTAACTGGTATGTAACCCCCAGAGAGAGATAGTAACTGGTATGTAACCCCCAGAGAGAGATAGTAACTGGTATGTAACCCCTAGAGAGAGATAGTAACTGGTATGTAACCCCCAGAGAGAGATAGTAACTGGTATGTAACCCCCAGAGAGAGATAGTAACTGGTATGTAACCCCCAGAGAGAGATAGTAACTGGTATGTAACCCCCAGAGAGAGATAGTAACTGGTATGTAACCCCCAGAGAGAGATAGTAACTGGTATGTAACCCCCAGAGAGAGATAGTAACTGGTATGTGAACTCCCAGAGGGAGATAGTAACTGGTATGTAACCCCCAGAGGAGAGATAGTAACTGGTATGTAACCCCCAGAGAGAGATAGTAACTGGTATGTAACCCCCAGAGAGAGATAGTAACTGGTATGTAACCCCCAGAGAGAGATAGTAACTGGTATGTAACCCCCAGAGAGAGATAGTAACTGGTATGTAACCCCCAGAGAGAGATAGTAACTGGTATGTAACCCCCAGAGAGAGATAGTAACTGGTATGTAACCCCCAGAGAGAGATAGTAACTGGTATGTAACCCCCAGAGGGAGATAATAACTGGTATGTAACCCCCAGAGAGAGATAGTAACTGGTATGTAACCCCCAGAGGGAGATAGTAACTGGTATGTAACCCCCAGAGAGAGACAGTAACTGGTATGTAATCCCCAGAGGGAGATAGTAACTGGTATGTAACCCCCAGAGAGAGATAGTAACTGGTATGTAACCCCCAGAGAGAGATAGTAACTGGTATGTAACCCCCAGAGAGAGATAGTAACTGGTATGTAACCCCCAGAGAGAGATAGTAACTGGTATGTAACCCCCAGAGAGAGATAGTAACTGGTATGTAACCCCCAGAGAGAGATAGTAACTGGTATGTAACCCCCAGAGAGAGATAGAGAGTAAGTGGGTTGTGTGTAACTTCGGAGAGAGGCGGAGAGTAAGTGGTTTGTATGTAATCCCCAGAGGGAGATAGTAACTGGTATGTAATCCCCAGAGGGAGATAGTAACTGGTATGTAATCCCCAGAGGGAGATAGAGGAACTGGTTTGTAACCTCCAGAAAGAGAGGGGAACTGAGTTGTAACCTTCAGAGAGCCAGAGGAACTGGTTTGTAACCTCCAGAGAGAGAGAGAGAGAGAGAGAGAGAGAGAGAGAGAGAGAGAGAGAGAGAGAGAGAGAGAGATGGGGGTGGGGCTTTCAACCTCCAGTCAGCCGCACAGGTTTACATGAAGGCCGTGAAGAGAGAGCGGGGTGCCGCCTTTGCTCATTGCTGAATTTTTCAGCAGTAGGCTCTTGTGAAACTACGCCAAGAAACGTAGTGTTGTGTGTGTGTGTGTGTGTGTGTATGTGTGTGTGTGTGTGTGTGTGTGTGTGTACAAACCGCGCGAATGTAAGCTTCAGCCCGACAAGGTCAAGTGTGCACGCAGTTCTGTTTGGGGCTAGTTCTAGTAGCTGGGTTGAAAGATAGGACAGTCAGTGCCTGGAGTCGGTCCCAGTGCATAGCCTGTTGCACGCGATCCGCGGCCAGTGTAGCGCCCAGTCCTTCTGCGGTTGCGAATGGTTGAACGATCATCTGTTCTTTGGTTAGCCAAAACGGAGCGGCCTGAAACTTCCTTTAAAGGGTGCACCGAGCGAAGACTCAGTAGTCGGCCTGAAAGGGTAAAAAAACAAAAAAACGAAAAAAACGTGCGTTCCGTGTCTGGAATCTCAGGGCTGTTATTTGATTCCTCTTTCCTATCTCCTGTCTTGGTTTTTTTTCTGCCGAGTCCTCTTGCTCTTTCTGTTTTGTCATTTTTCTGCTAATGCTCCATTCTCCTGACTTTTTTTCTCTCCAGAAAACTCACAAGTAATTTTCGTTAAGAGTTAGGCTTTTTTGTATGGCTCTTGTTGATCAGCTAGGAGATGATAGTAGGTGGCATGTGCACTGCTATTTGCCATTGTGCATTTGTATATATTACGGGTTAAAAAAAATCATTGTGTCTGTTCATTCCTTTTTTTTTCTTTTCTTTAATCTGGTATCGATAAATTAGAATAGTCGACGATACCGGCTTGTCCTAGCCTTCCATGTACTCTTTTAACAGGGGTAATATTGAAGGAACTAACTTCGAAAATTTGTCTCTCTGTATACATGTATGTTTTGTGTTTGCGAAGTGATTAGTTTTGTGGACTGACTCAACAAAAGGTTTATATGTGAGGAGAGTTTTGAACTGTGCATTTGCTTATGACCTGAGTTGAACTGTTCTGATGTGACAGGACATTAAAAACCAATTACTAACCAACTTCAGGTATATTGTTCATTGAGGCGCCCTACCTGCATTGTGTCATTTTTGCAGACCAGCACGCCGCTTATGACCGGAATTTGTCCTGATGAGATCCTGTATGTTTGACAGGACATTACCCAGTTACTAACTAACTTCAGGTACTTTGTTCATTGAGGCGCCCCACCGGCATTTTTTTTCATTTTTGCAGACCAGCACGCCGCAGCCTGCCACCACCGTCGCCCAAGAACTGACCTCCTTGTCCTGCATCAGCGTCGCGACATCGGGCACGTGCATCGCGATCTCCGATAAAAACGCAGACTCAGCCCTCGGGACCCCCTCTCTCTCTCTCTCTCGTCGGCCCAGGTTTGTAGCCTGTGCGGGGACTCAGTCAGTGCTGGCCACGTGACGTGCCAGCGAGTGGCGCAGACGACGATGGAACCCTCCAAGAGCCCGCACCGCGAGAGCCTGAACACGACGACAGTGGCGCCGGCACACAGCTCGGCCGGCCGATGCGTCAAGCGCGAGACGCCGGAGGCGGAGGCGACGGCTTTGAGCGGCGTTCCGGGCACGTCGGATGACGATGGCCAGGACTCGTGGGAGAAGGAGCGGCCGCTGCGCCGGAAGCGACGCGTGAAAGGCCAGAAGATCTGCGGAGTGTGCGGCGACCTGGCCCAGTCCCACAACTTCGGCACCTTGACGTGCGAGACATGCAAAGCATTCTTTAGGCGAAACGCCTTTAAGCAGAAGGTGATGATAATAGATAATCTTCATAATTATTGTAAAGCGCTATTCTCTAACCTGAGTTAAAATCGATGTGCTGTAATAAACAATATTATAAAGCGCTAATCTCTAACCAGAGTTAAACTCAATGTGCTGTACAAAAACAGCTCATGACAAAAACGACAACAACAACAGCAACAACAAAATATTAGCATGCATTTCAACAAACAGAACCGCAAATATTGTAGTCTACCATAAACATGTCACCTAGCAAATAACAACTATATATATACACAACGCAGACAGACAGACAGACAGACAAACAAACAGACACACACACACACTGACACACACGCACGCACGCACGCACGCACGCACACACACACACACACACACACACACACACACACGCACGCACGCACGCACACACACACACACACACACACACACACGCACGCACGCACGCACACACACACACCCTTGCGCGCACCAATCAGTCCCCGCTCTCCCATTGTAATACGCTTGTAATACTTGCGTACACAGTCGTATTGAGCAGTCTTAATGCTCACTTGGCCAAAGATGCGGCCTTTGCGCGAATCTCTGCAGTTTGAGCGCCCCAGGCGGTCATGTCCTCGGAGCAGAAGGAAAGCGTGCTTGTCTGGGAGCAAGGGGACCAAGGTATTTCTCGGCCTTTGCGAGCTGAACTCTGATAGCTGCAATACGCTATACACAATTTTATTTGGTGTTTTGATTGATGTCATCCCTCTTCCTCCTTGTCCCGTGCTGACTGTGGGCGGTTGGTGGGATGTTGAAATCCAAGAGCTAAGTGACTAAATCTCTTCCTGCAGGAGCTTCAGACGTGCGTGTTCAACAGCAGCTGCACCATCACCAAGGCCACGCGCCGCTTTTGTGCCCCTTGCCGTTTGAAAAAGTGCTATGCTGTTGGGATGGACCCCGAGCTTATACTGGGTGAGTACTTCTGCTCCTCTCTCTCTCTTGTCTCTCTGTCTCTGTCTGTCTGTGTTTCTGTCTCTGTCTGTCTGTCTGTCTGTCTGTCTGTCTGTCTGTCTCTGTCTGTCTGTCTCTCTCTCTCTCTCTTGTCTCTCTGTCTCTGTCTGTCTGTCTGTCTGTCTGTCTGTCTGTCTGTCTGTCTGTCTGTCTGTCTGTCTGTCTCTCTCTCTCTCTCTCTCTCTCTCTCTCTCTCTCTCTCTCTCTCTCTCTCTCTCTATCTATCTATCTCAGTGTCTCCCTCTCTCTCTCCCCCTCTGTGTGTGTGTGTGTGTGTCTCTCTCTCTCTCTCTCTCGGTCTCTCTCTCTCTCTGTTGAACATTTTGTTTTATTGATTGGATGAAGACTGCAGGTTCTTTTTCTTAAAGCAGCTTGAAGCGACCACATACAAAAGCAACGCCTTCTGTTACAGCTGTTCGAATCCCAGTTTTGGCAGTAACTTTCTGTGTGACGTCTTTCGAGCGCTAATTAACTCCCTTGTGTGTAGATTCTGCACGAGCGCTTCGGGCCTCGTTCTGTTTGAGTACTAACTTTCTTTATTCACACCTTAGCCCCAGGGTCGCCGTCTGGGAGTGTGGGGTCCTTCTGATGAGGCAAAATACCGAGGTCCCGCGCGCAACAGGCGTCCGCACGTGTAAGAGCCCACGGCAGATGAACAACGTTGTCCTGACTAAACTGTGAAAATTCTACTAATCAGCAAATGAATGGGATAACAGCTCTCGACAGACGTCACATGCTTTAACGTGGAACACAAAAATCACTCAAAAGAGGATGCCCCCCAGTGGTGTATATGCCTTGCATCTCCGGCATATTCGGCGTCATGGGTGTGCATTCAGGACAGGCCATCGATCGGATCGGAGTAAAGCTGTTGGCCTGTGTCGCCGAGTGTGCCAGAAATGGTCACTAGGCGTGAATGGAGTTCTAAACGCTCGTCAGTTTTCTGTCGCAAACCGGCAGATTTTACGGCTTTGGCGAGTGTTAGAATGGTCACTGTTCAAGCGTTTGAATGTTTGGTTGGTTGTACGTGTGTGTACGTGTTTCTGTCATATTGTTGAAAGCGATCAGTCGCAAAGCTGTGATCCGATCTTTAAGTACTTGGACTACAGATGTACAGGTTTGCCTCGCTCAAGCTAATCGTCAGTTCCAGTTTGACCGTCCAGATCCAGCTGCCCTTGTGTCCGTTGCCATCCACCATCATTTTCGTTTCTCTTGAATGCTTTTTAGGTACCCATGTGTCTCTTGTCATCCACCATCATTTTCGTTTCTCTTGAATGCTTTTTAGGTACCCATGTGTCTCTTGTCATCCACCATCATTTTCGTTTCTCTTGAATGCTTTTTAGGTACCCATGTGTCTCTTGTCATCCACCATCATTTTCGTTTCTCTTGAATGCTTTTTAGGTACCCATGTGTCTCTTGTCATCCACCATCATTTTCGTTTCTCTTGAATGCTTTTTAGGTACCCATGTGTCTCTTGTCATCCACCATCAGTTTCTTTTCTTTCAAAGTTTTGCTGATGACATCAGCTTCATCAAACAGCCCATAATCAATCAGACAGACACGGTGATTTCATGTAACCGGCACAAAACTGCACCGCAGTTCCCGAAATACGGGTAATCCACAGCGAACTAGAGGTGAATGATGATAAAACAGCGTATGCTCGCCGCAACCAAAAGGTTTATATTCACAACCACCCTTCCCGTGCTTCAGTCTGCGCAGATCAACAGCGTTGACGTTTTCCTTTCTCCATCTGTTCGCAATCTTGGTGTCATCCTTGACCAGACTTTGTCCTTCAAGCATGCCTCATGTGTGTATTTCTTCTTGCTGGAATCCAAAAACCTTTATGGAGTGGTCTTAAAGCAACAGAATAGCACTGCACATATCGTCTTTAAATGTTGTAAGCGTAACCACATTCGACCTCTTCTTCTTCGTTCTCTTCACTGCATGGTTTCCTATTACCCAAGGAACGCATTATAAGCTGTCTTCGTGTTTCTCAGTCGTCAGTAGTGCAGGTTTTGAATAAGCCTGCGTGTTCGAGCTGTTCATACCCTACGCTTCTTCTCGTCAACTTCGTTCATCTTGATATCAGAGTATTTAGAATTCCTTCATTCAAAATGAACACAAACCGACAACGATAAAAAAAAATTTATTCTTTTACTTTTGTTGCTGTTGTTTTGTTTGTTTATTTTTGTTTGTTTGTTTTTTGTTTGGTTGGTTGGTTGTTGTTGTTTTGGGGGGTGTTTTTTCGTATCCAAAGTGTCTGGAGCTAACTTCCTCAAACCATCAGATATTCTGCGACTGATTCCTCCATCAACTGGGAACCAACAAACACAGGCCATCTGCCACAGCTGACTGGAATTCCCCATTAGCGTGCGACAAAGTACATCTTTAAGTGTTTTTGGAGGGTTCTTCTTGTCCGACAGTAAAGTTTCAGCCTATTACTAATTTGGAGAAAGAAGTGCACAAGTCATTCACTGTCGCCTTCGCCTACAAAATGAGTAACCTTAACAATGACCTAGTTAACCGCCATTTAAGCGCCGACCCAAACAAAATAATGTTCTTGTGGTTATTCTAAAGAAACGGCCGAGCATTACCTCCTCCATTGTCCTAACTATTCTAACATCCGCGCAAGGACAATACTTACCCTCCCTAGCGGCCAAACCGATATTAGAACACTACTGTACGATAACTTAGACCTGCGACATCCAGAAAACAAACACATAATTATTCCTAACTGTCCATGACTTCAACGACTCAAAAGTAGTAGCTAGGAGAAAGACGTGTCGATTCTCAACATATTGTTCTAATTATACAAATGACTGACTGCCCACACATCCTTCTGAAGTTTGTTAAAATTAATGCTACTGTCGAAAAATGGCTTCAAACCATCTTTCCCCCCCCCCCCCCCCACCTCCACACCCCAGTTCTCTCTCGTTAGTATTTATTTAGTCCGCCCGCCAATCTATCTATCTGGCATACTTATGTTTTTCAGTACAATTTGTTTAGACTTTTTCCTAGTGACTGTCAGTGTTTTGTTGTTGTTGTTTTTTTCTTTTTCTTTTCTTTTCGTTCTTTCTTCGTTTCCTCGTGGTTTTGTTGTTGTTGTTGTTGCTGCTCTTTTTGTTACATCTCATTTATTATTTACTGTTAGCTAGTGAATTTGTTCGTCTGCCGTACATTTTTTTCCCCAGCTTCAAGCTTGTTGATGAGCACACATTGTATCTTTAGTTTTGATTTGTTTTTTGTTTTAAATTGGGGGGGGGGGGGTTAAAACCAACAAACACAGGCAATTAATAACGCTTGACAGACGTCACAGAGACCTGAATCGCCTACGGTATAAGCGTCACCATGCTGGTCTCATAACGCGTTTATGATCAGAAAGGTTGTACGGAAATCCGTCTGCATTACTGGTGTACTTTCCCAGAACATGGGTTGTGTAAGTTCCCCTACTGGTGACTGTAGGGGTATTGTTGATCGTCACCGTGTGAGCCGAGCGCTTGTTGTCGATGTTTATGTAGTTCTGTACTGACGGTGGGTGTGGCGATGCTCTTTGATAGTGTATCAGTGTGAAGCGACTACGGCAGTTGGGGGGGGGGGGGGGGTTCTTTTTTTAGCGCCTAATCAGGTTTGTTTTTGGGTTGTTGTTTTTTGTTTATTTGTTTGTTTTGGGGGTTCTTTTTCTAAATTCCTTCCCAAGTTAACTTATTTTGTCAATATTATTCCTATTCAAATTGCGCGGTGCACGCTTTGTCAGAAGTACCGGGGGGTGGGGGGGGGGCGACATTTGACGTGGGAGGACAGACATGGGATCATTTTGAAGGTCACACTGACTAACTGGTCGGCTTGGGCCTACGATTTAATGGCAGATTACAGATATGTAATTGGTTTTCAACGTCCAGTCAGCCAGGATGGTGATCAGGGAGATGGCAAAACGCATACCAACTTTTTTTCAATTGATACAGCAGTGGTTGAGTACGCCGCCTGGTTGCATAAAACAGATTTGAACTCCCCCCCCCCTTCCCCCCGTGTGTGAGTGTGTGTGTGGGTATGTGGGTGTGGGTGTGTAGTTACACAAGCAAAACGTTTGTTAACTATGATAACGTCTGAGTTTTTGATATATATATATATATATTTTATATATATATATATATATATATATATATATATATATATATATATATACCGAGCTGCTCTCCCTCTCACATGCGTGTTTGTATGTGGGTGTGTAGTTACACAAGCAAAACGTTTGTTAACTATGATACACCGTAACGAGTTTGTCTTTTTTCTAATGTGTTCTAAGTTGCTCTTATCCTCTCACAATCGTTGTGCTCTTTTTTTTCTTGCTTTTTTTCTCCCTCCCTCCCCCTGCCTTTTTGTTAGTTTTGTTGTTGTTCCTCTCTCTCTCTCTCTCTCTCTCTCTCTCTCTCTCTCTCTCTCTCTCTCTCTCTCTCTCTCTCTCTCTCTTTTCTTCTTTTTTCGTTGTTGCTGTTGGTGCTGGTGCTGCTACTGCCACTGACATCTTCACTACCCTGCAGTCTGTGTCAATGATGTCACGAGCGAGGCCGAAATATGTGGCAGAAGTGTCGAATACGTCACTAGCCGACAGTTATCTGCTCATTGTTGGAGCGAAGCTACATGGCTAGGCCCTGAGGAGCTCCAAAATTAATTCGAAGCGGAAAAGGATTTAAAAAAAAAAAATTGTGCATAAGAGGAAAGTTATACCTATCGCTACACCGTCACCATCACAATAACTCCTGCATTAAGCTGGGCAGCGACGAGGGCCATTTTAAGTTTTCATTAACTGTGAGGGACAAAGTCACACGACGGTGTCAACAGATCTTAACTTTGGAAGGGAGAGGAGAACCGAAGCGGAATCGAACCAAGGTCCTTCTGCTTGCAAGCCTAACGCCTTACCGCTAGGACAAGCCGGCTCCCTTTCGCGGCTGTCTTCTTCTTGTGTGCTGTTGAGTTACATCCACCGAGGCCGTACTGACTATAATTAGGGAGCGGAGCCTGGTGACTGAGCGTGTTCAGCATAGCAGTTGGGACAGCAATTGCGTGGTACGGTAGTTGCTGCGCAATGCCGGACGGACACTGCCTTAACATCCTGTTGTTCTGGCGGCGGTCCACGGCAGCCTTGGTCTTCCGGGTTGGCGCCTGTTTTGAGGTTTCACTCTTCTGTCCACCTTTTCCCCTCGTCCCCGTCCCTACTAGGCCTGCTCGCCTCCGTGGACTTTATACAGCATTATTCCCGGTGACTGAGCCCCAGTCGTCCACCTCCTTTCACACAGCTACTGAGCTCAGAATTTGCGGTTGACTGGACGCAGGAAGTTAAATGTCAAATAACTTCACTGACGATTGTCTGAGCCCCACTCGTGTGTTACTTCAGTTCAAGGTAGTATCTATGCGCCCGTATTCGCTCCACTCCCGTCTCTCAGAAGTGTCCCCAACGTCGCCTTGGAAACAGGACTAGCGTTCGTCTGATTGACGATGGCCCTCTCGTCCCTTCAGCAAATATTCTCTAACGCTTCCTTTTTCCACGCCTCTCTCCTCCAGGTGGTCGATGATGTGACGTCCTTGGGATTGTGCCTACAGGTAGTGTCTAAACACTTCAGATCTTCCGAGACGCTTGTGATGGCTGCTTTGCCCGCCAGTGTATCTGCTTGGTCATTTCCCTTCACTCCGGCAAGTCCAGTGCAGTACGCCCACAGGAGTTTTCAGGTGGATGTCAACCATTGACACATTCAGGTCTGGGCTTCCCATTTTATTTTTCTAGCAAGCTGATTGAATCTGTGAGGATGATGACATGTGTGGTCCGACTGTCACCTCTTGAGGCAATCCAGCGGAGGGCATGGGTGACTGCTTCCACCTCCATTGTCAAGCTGGAGGTTGAGACCGTATAGGCTGCACTGTCTTCATGGATGGTGGTTGCATCTTGCTCGACAGTGAAGCCCCACCCTGACTTGTCTTAGTGACTGAGCCATCTGTGTACACTGTGAGGTCTTGCGGTTTGCTGTTTTCTTGAATGAGAAACCTGATCTCTGACTGCGTTTTGCCTGCTTGCCATTCTCGGCGGTGCTTTCCCAGGTTTTCTGGCAGGAGTGTCTCATAGAGAGACGTGGGAATCGGTTTCAGTACCTTCCCCGCTCCTTTGTTTGCCTGAGCTCTCTCAGACGCACGGATTGACTCGCGATGCACCGTAGCTGCTCATTTAAATCGGCAAAAACAGCCCAAATCATTATGCAAAAAAAGAAGAAGAAAAAACAAAAGAGAAAGCAAAAGAACTGGGCGGAGTACTGTCCTAAACGATAAAAAATACAGAGAGAGAGAGAGAGAGAGAGAGAGAGAGAGAGAGAGAGAGAGAGAGAGAGAGCAATAAAACAAAAAAAATAAAGAATTAAACAGTGACATAGGTGCCTTGTTCCGATACTACTAACTACCAAGACAAATATTAGTGTGTGTACAAAATTGTCACACGTAATTATACCAACAAAACGGAGAGAGAGAAAAAAGAAGAGCCAAAACTAAAGAAGAAGAAGAAGGGGAGAATTGTCTGTGTTTTTCCCAGGAACTGTGGACGACGCGCTCCGATGAGTAACGTGAACAGGAGACCCTCTCTTTGCACTTTGCAGATGGCGAGGAGAGAAGGGAGCGGCAGAGGAAACGGGACCACACCTCGGCACGCCGGAAGGTGGACAAAGGATTTCAGGAAACCGGCGCGGCACTCAGCTCCGCCAACTCCGGGCCCAGCCGCTCCAGCGCCACGCCTGCCGACACTGACGTCCAACCCTACGTCAGCACTGACGCCGCGCCCCGCCCGGATCCGCCGCTCACTGGTTGCAGCAGCAGCGGCGGGAACCCCGGCGGTGGCGGGGACAGCCGGTCCCTGCCTAAATCCGGCTCCTGCTGCTGCTCGTGCCGACGGAGCGGTGCCCTGGGGCTTCACTTCCGGTCCGCGGGCACGGAGACGCTGCCCCGGAACTCGGCACTGTACTGGAGTCTGACGCAAGAGGAGACCTTCCTGCTGGAGCGCCTGACCTCGCAGTACAGGGACATCTTCAACGACGCCGGGACGGCCGCCGCGGCGCCCCTGGACCTCCGGGACATACCCGTGGAAAAGGTTATGGTTGCCGTGGACCTCCTGCTGCGGAAGTTCGTCGCTTTCAGCAAAAGGGTGCCGCAGTTCAGCCAGCTGCAGGAGTGTGACCAGATCACCCTCCTGAAGGCCACGGCCATGCGTCTGTACTGTCTGCGCCTGGCGGAAGTCTACATCCCTGAGCGGAAGTCTTGGAAGAGCATGGTAGGAGAGGTGTCGGAGTCGGGGCTGAACCACCTGTTCAAGGAGCCGAGGATTCTGAGAGAGATTATGGTGTTTTGCGAGGGGGTGAAGTTCGTGGTGAAGGACGACACGACCCTCTACGCCCTCATGCACACGCTCGTGCTCTTCGACCCCCGCGACCCCAGCATCGAGAACCGCGTGCTGGTGAACAACATCAAGGACAAGTACATGGTGCTGCTCAAGCACCACCTGGAGTCCCAGTTCTCCTTCCTGCACGCTGACCGCTACCTGGCCGAGATGGTCCAGATCTGTCTCGACCTGGAAGACCTCGGACACAACCTCGTGCTGTTCTTCAGCGACTACTCGTCTCATTTCTACCCTCTCATCGCAGAGTTTTTGAACGAGTAAGACTGAGCAATACAAGAACTCATTCTTCGTAAGAACTGTGGCTGACTGGAACAAGCTGGAAGAAACGGTGGTTACAGCAGATTCTGTCACTGAATTCTCATCTGCAGTGGGCAGAGTGCTGCCTGCCACACATAGGCAGTCAGAACAAAAATGTGTTTTAGCCAGTGTTTAAATAGAGTAAGATGACAAATTGTACACACCATTCCTTTTAAGTAAAAGTTTTATTTGCATTGCGCTCTCCCAGCTCCATTGCAAAAATGGTCCCTGCAATGTATAGATCCAGATCCAGGGTGGCGAAAATTTGCTTTGAAGCCCATTTTTGTCTTTTCGCCCAGGTGACATCGTTTTGGGGTGTTGGTCATGTGCGTATTGCGTTCAGTTCAGTTCCGTCCATTGGGCCAAGCCTTACCCCCTCCCCCGCCCTTCATTTTCCCATTGCATAATAGCTGGATGGAAGCAACATGGACAATAAGATGGTGTGTTCAGTCTCCACTTTCGGTTCTATCATCAGACCACTTTTGAACAGGCTACTCGTCTCCCAAGTGTTTTCGTCACGCTGACCGTTCTTAATAAAGCTGACGATGCGTGATTGCTCAGATTTTGTTTCGAGAGTGGACGTTCATTGGTGAAGCAGCTGTGGGGGAGACGGTTAGGGGCAAAAGGGATCTGAGTGCCGTTTTTCTGATTGGCTGAAATTTATTGAAATGTAGAATGGTTGACAGCCCAAAACCATCTGCGGCGTTGTTATTGTTGTTGTTTTGTTTTTTGTTTGTTTGTTTTTGTTTGTTTTGTTTGTTTGAGTGATGGATGGATCGAGTGATGGATTGATTTGGTTCCATATGATCCAAACACATAAAAGCTTAAAAGGAACGCTACTTTAATAGACAATACAAAACATGTACCAAATTTCGAGGTAAGCCCTTTTTTAAGCGACAAAATAACAGTTGAACGGTGAAAAATTAAGACGTGCTTAATCCGGTTTCAGTTGTGGTGTGTTCAGTGCCTCGAGTGTTTGGAAAAATGTTGGCTTGACAGTGACTGGTTGTGAAATAAGCGGGATGTGATGAATATTATGACGTCAAAGTTAGATGACATGATTTAGGTACATGTATGCGATTTCGTCTTAGCATATAATACAAAAGTTGGTTTGCAGCCTCCGTGTGAAGGAACAGCCATGCAAACTGGCACACCACTGCGCGTGCCTTATGGCTGAGTAAGTGTATGTCGGTCGTCTTATATGTTAGTGTTAAGCCCCCAAAGCCTTTCGTGAGTACACGGTTAAGACTGAGCGGGAGGCTGCCCCGTCTTACACCGTGGTGAAAATGTTGTCAGCAAAATTAGCTAGAAGAGGATCATGCAAAATCACCTGGAAGACCTGCGACTGCCACGAACCGAGAAACGTTTGCCAGAGTCCGTGACCTAGTCAGGGCCACTGAAATGTCTTTCACATTTTGATCAGTGACCTAGCTAATGAGGAGAGTGGTATTGGATCCAAAACTTCTGAATGCCTGCGATTCGGAATCACTCGTGACAATTTGCGCCGACTTGAAGCAGATCCCGCCGACTTTCTGGATTTTCGATGTGAGTGCTCTTCTCGTGGTGTGTTGTTTTATTTTGGATAGAGTCAAAATCAAATGCGTTTGAATAATAACCTCTGCTAAGCCCACCTTCCGTTTCACTGATCAGACCGTTTGCTCTGAGGGGAAGCGAGAGAGACGGACAGGCAGAGAGAATAATTATTCACCTCTAACATCAGTGTCGGGGTGTCGCTTGTGAAATGTCCACCCCATGCGCTGGAAAACCTTGCCGATAACCTCAGTGACACGTTGTCAAAGGACTGGCGAGGTGGTTACTTGTGTGCAACTACCTCTACCCCCACCCACCCTACTAGCTCTACCCCAAGCCCACCCGCCCCGATTCAAGTTATTCTTTCCAACGCAACGGTTCGAATGCGATGGTTATTTCGGAGGTCACGCAGATGTTGCTGCCAGTAGTTACGTGAACTTTTTTTCAGACCCCGAAGGGAGGTCGGGGATATCTGATGTATCTCCGCCTGTCCTGAATCTCGGGGATGTCATTTGATTCCCTTTTGTTGTCGAGCGTGTCCTAGCCTTATGTGCTCTTTTAACAGGGGCCATGTTGAAGGGACTAACTCTTGGACGATGTGTATTTGATGTTTGTGTATACGTATTTTGTTTTCTGTATGCGTAGGGATTGGTTTTTGTTGATTGACTTGACAAAAGGTTTATATATTTGAGAAGAGTTTTGAAATGTGCGTTTACTTTTGACAGAATTTGATTGTCCTGAGGTGACCCGGTGTGGTTGATAGGACGTTCAAATCCAGTTACTAACTAAACCTTTTCGACATGGGAATGACTTCGTTTTGCTCCTCATTCACAATCGATTTTACCGTCCGAGATGCTGGTTACTACGCCGTGTCTATTTTAATAAGATATTTTTTTTGACAGATTGCCTCAGGGATTTGTAACCCCCCCCCCCCCCCCCCCCCCCCCCACCCCCTTCTCTTGAATTGTCTTGTTTTCTGTGTCTTTTGTGTGTTGCTTCTCTTCTTCCCCCCCGCCCCCCCCCCCCCCCCCCCTTTTTTTTTTTTTTTTTTTTTGGTGTGTGTGCGTGTGTGTTTTTGTTTGTTTGTTTGTTTGCTTTAAAGGGCCCCTGGACACTGATTTTAAGTGGTAAATATCACTTACATTGTACTATATAAATAAAGTTTAACATACACGCTGTTCGTTGGATACATTGACATTTTCCTGAGGGACGTAAAAGTATTGATTTGAATGAAAACAAACACGACGCTTCCAGCAGCTGCGTCGTCTGCAGCTGAAAATCCCGGGTTTCGGTCACGTGACCTCCGTGACGTCACGACAAGACAACTGACCCGCATGGCTCAGCAACGACTTGAACAAAATTGAATCGAAAGCAGTCTGGCAAATCAGTTTTAAAGCATGCCGAGCAAGTGTGCTGCAGTTGGTTGCAGTGAAAAGTTGACAAAGGAGTTTTCTTTCCATGCTTTTCCTTTAAAAAAAAAAAAAAAAATGAAGCCAGAAAACGACAGTGGCAAATCACGGCTGTTCCCAGAGGCCTGTTTAGTTGGAGCAAGGCTGGTCTATTTTGGGCGTTGGTCAGAGCCAATACCCCAGAATCTAGGTCAGCTGTGCAGGTGGCCTCACTTGAGATATGGACAGCTGAGTGGTCCTGGTGTGGATATGCTGCTGCAGCTGCCAGCAGTAAATTATACAGCTGTCTTTCACCCCCTCCCTCCCCAGCGACATTTTACCACAGACTGAGTTGGAAAGCAGACCATTGTAAAACTCTTATTTTGAAGTTTATATGGACACCAAACATGCCTGGTACAATAGTTTTAGTTTTCATTCAGCAACGATTCCATTTAGTGCAAAACAACAAACTGTGCATGGTACACACAAAAAAGTATGAAGTACACACCGACATTGTGAAATGCACAGACTTTTCTCAGGAGAACGACATGCATACATTACAACATTAATATATCCACTACAGGAAACCTTCACTTAAAATTGGGCTCCACTCTCCAGAAACTCCCAAGGTGGGGTGTAAATAATACTCCATTTTGGCAACAGAGCCATTTCATGCAAACTATTGGATTGTAGAGAGTAGTTGGTAGACACATAAAAGGTTTGAAAGACACCAACATTGTGAGGTGCATAAACTTTTCTCAGCAAAACAACTTGCATACATCACAACATCAATATATCCTCTACAGAAAACCTTCACTTAAAATCGGGCCCGACTCTCCAGAAGCCCCCCAGAGTGTGTAAAGAACACTACACGTGTGGCAATCCAGCCAAGTGGAAAGTGAGAGGGCAGCCGGCTAGTACTGAGTACTGACCACCACTGGTACTGACCTAGATTCCACTGACAGAGCAGATGTGCGTGGGGAGTTAAAAATAGCTCAGCCAGTGAGCAGCTAAAGCATCCGATTTGAAGCCTAGGGAACAGCCGTGAAATGGCAATGAATCGATGGGACCTAGCCACAAAGAAATGGGAACCAAAACACCACGATGTGCTCTGCTCAAAGCATTTCGAAAAAAATGCTTCACAGATCGCACCCTGCTGAACATTCAGTTTGGGTTATACATGTCCACAGGGTAACCGACTTGGAAAAAATTCCAGTTCGAATCTCCAAGGATGAAGCTCCGACGCCATTGCCAGTAGTTGGGCCTTTGTTTATTTCCCCCTTGTCATTCTATCTTTCTCGAGCCTTGTTTGGTGCGTGGCGTTTCGGTCTTTTTCGTTGTGTTTACTCTAGCTTTCACAACAGGCTAGACCTCATGAGGGAGCCTGCCTTTTATTGGGTGTTTTATTTTATTTTCCCAATTAATGACTTAATCCATGTTTGTTTCATCACACGTAAAGATGAAAAAGTTTTCTTCGTTCTAGTTCAATAGACTAGCGATTTCGTGGCCTCCCTGGGTTAGGGTTTGGGGTTGGGCTAGTGACCGGTTCTTGCCATTGACTGTTTTTTCTCTTTGCTTGCCCTTTTGTTTCTCGGGTTGTAGCGTTCATTCACGATGTACGAGTGAGGGGGGTAGTCTCGTGAGCGTCTGCTGCCCCGCAGTGTTGTTGTCACTGCTAAGTGGGTTGTATCGTGTACATTGCTCGCTGACATTTCCTGCCTCCTCTTTCTTTTCAGAAAGTGTTTGTTTGTTGTGGTTGTGGTTGTTTTGTTTTCTCTCTCTTCTCTTCCACCATACGTCTTTCGTTTTTATCTTTGGCTTATTGGCCAATTCGTACCCGCTGTTAGCTTGCCTGATTAGGGCAGCCATTTTGAATTTCTCTTTTCGTCTGCATTTGTTTACATCCCGATGCTATGTCATCGGTAGTCCTGATTAGCGATTTGCTTTATCAGTCTGCAGGCACTGTGTTTCTAGAGGGAGGCCGGGTTAGTGAGGGGTTAGTTATGGTTAGTTAGGCTTTCCATCTGTTTGTCGTTGGCACAGTTATTTTTGCTTCTGTGCTCTTATGTCAAGTTAAGTCGAGTCAAGTCAAGTCAAGAACTTCTTTATTCCTTCAAAGAAAAATGTGTTGCCACACATAAAGCCACAAAGACAGTGTACAGATGTAAAAGATTAACACTTAAGAAGTACGCAACAACACGTAGTATCGCACACATCACAATATAGAATAAACACAAGCATAACCACCACTATTCTCATGACACTTCTTCGTCACTTGAACTCTCCCAGTCAATGCCGAAATTGATATCCGCAACTGGCTCGTACTGGATTGGCCGTATTCCAGTTACCATTTCCAACTTTTCCTGCAAATTTATCCGGAGTTTTGTGCACTGAAACTGTAGAAGCAACAATGCCAATGGCAGTCGAGTCTTATTGTGACGTCACGATTAGCCTTTGACTTTAGGCTCCAAGTAAACTCTCGGCCAAAACACGCCCGATCACGCGGCTACAGCGGTTATTTCCCTTGCCCATTCTGCCGTGACGTATTGGTCTTGTTTCGCGATTCATAAGCATTTAAGACACTTGAAAAATATGAAATGATTACTGAGGCACGGGATATATACCTGTATTTACTGTGTGACAATAGTTAGTCGGTGGAATATACCAAAGAAGAGATCTGAAGCTAAAATCGGTCAAAATCAGTGTTCAGGGGCCCTTTAAAAATCATTCTGCTTCAGTCTCACCTCTGCGAGCGCAATTTATAGACATGCAAATGTAACATTAACATGTCCACGCCCTGCAAACCAGCAATAGCAGCAGCAAGCATCAGAACACAGACGTTCGCCCTAATATCCCACAATGTGTGTGTGTGTGTGTGTGTGTGTGTGTGTGTGTGTGTGTGTGTGTGTGTGTGTGTGTGTGGAGCGGGGGAGGGGGAGGAGAGTGAGTGCGTGTGTGTGGTGTGTGTGTGTGTGTGTGTGTGTGTGTGTGTGTGTGTGTGTGTGTGTGTGTGTATGGGGGGGAGGGGGGAGGAGAGTGAGTGCGTGTGTGTGTGTGTGTGTGTGTGTGTGTGTATGGAGCGGGGGAGGGGGGAGGAGAGTGAGTGCGTGTGTGGGGGGTAGGCAAGTGTATCCTTATTAGTATATGGACTACGCGTTTGACGGGCCGTTAAAACCCAGTGATCTCCACACACATCCGTTCTGACCTGGCAGAGCAAATCTCCGACCTCGGGCGCGTCGCCTGGCGCCACAGTTCCGCAGACGTTGCAGTAATTAATGCCGTGTGTACTTTTGCAGATGACGAGGAGAAGAGAGCGCGGCAGAGCAAGCGAGAGCGAGACGAGGCGCAGCCCGGCAAAAAGGAGAGGAGCCAGGGGGACACTCAGGTGAGCACCTCCACGGCCACGCCCACCGCCGACGCCCTGTCCCCGGCCGACGCGGCCACCTCGCCGGGGTCGTCCGCGGACTCCGGCAACGACTCCGGGGCTTGCACGCCGTCGCCGTATGATTACCCCAACAAGGGCACGTGGTGCCGCCCCAGGAACGCCCTCGGGCGGCGCTTCAAGCACGTGGCGCGCGAGGAGCTGCCGTGGGACATGCAGCTGTACTGGCCCCTGACGGTGGAGGAGCGCGCCTCGCTGACCCATCTGACCTCCTCCTACCAGAGCGTCACTTCCGTCTTCGCGCCGGAAGACCAAGAGCGCATGCGCCAGTGGGACTCGTTCTGCATGGAGAAGGCCATCTTCGCCCTCGAGCACGCCATGCGCCAGTACGTGCAGTTCGCGCGGGTCATCCCCGAGTTCCAGTCCCTCAGCCAAGGGGACCAGATCGCCGTCCTCAAGGCGTCGGCCCTGCAGTGGTACCACATCCGCACAGCCTCCTACTTCATCCCCGAGCGCAGGGCCTGGGTCAACTTCTTCGGGGCGGTCGCCGAGTCCGAGCTGGGCAGCTTCTTTGGGGACGCGCACGGCGTCCAACAGTACGCGGACTT
>JABMCL010000453.1:252500-255000 GCA_018857735.1 Alviniconcha marisindica | reverse complement strand
TTTGTCTGTTTCTAACCCAAATGTCCTGCTGCAGAAGCCATTTGCACACGGAACAGTATCGTGCATAGAAATTAGCGTCTTTCCAAAGTCTTTCGCCGTGTTTATTTTTCTGTTACAAAAGAAGTGGTTGATCTGACAACTCGTGTGTCAACTGTATGACAAACATTATGACCGTGTACAAACGGGTAAACGGCCGCTCTCATGACATTCAAGAATTCGGCTGGGTGAGTTCCCTGTTTTGTTACATATGTCCTCAAATGTTATGAATCCACTAGGTTCCTTAATGTCTTCTACATACAGTATTTCCCCCAGTAATCGAATCGGTAAACCAGAGTACTGTTGATTTGATTTACTCCATCAAATCACGTCGATGTGCTGTTCGCTCCGTCATTCTGTAGACTTGATTTAAGCCATCAAATGGAGAGACTGACCCGCCATCTGTCGACAGATTGTGGCAGTCAGATATAGTTTCTGTCCTTCGTCTTTGGAATTGTTTTCTCCGTCGTCAGCCCATTTGAATTAGACCACAACACAGAGCGGCTGCTCCATCATAATATGTAGTTTATGTAATCATCAAATAGTGTGACTGCCCCGTCATAATTATATAGACCAGATTTAGTCGCGCGGATATAAGAATAATAGTTCCGTCGTATTCGTTGCTGGCAAATAAGGCGTCCATCCGTGCAATTAGAGGTGCGAACAAAAGTGTCGATCCGGGCAAATCCTGATTCCGATCCTATGCCATTGGAGGTGTGGATCTGTCATCCGTCGGCTTGGCTTATGAATTGATTGACTGATTGATGATCGCTTATATAGCGCTATTCTCCGCTCTCTTGAGCAGACTCACTGCGCTCGCATGTGATTCTACATGAGTGACTAGCTTTTTATAGCGCGTTTTTTTAAATATCCACCGAAGTGGTGTACTTACAGCGCTGGCATGGCTGGTGCCACATGAAACTGCTGGCGTCTCGGCGCAAGGTCTGTGTACACCATACAACCATGCTCCATGAACGCCACCAAACCCAGTGCGAGTGAAACACGTAAAATCCGAACACCTGAAAGGCTAAAAAGAACGCTGATTTAATAGGACACCACACAACGTACGAATTTTCGGGGTAAGCCCCGGCCTTTGTCAAGCGACAGAACAACACTTAGCAGTTAAACGGTTAGAATTGTAGGCTACTTAACTGATTGTGGTTGTGGACTTCTGTGTCGAGTAAAAAAAAAAAAAAAAAAAAATGGAGCGAAGGGATTCACACGATTTACAGTTTCTCTGTAATGCGTTGCCAAACTTTTCCTGGCAGTGGGATTGTCAAGCCGCGTGTGTATAATATATAATTATACTGTTGTGAACTCAGATACATGTACATGGTTATATAATTATATGTCTTAATGTCTGCATCTCTGTGGTCCGTGTGTGAGCTGTACATCTTGTTTGACGTTATTGTGGAAGTTGCCATTTGTAAAAGGTATAAATATAGTTGGGGTTTCTTTCGAAATGTGCTTTCGCCCTGATATAACCGCCATGGTTGACTGGGCGTTAAAATCCAATTACCATTCCATTTCCAATTGTACCGTGTTAGCGTCATTTGTCACACTGTTGTGAGTTGAGTTGCTCAGTGATAGTCGGAAAGTGATTCTGTTGACGAAGAGGCTTTTTGTTCGTCGTCGTGGTTTTCGACTGTTCATTTTTAGTGAGTGAAGGTGTGACAAGGTGCGTACAAGCCAATCGGTCCAAAGGTCCAGGTGAACAGGATCGTCTGTTCAAGGGACGTGGTGTGTGGATCTAAACGAAGACTGTTCAGTCGAACGAATCCTTGCAGAGGCGGGCTTCGACTACCGTGAACAAACCCGTCACCCCAAACAGTCCAGGTGATGAGATGATCAGTACACCGAACTCTCTCTCTCTCTCTCTCTCTCTCTCTCTCTCTCTCTCTCTCTCTCTCTCTCTCTCTCTCTCTCTCTCTTTGTGTTTGTAGTACAGCAAGGACTGGCGGTTTGATAGGTCCAACTGGACCTAACGCTACTATCCTTGAGTATTCAAGTTTTCGAGTTCTCTCTCTCTCTCTCTCTCTCTCTCTCTCTCTCTCTCTCTCTCTCTCGCTCGCTCATCGCATGTTAAATTTGGTGACTGTGACCCGCCTGAAACGTTCTACCATATTGTGTCTCCCATTCATCACGCACTTACCCACCAAATATTTTTTGCTACTGATGATTTCATAGCCCCATGTATCCACCCCCATTCCCGCCTGTCTCGTATCATGTTTGATGTCTAAACTTCATTTATTCCGTGTGTGTACCGGTGCGTCGTAGCTTAGAAAATATGTACATGTATAATTAGTTCTAGAGTAGTCCCTTGTTTGGGCGAGGGCTGGATGTATAACAGTATACATGCTTATCTATTACCCTCGTAATTAAAGAATTTTATCGTTTTTTTGTTTTGTTTTGTTTTTGTTTTTGTTTTTCTCTCTCTCTCTCTCTCTCTCTCTCTCTCTCTCTC
>JABMCL010000453.1:217500-245000 GCA_018857735.1 Alviniconcha marisindica | reverse complement strand
ATACAGTCTACCCTTAATACCATTTTTTAGAAGAATAGGCCAAAATAGTTTTCTCGATATTGAATCAAAAGCCTTCTCAAAATCTATAAAGGTCCACTCCTGTAACCTGTTGTTAATAATGGAACTATATAACTTACTACTGATATCGCATAGAGATATTCCTCGGTAGTTGTCAGGATCATTTTGGTTACCCTTCTTAAAGAGGGGAATGATTTTGCTCTCTGTCCAACTATCTGGATATATATCGATACCACGCTCAAACAAAACATTGAAAAACGTAACCAAGAAGTCCACTGCCAAATGTCCAGCACGCTTAAATAATTCACCAATAATATCATCCGGACCTGCAGCCTTACCATTCTTTAACCTTTGGATGCCTAATAAAACGTCTTCTCTCGTAATTGGTCTGTCATAATAGACATCACTTTCACAATTTTCAAAATCATCATCAGAATCTTGATCCTGGTTATCTTACACAAGCACCTTTTGAAAATGGTTAAACCAATCTTGTTCCGAAATACTATTGTAAGGCTGATACTTAGCGTCTTCGAAATTTTACGCATATTCTGCCAGAAGGCCTGTTAGTCTGAGACTGACTGCATAAGATTGTTCAACACATTTTCATTGACTTCTTTTTCTTTTGTTGCAACAATTTTTTAATATATTCTCTTCTAGCACAGCAACAGCCGGTCCACACATACTAAACGATCTAGTGATTTACGAAATTTACGTAGCAGCCTCCTAACGTTTTTTCCTAACGTTTTTTCTAGCAGCCCTACACTCTTCATCATACCATTCATCCATCTTCTTTGGTCTGTTAACATATTTTTTCCTTTTCATACACTCGGCATTTTGTTTTAAACAGTCATTGAAGCCGATTTTAATGCCTCATTAATATCCACATCAATGAGAGAGAGAGAGAGAGAGAGAGAGAGAGAGAGAGAGAGAGAGAGAGAGAGAGAGAGAGAGAATTTATTGGGAGGGGGATGACACCTTCGACATGAAGGTGCCAAGGGTGGGGGTCAGAAATGCACTCTGGGGGAGTTCGTTCCGGTCCCTGACTGTGCGGGGAAAGAAGGTGCGGCTTCTGTAGTCTGTGCGGCAGTTTTTACAATCAGTGGGTCTACACACGGGGGATCTCGGCACCCGAAGGATTTGTGGAGAGTCTGCACAGCGGACAAACTGATTGGACTCCGGAGAAGATGTGATCTCAGGGCGGGCAAAGCCAAGCACGAAGCGGTCACCCATCCATTTGGTAACAGCCACGCTCGGTCGCGCTCAACTTTGGCTTTCCGCGAGAGCGAGTGCCAGACTCGGCTCAGTGCTCTAAGCCACCGACTCTACCGTGGGAAACTCTTCTTCATATTGATAATCCCTCGTTTTCCTTTCTTCTTCTTCTTCTTCTTTTTTTTTTTTTTTTTTTTGGGGGGGGGGGGGGGGACATTGGGTTGTCTTTTACAACACGATTCACACAGACACTCCAAAACTGGTGCTCGTCCCACATTCACAAAACATAGCAGACAACAAATATTTGCGAAGGGAGACAACTTACGATGAAAATTTATGCAAGATGGTGGAAATGGAAGCCGTGCTATCAATCTGTCGTACATTTCACGACTCGAAACTATTCAAACGCTTCAATAATCACAACAAGCAGATTGGTGCTTGTTAAGAAACAAAGACATAGTACGTACGTATTGCCCGTTTATTTTTTCCCCTTGTTCTGTGAGTTAGATTTGCCATCATAAGCAGACACATGAATTCATGCAACTAGTGTCACTGTCACTATGTCAGTCAGTGTCATTCGTGATTCAGTCACCCAGAAAAGCGCATATTTATAGTAAATTATACTAGTGAAAGTAATGACAGTTTGATTTGAAGTTGAACTAGTTGAAGTTGAACAGAAGGTCTCTTTCTTTTTAGGTACTGTGACTTATTGCCGTTAAAAGCCTTCTGAGTCCTACTGAGCAACTGCTACTCCTGTGCTAACTAGTACAAGTACTACTACAGTACTAGACTAAGCGATGCTTGTTCGCAGAGTGAGACACTGAGTGAGAGTGAAACAACAGTAGCACAAAAACTGTTGTGTCTTCAGAATCAGAGTCTTGAACTTGAAGTTGGAGACCATTCGAAAGCTGTTAATAGAGAATGCAATGCCTCGAGAACCTTTCACATGATACAATATTATGAGATCATAATAATATATTCCCCAAAACTCTAAGCTGAGGAGTTACATTATGATATATATATGATAATCATCAGTAGTGGTCTCTGAAAGATATGAATCCAGATCCAGTTTAGTTACCTGAGTACAGTGAGTTAGTGCTAAATAATAAAATATTGTGCAGTGACTGACCGTAGGTGTAATCCATTTTCACTTAGAACTATGAATTCTAAAGACTTTTCATTTTTACATCCAGTAGTGCAGTACCAAACTACTGTTATCTCCTTATGTGCTTCAGCCTAATTTTTGCTGTATCTCTTTGAGTTTTAGTTTGGCAGCAAGACAGTGATTCAGTCACATATTGTGAGTTGAGCATTATGTTAAATATGCTTGTACATGTATCACCATGAGTACAGAGTGTTGTACAAGTTTACAGTCATTGTCATCAATGAAAAATATAATCCCTCCAAAATTGTTAAGCTGGAATTGTTTTGTTCATTCAGTACTCAGTAACTTGCTTTTGTTTGCCCTTCAAAGCTGGCAAACTTTGGAAATATTTGCACATTTTCTCTGGTTTCACTTTCAGTCAGACTTGCAAAACTTCTTTTGGGGTCCCTTTTAGTGGTAAAAACATTGTTGGCTATTAAACGTTAGTGAATATTATGTTAATTCAAGTTTCATTCCTAACTTAACATTGTTATTGTCACATTGAGTTAAGGTTAGCCCTAATAGTAATACCACAGTCAGACTTGTCTTTAGATGTTGCTCTTGTTGCTTTGCAGCACCTAGCATCAAGTCAAAATGGGGCGATTTCAAAGCTGCAAAGGTGTGGTTGAGAGAGCGTTGCGTCGAGCGTTCTACGATGGTGTTTTGGAGCTGTATGAAGGCCATGGGAGTACAGACACTGTCACAGCTGTGACACTGGAGGGGATGCTCACCCTCACCATCAACAAAGCCGAAACGCTTGTCATCCGATTGAACGAGGTTGCCCAGCGTGCAGAAGAGACTGCCAATGAGGATCCAGCACACAGCCCTCTTGAAGAGGGTCAGGTTGACCTGAATGAAACTGAGAGCAAAGAAAAAGAGAAAGATTTATGCAGCAGGGCTAGCAGAAGGAAGCGGAAACAGGGTGTTGAGGATGGAACGGAGGATGAAAGCAAATTTGTGAGGGAAAAGGGAATGAAGGTCGAAAGAGATGCCTATGAAGGAGAGAGGCGGAAGTTCAGTTCAGTCCAAGCGGAACCCCTCAGAGCCGCAGAGTCTGACACTTGCCACTCTCTGCCAAACAGCCACATCCGGACGGCAGAGAGAAGCAAAACCCTGTCTTCAAGTCACAGTGCAGCAGCGGAGACTGAGCAGTTGTTTGTGAAGAAAGAGCCAAACAAATCCCCAGTGACATTTGCATCGCCCTCTTCGCCAGGAACCAGCAGCTGCAGGACTGACTTAGAGGAAAGTACAGAAAGTGAGGGCGGTGATCTTCCAACATCTTCACAAGACGCAAGGACCCCACCCGTGCCGGTTCTGGTGAAGAAAGGGGAGTGAAGCTTAATTTCATTATGTATTATAATAAATTATACTATAATGTAATGATGTATAATACACATTATGTGTTCACCTCACTGTTTCAGTGTTTAGGCTATTTCATAATTTATATTGGACCGGCTATTTCATAATTTATATTGGACCGGCTTATTCATGTTATCCATAAGATATTATAAATAGTAGTTGTACAGTGTTTTCTGTATACATGCAATGATAAAGTATTAAAAACTATTATCATTTAAAAAATAAATAAATATATATATATATATATATATATAATATATATATATTTATAATTCAGTCAGATCATCATTGTGTTTAGGTGTACTTTGTTTTCATTTAAACGAAGAGTATAGATATAAAAAAATTAAACACCTAGTTATCTTTAACTAGTTTAAGTTTAATACTCTTTCAATAGTAAACTGTATGGTAGAACCTTTCTGCAATGTTCAGTACACTGCCCACATTAGTCATGTTCACAGAGGCAACTCTTGGACAGCACCTAAGACATTGCCTGAACAATACAAAACAGCACAAATGAAGTCCATTTTGTTTCAGCTTCACCTGAAATTTGCAAAAGGAAATAAAAAATCACAGCCACAGAAAAGGGAAGAGCAGTTTGTTGCAAGGTTGAATATAATGCATTTAAGCTGTGATTCATTCAAAACCTTCCTGGACAAAAGCTGCAACAATTCAAACAGTGGCTATTATTTATAAATAAATAAATATTTTATAATATATGTGGCCCAAGGCAGACTTGGGGTGTGCTCATGTTTTTGATGATTACATCTAAATTGAGCTGTATCTATTGATATCACTCACTGTCACAGTGTCAGTCACTCAGTGACCTTGTGAGCTTGACCTGTTCTCATTCACAGTCTTAAAGTAAATGAAACCATGGGTTATATTTTGAATGTGATGTAAAATTTCCAGTGCACTGAACATTCAGGTTAATGGAATCATCTGTTATAAAAGTAGACGTCATCAACATCATTTATTTTGCATAACACTTAACAGTAAATGATTAATAGGTCTTCCAGTCCAAAATAAGCCCTGAAGTATGAGACAGACAGAAGGAAAAAACAATCTTCAGTAATGGGATGGGGGGGGGGGGGGGGGGGGGGGAGGAATTGCGACAAGGGAGACATACACTGAAGAACTTTTTGTCAAAAAATAACGTAATGTGCCCTGATTGACTGTGAAAATAATTATGGTGTACGTACATGTATGTTTCGTCAACAGAACCCAAAGCAGAGTCGATCCTGATCGATGATGATGATGATGATGATGGCGATGCAGATGGCAGACGGCAAGACTACAGGGGTGCACCACAAGCGTCGCCCTCTCACACTCTGTGGTACAAAATGCCCCATGGCCCCAAGCCCCGCACCAGCCTCCGTCACAGATTGGGCAAGCAGCACAGTGACCGGAAGTGTTACAGCAACCCACACATAATGGTGAGGTGGAAAGGCAGATTTTTTTACATTTTTTTTTTTACCACTTTTGTTCAAGTGACAATGGTCAAAATCCGTCTTATGCCTTTGTCGACTCCACTGTTTTTTTCTTTTCCTTTTTTTTTGGGGGGGTGGGGGTGGGGAGGAGGGTTGCAGGGTGCGACTGGCATCTCAGCAGCTAATTATTTGTGCCAGGACAGGACAGCTGTGTTGCAAGTTACTCGAGCTTAACAGATTTTATGCTCATGTTGAATACAGCGGCATACTTGTTGGGAAAGCCCTGCTATTGCAGTACCAGTATTTCTTTGTTGTGCCAAAATGTATGCATATATATATATACTCTGTGTGTGTGTGTGTGTGTGTGTGTGTGTGTGTATATCACTGTATGTGTGTGTGTGTTCTAGACAGGAAAGGAAACAAGTTGTTTGCTAATAGAGCTCTGGTAACATAGATGGCAGCGTATCTGACTGGTTACAGTCATTTTCTAACTAGTTTCCGTGAACCAGTTTCACTACCTTATAGACGCTGCAGTGCTGTGAACTATGTTTAGTGCGATCACTGTTACTGGTAATGATCAGAGAATGTTTTTTCCTGTGGTCAGGAGACTGCAGACGCCCATGAGATGGCGCTGCTGCTGGAGCGGAATGACTGCCCGGTGTGCGGGGAGGTGCTGCACAGTCGCACGGAGCTGGACTCGCACCTGCACGCCCACCGCCAGGCCCTGCAGTCCACCTGCTCCGTGTGCCAGGCCAACACCTTGACCCTGGATGCCCTGATGCTCCACCTCAGCACCGTCCACAGCCCCCGCTCCCTGCCCGTGCCCGTCGCCGCCGCAGACTCCCTCTTCAGCCAGGCCATCCTCCCAGCCTCGCCCTACGCGCACAGCCCCATGTCTGCCATCGCCTCGCTGGTTTCCATGGCCGCCTGCCAGACGGGGTCCGGCAGCGCTCCGGACCCGGCGGTGTTTCTGGGCGGCGGCGGAATGGCCAGCAGGATGTCCTCCCTGATGGAGCAGATCATCACGTACCGCGGCATGCTGCCCTGCCCCATCTGCCAGCTCCTCTGCTCCTCCAAGCAGCACATGGCTGCCCACCTGACATCCGTGCACGGCGCCCCGGCCCCCGGGAGACAGGCGGAGGGGCGGGAGGGATTCCTGGACGAGGCTCGCAGCGAGTCCCAGGCGGACGGTGTGAAGGACTCCGACGCCGAGGGGCTGACCTCGTCCAGCTTCTTCTGCTTCGACTGCAGCATGGGATTCAGCTCGCAGGCAGGGGTACGCGCAGCACTGCCTGCTCCAGCACGGCGCCACCTCCGTGGTCAGCCAGGGTTCCTGCTCCGTGTGCCACCGCGCCTTCGACACCTGGAAGGACCTGCACTCCCACTACCTGTCCGCCCACGGGGTCACCAACTTCTGCGACAGGTGCAAGATGGGGTTCGTCTCCGCCACGGAGCTCAAGTCGCACTACGAGTCGACACACGGCAGCGCCGAGGCGCGCAGCCTAACGTTCATCTGCGACATCTGCAACAAAGGGTTCTACTCCCAGTCGCAGTGCAGTGCGCACAAGAGAAGTCACATTTCTGAGAAGAGCTTCGCCTGCCAGGTGTGCGGCAGCGCCTTCTTCAAGCGGGGAGACCTGTCCAAGCATTTCCGCACGGTGCATGCGCCCAACAGGGTGTTTTCCTGCCGATTTTGCGGGAAGCGGGGAACGCGCATGGACAACATGCGCAGCCATGTGAAGTCACATGGGAAGCACATGTCTAGAGACGAGATCCTCTCCTTCATAGAGGAGGTCAAGTCATAATGGAAGCGGCATTCAGGTGTAATGTGTTTAATGAAAATGGCATTAATGTGTAATGTGTTTAATGGAAACGGCATTAATGTGTAATGTGTTTAATGTATGCATGGATGATTTGGGCAAAATGAAATTCTGCCAAATGTTTGCCTGCAGATGCCTGTGTATGTATGTATACATAATAGATAGTATATAGCACTATACCACTAGAAAAATAACCCCTTCATCCATCACTTCCATCGGATTGGACGCACTGAAATTATCTTTAATGATATGGGTGTTGACGCAGACGTACAGAGAGAAAAATACACATTTTCAATTTTCTGTGGTGTCACGCAGCTGAATAAATAGTTTTTAAAGGGGGAGGGATTTTTCCCAAGTGCTACCAATATTTAAACTCACAGTTGCTGGCACGAGAGTGAAGTGCTGACCATTAAACCACAGAGCTACCTGAGAGTGAGAAACAGGGCCACAGTTAAGAGTTTATGTCACCCTCCCTTTACTTCACACAGCCACTTGTTCACCTTAATAAACTTCAGCATTCTTGTGTTAAATAGTAAAAGATACTGAAACTGAAAGGTGTGACACCCCCAGGGCTTCGTGCTGCAATCCGTTCTTCCTCTGTCTGAGGAACTGAAAATGGTACGGATTTTACGGTATGTACCCGCACAGTTGTGTCTGGTGTGTGGTGCGGGGGGGGGGGGGGGGGGGGGGGGCTGGAGATGGATCCAGGTATATATCATTTATATGTGAATGCTTGTGTGCGTGTGTAGCCTGATTGTGTATTGCATTCACAGTGTAAATTGATTTTGGGTCAATTTTCCTGACCACCTGTGGTTTTGTATGGTATCAGGTTTTACGTGTTTAAAAGTGTTCAAGAATAGGTGGGATGGTTTATTCTTATTTACACGTGCCTGTGTCAGAGCACATGGGTACAATTTTGAGTGATGTGATTTTAGCTTCGTGACTTTTACTGCCTGTGTCTGTGTAGTGTGTTTATTAATAAAGAGGTGTTGGAATCTTTTTCATTTATGCTTTGCAAAGTCTTTAGACGAAAAGAAGAGATGTCTTTTTTGACTTGGGTAATATATATATAATATATGCATAAATACAGAGGTTTTAGAGCTTTTTCATTTATACTGTGCAAAGTCTTTAGACTGAAGTAAGAGATGTCTTTTTTGACTCGGATAGTATTATATACACAAAGAGGTTTAGGAATCTTTTGTGCAAAGTCTTTAGACTGAAATAAAAGATTTGTTGTTGTTTTGTTTTTGACTTCAGTAGTATTATATATATATACATAAATAAAAAGGTTTAGGAGTCTTTTTCATTGATATACTTTGTAAAGTCTACATTAATAAAGAAGTTTATGAGTCTTTCTCATTTATATACTTTGTGAAGTCTTTAGGCTGAAAATGAGAGATTTAAAAAGTTGAAAAAAATTGACTCAGGTAGTATAATATACATAAATGAAGAGGTTTAGGAATCTTTCTTATTTCTTTTTAAAGTCTTTAGACTGAAAATAAGAGATGCCCTCTTTAACTTTGGTAATATTAAGTATATATATATATATAGTACGTAAGTAAAGAGGTTTAGGAGTCTTTCTCATTTACACACTCTATAAAGTCCTTAGACTGAAAATAAGAGATGCCTTCTTTAACTTCGTTAGTGTTAAGTATATAATACATAACTAAAGAGGTTTAGGAGTCTCTCGTTTATATATATATATACATGCTGTGTAAAGTCTTTAGACTGAAAATGAGAGATGTCTTTTTTAACTTGTTTCTTCATCACTTCAGTTGTTCCACATTGGAAATAATTTCATAACAATTTACACCCAATTTACCATGATGTATTAATTGTACCATGCTTTGATGTATTGCCTAGTGTGTGTGCAGCTACAAAATACATTGCATTTTTGTATAATATTCATAAAACACCCTTAGTGCTTACAAGATACCGGTTAACCTACAAACAGTACTCTCATTATGTATACAAGACATAGTTACACTGACTAATATGACTATATACATAAACATGACTAGTAGAGAGGAAAATTGTACAAGCTGAGTGAGAGTTTCTACAGCTTTATGAATACATAAAGTGCACTTGCATACACAGACGCACACAAATGTGCAGATGTGTGCACATGTGCTCACACACACATGCACAAACACACGCGCACACACACATATGCACGCACGCACACACAAACCCACATGTACAAACACAACACACACCCACACACCCACATACACACACACACACACACACACTCGCATGCATGTACACACACGCACGCACGCACACACACACGCACACACACACACACACATGTATACACACATGTGCAGGATGGTCTTTCATCAGTGGTTCCCCTGTACAATCTGTACAATCTCAGGGGCAAGAAAGGAACTTAAGTCATGATATATCAATGGTAAAACAGTTCTAAGAGAATGAAAACAATTTGTAAATTTTATAAATTGATACATGCATCCATATAAAAATGTTAAATGCTGTTTTTTGTTTGTTATTGTTATCAAATGATGAATCATAACCCATATTCAAGCTGGTCTTGGTGGTTGTTTTTTGTTGTTGTTTTAGATTTTTTCTTCAGATGTGCTGGCATAATACAGCTCTGCTTGTTTTAGTTTTAGGTGGTGGTTGTTTTGTTGTTGTCATTTTCAGGGGGGGTGGGGGGGAGAGCAGTTTTTAAGAGAAACCAGAGTGAGAGTTGCTTTATTTCAGGATATGTTTATTTTGTAACTGTTATATATATATATGCACTTAGTTGTTTGAGGTGTTGTTCCTTATCATAGTAATCTCAAGCTTGTTTTGTATTTTATTGCTTGCTGTCAGAAGCATAGAAATGGTGCAAGTGTGATCAACACATGGTTTTGGCGAAGTGTTGCTGACAGTTTGGTGCTGTTGAAAAGGATAATACGCTGTGGTGAGCAGCTGTTTCTAGTCAGTTGATGTTGTTTTTACCTCATGGGTGCGTACACAGTTATGTCATACGAGTATCACAACTATAAAGTGATGAGTGCTAACATGAATATAATAGATCATGTACATTGTCTGTTTTTTGTGTAGCATTTGTGCATTATATATATATATATATATATATATATATATTATATATATTATATATATATATATATATACAATGAAGATCCCTTTTACAGTATTGAAGTTATCACTGTGTTATTTAATGTCTTGTGTTTTCTGTGTATACATTTCGTTGCCTCTGATCAGAAATTTCCCTGCAAGCCGGCTTGACGCAGCAGTAAGGCGTGAGGCGAGTTAGTGGACATTGTCCTTTTTGATTCCCGGCTTCGGCTTTCCTTTCTCTTCACAAGTTGTAGTTTATGGACACTGTCTTGTGACTGTCACTCACAGTCACCTTGTTGCTGTATCCTGCCAACATGCCTACGATTGCAGTAAAGTTGCATGAACTGTCATTACTCGGCGAGACCTTCGCTGTTTTGTGGTCAGCTTTTTGTGGCACACTTGTGGCTGGTGTTGGGTGAGAGACCTTGTTTGTACATTTCTGCTTCTAAAATAATGATTCTCTGCTGAGCAGTGGTCACCTGTTCAAGCGCAGTTGTAAAAAAGACAGTTGGTTGTTGTGAGAGAGAAAAAAATGAAAAATTACAACCTGGCATAATAAATATCTGTGTACATGAGCACTTGTTGACTGCACTGAATTCTTTATTTCCAAAGCCCCAAATCCAACAGCACAGTCATGTACATAGACTAGTTACAAAGCACACAACACATTCAAGATCCTGCCAATAATAGCCCAAATGGTGTGTTTTCTTCTGTATGTGATGTTTGGTTTGAGAGAATGGCCTGTGCCACTTCAAAAAACAACAACAAAAAACAAAGAAGAAGCAAAAGAAATCATTGGTGAGTAAGGTCAGGATCAGGCAGTGTCCAACTTTCTTCAGTCAAAGTGTATTCCTGTAAATTATTCTTAGACTGGGCATTAACATTAATCTGAAGCTGTGAGGCATCTATTGTTTTATCTCACAGTGTATGTTAACATATTCTACAACTTTGATTTTAAATGGTCTTGGTAATACTAACACATGCCACTGTTCATACTGAATGTGTTAATACTTATTTGGGTAGGTGAGTATTTTTATTTGACCATATCCTGAGTTCATCAATTATCAAATAACAAACCATAACATAATGCTTGCATGTCTACACATGTACACTAAATAATGCTTGAACACATGCATATATGTACATGCACACACACACATGCATGCACTCACATGCGTGCGCGTACACACACACACACACACACACACATGCATGCAAAGTACAGGATAAATTGTGAACCCATGTAAACTGAACCTTGCTTTACATACTTTTGTTCACCTTTATGTTAATAATGGTTTTAAAATGCAATGGCACCCTTAGCAGCTCCCAAATCCATGGATTCCATTCTGTATTTCTTTTAAAATTAAATTTTGTATACCAGATCTATTCACTTCTTTCTATTTTTTCTTTCTTTTTTGGTCAATACTCATACTTCAAACACAACATGTAAGTAAAAACAATACAAACAACTTATGTTGCAATAACCTGAAAAAGCATGTTACGAACCCAAACATTGTGATGAATCCCCAAGCACTTTGTTTTACTTACAGGATTGTATATTTAACAGTTACACCCAAATACAAGACAAATACAGAGCATATTTCTGTGATAAGATTTAACTGACATCTAGTTCGTAGAGAGTGAAGCATTTTTCCTCTTTTTTTTCTTTTTTTTTTTTCCTTTTGCTTGATACTGATATCAGTATTTGCTGTTGACCAGTTGAATGAAAACATGTGGATTGTTCTTGGGTGTGTAATTCACTCTTCATTTCATTCGTGTATGCAAAGCGATCAGTTTTTGAAACCCACTCAGCCATCAGTGCTTACCAGACTTTGTTTCCATCTCAGTATCATTTAAGTTTACTTCGTACTGTATACAACTGACAACAAATGAACAAGTTAGCTGCATCTGCCAGAACATGGAAATGGGAATGTCATCTTTGTCCCATACAAGCTGACATGTGTACACAGTTTAAAAAACACACCTATGAATCATTTAAATTATATCTGTACTGTTACTTGTCGGTTGTATTTTTTGTATCCAGATTTGCAGTTCTAGTACGTACATCACGTAAAGGTTTGTCTGTGTGTTGAACAGGCTATCAAGGGGACACTACCCAGTGTGGAAAAAAGTTTCCCGTGCCTTGAGGAAACCTTGTGCTGTCTCGCACTTAAGACTTTGGCTGGGGCCTCATTTGACAACAAAGCTATTGATGAAGCATTAAAAGGGCTCTCATCGCTGCCCCTTTTAAAGCAGAAATCATTCTGGTGGTGACAGTGTAGCGTGCTATAGTTTCCACAGAAATCAATCTGGTGGTGACAGTGTAGTGTGCTATAGTTTCCACAGAAATCATTCTGGTGGTGACAGTGTAGTGTGCTATAGTTTCCACAGAAATCATTCTGGTGGTGACAGTGTAGTGTGCTATAGTTTCCACAGAAATCATTCTGGTGGTGACAGTGTAGCGTGCTATAGTTTCACAGCAATCATTCTGGTGGTGACAGTTAAGCGTGCTACAGTTTCAAGAAATCAGTTCGGTGGTGACAGTGTCGCACTATAAGTTTCCCCAGAAATCATTTTGCTGGTGACAGTGTATGTGCTATCGTTTCCACAGAAATCATTCTGGTGGTGACAGTGTAGTGTGCTATAGTTTCCACAGAAATCATTTTGCTGGTGACAGTGTAGGTGCTATAGTTTCCACAGAAATCATTCTGGTGGTGACAGTGTAGCGTGCTATAGTTTCCACAGAAATCATTTTGGTGGTGACAGTGTAGCGTGCTATAGTTTCCACAGAAATCATTCTGGTGGTGACAGTGTAGTGTGCTATAGTTTCCACTGAAATCATTTTGGTGGTGACAGTGTAGCGTGCTATAGTTTCCACAGAAATCATTCTGGTGGTGACAGTGTAGCGTGCTATAGTTTCCACAGAAATCATTCTGGTGGTGACAGTGTAGTGTGCATAGTTTCCCCAGAAATCATTCTGGTGGTGACAGTGTAGTGTGCTATAGTTTCCCCAGAATCATTTTGGTGGTGACAGTTAGTGTGCTATAGTTTCCACAGAAATCATTCTGGTGGTGACAGTGTAGTGTGCTATAGTTTCCACAGAAATCATTCTGGTGGTGACTGCAGCATGCGTGCTATAGTTTCCCCAACTCCCACTTCGTGGGATCTTTGTCCCCACCAGTACATCTGCCAAGACAACTCAGCATAAACAAGTCTAACAGAGGAATGAACGAAGTTGGAAATTCCCCCTAACAAATCTAAATTTACTCCCTCACGCCCCCTCCCCCCCCCCCCCCCCTTTTTTCTTTTTTTTTTCTCCAAGAAAGCCAGCATCAACAGAGAGGGTTGCGCAGTCTGCTTAATCAGCTCCTAACGTAGGTATTAGCCAAATTTGGTGCATTTGTGTTCAATACAAAACAACAACAACCATATTCACCGTCTCTAGTGTCACCATCAGCCACCTCCTGGCATTTTTGTTTGTTTGTTGTTGGTGGTATTTTGTTTGTTTGTTGTCGGTGTTTGTGTTTTTATTTTGTTTGTTTGTTGTTGGTGGTATTTTGTTATTTTTTTGATTTTTTTGCTTGATGTGTAAAAGAGGGGTCATTTCCTCTCTATGTTTTGCCTATGTGAAATTTTGTTATTTTGTCTTACTTTTTGCTGATGTGTAAAACGAATGGCATTTCTCTTCTTGTTTTGCCAGATGTGTAACACTGGTGGTGTGTCCTTTACTGTTTTGCCATATGTAACTGATGGGTGTCTCTCTCTACTGTTACACTGGTGGTGTGTCCTCTCTACTGTTTTGCCAGATGTGTAACACTTAGATGGTTTTTCTTCTTGGAATGTGTAACACTGGTGGTGTGTCCTGTCATACGTTTTGATGGTTTACTGGGGTGTGTCTTTACTGTTTTGTCAGATGTGTAACACTGGTGGTGTGTCCTGTCATACCATTTTTATGGTTTACTGGTGGTGTGTCCTCTCTACTGTTTTTCCAGATGTGTAACACTGGTGGTGTGTCCTGTCATACTGTTTTTACTGGTGGTGTGTCCTCTCTACTGTTTTGCCAGATGTGTAACACTGGTGGTGTGTCCTCTCTACTGTTTTTCCAGATATGTAACACTGGTGGTGTGTCCTTCTACTGTTTTGCCAGATATGTAACACTGGTGGTGCGTCCTCTCGTACCGTTTTTTACTGGTGGTGTGTCCTTGCTACTATTTTGCCAGATGTGTAACACTGGTGGTGTGACTAAGGGTTTGGAAATGTACACTTTGCCCATGACAGTTGGATTGTCCTGAGGTGACCCTGTGGGGTTCACAGGACTTTACAATCTGACTACTAACTAACCTCTCTACTGCTTTGTCTGATGTGTAACACTGACTGCATGTTGTCTGTCAGTTTTGCCTGATTTGTAACACTCATGGCATGTTGTCTGTCAGTTTTGCCTGATGTGTAATGCTGACAGCATGTTGTCTGTCAGTTTTGCCTGATTTGTAATGCTCATGGCATGTCTGTCAGTTTTACCTGATGTGTAACACTGATGGCATGTTGTCTGTCAGTTTTGCCTGATGTGTAATACTCATGGCATGTTGTCTGTAACTGATAACATTTTCACTACAGTTTTGCATGATGTGTAACACTGATGGCATGTTGTCTGTTCAGTTTTATGTTGTATGTAACACTGATGGCATCCTTGTCTGTAACACTGATGGCACACTGATGGCATGTTGTCTGTTCAGTTTTGTGTGATGTGTAACACTAATGGTATGTTGTCTGTATAGTTTTGCCTGATGTGTAACACTGATGGCATGTTGTCTGTAACACTGATGATGTGTTGTCTGTGCAGTTTTGCATGATGTGTAATGCTTATAGCATGTTGTTGAAATGGTTTCGCATGATGACGTTTTCTTCCATGTTGAAGAAGCTAGCCAGGAAGAAGCTAGCTCGGAAATGTTTCCTCTGCAGTCAGAGTACAGCTCCCTAAACTGCAGGTGACCCCCCCCACCCCCCCACCCCTTCCCCTCTAATACAGCCCTGTGTGGCTGACAGGGTGTTAAAAGCCAAGACCCCTTTTTCTCTGCACTCAGAGTTCAGAATTTTCTTCCAAGTCTATAGAAATATAAAATGGAAATGCTTTATCCACATGTTACTTTGATTGCTGTGGTGGACAATGAGTGTGATGTATAATTTCTTCCAGTGCTGTTGTGATCAACTTTTTTTGGTCCCAGTTGCTACCATGCATGGTGTGAGTGAGTGAGTGAGTGAGAGTGTGTGTGTGTGTGTGTGTGTGTGTGTGTGTGTGTGTGTGTGAAAATAATAAATGGAATTTTTCCTGAAAAGTAATGCTTTAATCATTTTAACAACTCTTACAGCTAATTATGTAAATACTTTGACTTAAGTTTTAACCTTCTTATGTACATGGCTGAAATGTCATTGATGATATTTGAAAGTAGATGGGCTTTCAGGAGAACGATGGAGAGATTTAACTGTTAATGTGTTGTTTGTTATGTATATGCATGCTGTATCACCCGAAACTTGTGGTTACCCTTCAAATTGTTATTCCTTCGTAAACACCATAGTGTTTGTTGTTGTAGATGATTGTTGATTTTACTCCTTTTTATACACATTTGTGAATAATAATAATAAAGAAATGAAAAACAATGAGTCTGTGTTGCATTTGTGAAAAATACAAGGGCAGAAACAGTTTTCACGCTGTAAAACTAAAAGCATTTGATGCACCTAGTACATTTGTTGTCTTTTCAGGGGTGGGGGACGACTCAACCCCATTAGACATATGCCAGGATTGGGGGAGGTGCGGACCTATAGTGGTTTAATAACCAGATAGATACCCATATGTCTGTGTATCACAGTGTGTTCAAAGGTGTTGATCACATGCACAATGGATATAGTTTTGTGATGTGGTGTTTCATGCACACGCACACACACACACATGCACAGTGGATATAGTTTTGTGATTTTTTCATGCATGCGCACACACACACATGCGCAGTGGATATAGTTTTGTGATGTTTTTCATGCATGCGCACACACACACATGCACAGTGGATATAGTTTTTGTGATGTGGTGTTTCCTGCATGCGCACACACACACATGCTCAGGAAGCACACGTGCACACACCACCGCGCTCCGAACACCACTTTCTGGCACCTTCCTCCAGACTGTCAGAACTGGTTAAACCACTGAAGGGGCACCTCTGTCTCTGCGCAGCTGTCCGCCGGTGACGTCAGTGCCCTCCGAAAGGTTTGGGTACTAGCAAAACTGTGGAAGCAACATAGCGCCCAAGCACACACATACACATGAGCCGCATCCACCCCATATTAAAACAAAAAAAGGTTTGTCTCAGTTCAAAAGATTTGGGTTTTATTTGTGCTGGCGTAAGCAATGTGGTCAGTTATGAAAGAAAACTTAGAAACGTCTAATATATTTTGTCTGTTACAAACTTGCTGTCTGTTACAAACTTGCTGCCATTTGAACATCATCAAAAAGCTGTTTTATGCTGACAGTTTTTCAAGACCTATGGCATAATCAACTATGGCAGTGGTTGGAGGAAGGATGTCATAAACCAATGCTTGAAGTTTGACACAGTATGTATTGTTTCTGTTCAATATTATCATTTATTGAGACTGAGGGATTCGTTTGTATTGTCTGCTTTTTGGTGTGCCAGTTTTGTAGTTTTTACTGTTTTTGTGTTCCAAATAAGGCAGTTTTGTTTTTTTAATTCATTAATAAGAACAAAAATGCTGATTAGGCGAGAGTGCACCGAGCTGCACCGGTCGGAAGTCCATGGGACATAACTTATGTTTTCTTAAAATTTTCAATTTATTTAGCGTTATTTCCCTTTACTTTACCCAAAATGGCGTCGTCTGCTGTATCCAACAAAAGTCACCTAGAAACTTCATTTCTTCCCGTAAACCTGCAGCTTTGCCCTCATTTTTCCTGGGACTGAACGGAATATGAAATAATTACTTGCAAATACGGTAACAAAACTTTGAGAACACAATGGCTTGGCGAAGTATTTCTCCACTCTGCAGCAGATTGCTTGGACTTTCTTGGAGATCGGCTGCTCGAAGTAGCCCATTGCTCGATGTGTTCGAAAAACGCATCCTGCACACTTCTTTCGCTCTGTGTGGCAGAGACGACAAAAGTTTAGACGTCACAAAGCAGTTGGTGGCAAAGTCAGCTGGCTTGTTCGAGGAGCTGGCAGCTAAACGAACCGCGGATAAACTGACGTTTTGCTCAGCTCTTCAGATGTACGTCACGAAAGAAAAGATTTACCGTCGAGGGCACGTGGAATTCATCTACGCAGCAATGGATTGTATGGAGAAGTTTGGGGTGCACCGTGACCTATCGGTGTACAAGGCGCTGTTGGAGGTGTTTCCCAAAGGGAAGATGGTACCGCGGAGTGTGTGGCAGGTTGAGTTCATGCACTACCCCAAGCAACAACAGTGTGCCATCGATCTGATGGATCAGATGGAAGACTTCGGCGTCATTCCGGACCATGACTTTGGTGTTCGCCTCATGGAGGTGTTTGGCACCGACGCCCATGCCTTCAGGAAGTACCGGCGCATGATGTACTGGATGCCAAAGTTTAAGCATGCCAACCCCTACCCTGTGCCGAAAGAGCTACCAGACGATGCTCTTTCTTTGGCGCTGCTGGCTCTGAAGCGCATGGCAGTGGACAAGGAAAACAAAATCGCGGTTTGGAATAGTGCCGAACAAGACCCTGAAGCCAAGGAAGACACTTTCATAGCAAGTGCCCAGAGCGTGGCCCAGCAAGAGCTGATCAAGAAACATCCGCCCAGCAAACCACTGTTCGTGGAAGGAGGCTACTCCTGCTGGCTGCGACACAGGTCAGCAACCTACTTCATTCTCCGTGCTGACCCAGATCTGGAGTTCCTGGCAGCTCTGAAACAGGCAGAGAAAGATCTTGAAAGTGACACTGATCTGTTTAACTGGAAGAACTTTTGGGAGGACGAGGAAGGGGGGAAACTGATGCCTCTGCGCTCAGTCCATGAGCAAGATGATGGAACGGTGCTGGCCATGGCCATTACTGGCACTGGCACAAAAGACTCGCTGGTGACATGGATCAGGTGTCTGCAGCAGAAGAACCCGTCCCTGGAGCAGATACCTGTTGTGTTTAGACTGCGTTCCCCTGACTCTGAGATTGAGGTTATCGGTACTAAGACACCTGAATCAGGAGTGAAGACGGTCAAGTTATAAAATGATCTGCTCTGTGCCGTGGTGATACTGATTCTGACAGAGTGATACTGATAGTGATACTAGTGTTTATAAAGATCTACACACACTGCTAAACACTGACTTGTAAAACTTTGTACTGTTGCTGACTTTACAAGTACGAAGAGCCTTGTTAAACCTCAGCTACATAATACATTTAATACAGGTTACCAGGGATATTTTCTAGAAGAGTACTCTAGGGGTCGCACTCATTGCAAAATTTGGCTTAAATATTGCATTTTTCGGGTGCCATACATATTTTGGCCATATCACTGTATGTACGTCATTCAGCACTAGATCTGCTTGTGAACTCGGTGTCATCAAAGACCATACAGCTGCACAGCTGACGATCTTTCGTGTCATCTCAGCTGTTGCCCCACCCTCGTCTCCACCATCAGGACCATGTACTAAAATTCTAGTCAGTGAAGGGCAGAATTTGGATGATGATGAAATAAACAGGTAAGCTGCTGTACTTTTGGGACTATGAGGCCATACTGTTTCACCCTCAGGTCTTATCCCTGCACCTTATAGTCGGTAGTGCCCTGTCTCATGTCTGTGAATAAAATTTACATACTTTTCAGAAGAATGATAATTAATCTGAAACTGAAACCAAATAAAACCGTATCTGGGAGAAGAATTGGCCTCTGCATCACTATCAAACTGACAAAAAATTGCGTACCTTGCCAAACTACTTCTAAGTTTCATTAGCATCTACCGTCATTGTAGTGAAGGTTCTGATGAGACAATAAACAGATGACACTGTTTTTTTACAAAACCAAAAACAGAATGCCTGTAGACACCAAGTACAAATGAGAGAAAATGGCAGCAGCCTTGATTTTTTTCCATCTCATTACCAAGTCCCACGGTAGACGAGAACAAGTCCCACGGTAGACGACATATCATCTGCCGCACACGTATATATATATATATATATATATATATATATATATATATATAAATATATAATCCAAACACATAGAAGGTTCAGAAGAACCAAACACACAAAAGGTTTAAAAGAGCACTTATTATATATATTAGGACGGAAACGCAGTCTGCAAATTTTGGGGGTAATCTCCTTTGTCAAGCTACAAAACGACACTTACACAAAAGTTCAACAGTGAATAATTATGAAAAATCACCATTGAACTGTTGTTTAAGTTTCATTTTGTAGCTTGACAAAGGGGATTACCCTGAAAATTTGCAGATTGTGTTTTTGTCCTAATAAATAACCATTCTTTTGAACCTTTTATCTGTTTGGATATGTATAATATTATATATATATATATATTATATATATATATATATATATATATATATAATATTGTTTTAGAATGGGAGCAGCAGTCATTTTTGTTATATCTTTGGAAAATAATGCCACTTACAATTGAAACTTTTGTGAACGGCAAATTCACTGAACGTTTCCACTGTTTGTGCACAGTTAGACTTTATTTTAACTAGTTTTGTCTGCTCACTTTTAAATTGTCAGTACAGCTGCGGTAAAAGTTTTTTAGCCATTTTTAGTTGTTTGTTTGCTAAGATTCTAGGTTATGCTGTACACATTTTTCATACCACTGATGCAAAATACGTGATGTTTCGCGTCGGTTGAGGCAAATCACTAAAAGGCAGCGCGACCCCTGGTACTGTGATTGACAAAGTATTTTGTCATCCCTTCTGCAAATGTGTGAGGTGTCTAAACGGCTCAAATCTTCATATCAGATTTAACCTCCGGTATCTTAATATAATCATAATGCTCCCGCTCACAGTCACACGGTCGCATAAACCAAGACCCAGAATTTGCAAGGCACCTGAACTGCAGTTTGCGCAGTCTTAGTTAGGTTTTGTAAGGTTATGTAATTCAGCCCTGAATTAAACTTGATATTTTCAGCATCATCAAAATTCAGATGCTAGCAGTAAACTGCAACAAGCAGCTGAACATTATTGGCTTCAAGCAAAGTGGATGTTTGTTATTTAATGCACTGCATCTTTTAGCTTGTCGACTGCAGTTGATGAGGCTGCTTTCAGTGAAAGTTTCACCCATGTAAAGTTGTAAGTTGCATCAAATTTGAAGTTGCAATCATATTTTCCACATTAATATCAAATGGGGGGGGGGGGGGGGGGTCTTGCAAGTTGTATACAGTATTTCTAAAGTTGCATTGTGAATGAGCACCATCGCATATATCTGGTACACTGGTACTACTACTAAGTAGTGGTACAAAAACATGTTTTGTTCATTGAAAATGAAATTTTAAAAGGAACAAAACTGAGTACACATTTTTCTCTGTGACTGTGAGAGAGATAATTATTTTTTACTAATTCAGTAACTGGTGTGAATAGCTCTGTAACATCCATATATAATATATATATTTATACAGTATGGCCCATGCCTTCTTTGGAAAAACGGATGCAGGAAGTTGGATCCGGCATATACAATCTGGCCCGATATATACCCAGTGAACATGCCGGATCCGATCTGGAAACATTTTGGTTATGGCCAGTTATGGCCATTATGGCCAGTACGCAGCCAGAATTGGGCCGGATTGTATATATGCCGGATCCAACTTCCTGCATCCGTTTTTCCAAAGAAGGCATGGGCCATACTGTATAAAACTGACCCACATCCGATCTGGATGGCCTGGCCAGGGTTTGGCTAAACTCTTCTGTTATGAAAGCAAGCCGGTGTGCAGGAATCGTCTGGCCCAGTTTCTGGCAGTATGCAACCAGGCTCGCTACCAGTTTCCCACACTTAGACTCGGTTTTGTTCTTCCACAGACGCCCTGGATAATATAATAGTTAATACAAAACCAGTCTGGATCCGATTTAGTTCTGGCTGCTTGTGCCAGGTTTTGGCGAAATGGATCCGGTCTGGAAGCAAGCCAATGTTCAAGAATCATCTGGCCTGTTTCTGGCCAGTGCTTCCCAGCTGATCTGGCCCAGATGTGAATCGGATCCGGCTGGTATATATAATTATATATATATATTTGGGTCTATGTCGTTGGAGCCAAGGGTCAATATGGATTGAAGACTGGGCAGATTGAACAAAAACAGAAAGTGCTCCTTGTTGAGGAAATTCATGGCAGTGTTTCAGAACTGGTTGTACTCGCTTGGTAAATCTAGCAGTGGCAGCAAAGTCATGATCACTTTCGTTCAGGTGTCTGTTCATTCAAAAACAGAAAACGTCTTGTGAGAAATATACCATTGTATCAGTTTTTAATTGTTTGTTAAGCGCTTTGAGCTGCGGGGTAGGTGCTTTACAACTTTCGATTGTGATTATTATTACTGACAGTTTCACAGTCTTCACCTCTCTGTCTGTCTGTCTGTGCATTATGGATTTTGATACTGATATGGTTATACATTTAGCCATTTTTCCCCCCCCAGTTGCATCTGAGCAAACAGACGCAACCATCACGTGTGCCATATTTTATATCCATGTACTGCAAACTGACATAAACAGTGTGACAAACACACAGAGGTGAAGACTATCAAACTGTCACTTTTATCAAGGAGCATGTTACAGAGAAGTCCAGTCGTGAAACCGTATGATCTACCTCCATTTTAACTTGGTTTAGCCATTTCAATTGCAGTTTTTCCTGTGAGACAAAGTGGATGGACAGATTTTGAATTACTTCTTAATTGACATTTTTCTGTATAGTATAATATTAATACAGTAATAGTATGATAATATTTACTAAACCATATTTTCCCAAAGCTGCTTTCTATCATTTATTGTTCCGTCAATGTGAACCTGCCACCCATCTGAGTGTGAGGTCACTCTGCCATAGGCTATGATACAATGATACACAGTGACACACTCCAACCTGCCACCCATCTGAGTGTGAGCTCACTCTGCCATAGGCTATGATACAGTGATACACAGTGACACACTCCAACTTGCCACCCATCTGAGTGTGAGGTCACTCTGCCATAGGCTATGATACAGTGATACACAGTGACACACTCCAACTTGCCACCCATCTCTCTGAGTGTGAGGTCACTCTGCCATAGGCTATGATACAGTGATACACAGTGACACACTCCAACTTGCCACCCATCTCTCTGAGTGTGAGGTCACTCTGCCATAGGCTATGATACAGTGATACACAGTGACACACTCCAACTTGCCACCCATCTCTCTGAGTGTGAGGTCACTCTGCCATAGGCTATGATACAGTGATACACAGTGACACACTCCAACCTGCCACCCATCTGAGTGTGAGGTCACTCTGCCATAGGCTATGATACAGTGATACACAGTGACACACTCCAACTTGCCACCCATCTCTCTGAGTGTGAGGTCACTCTGCCATAGGCTATGATACAGTGATACACAGTGACACACTCCAACTTGCCACCCATCTCTCTGAGTGTGAGGTCACTCTGCCATAGGCTATGATACAGTGATACACAGTGACACACTCCAACCTGCCACCCATCTGAGTGTGAGGTCACTCTGCCATAGGCTATGATACAGTGATACACAGTGACACACTCCAACTTGCCACCCATCTCTCTGAGTGTGAGGTCACTCTGCCATAGGCTATGATACAGTGATGCACAGTGACACACTCCAACTTGCCACCCATCTCTCTGAGTGTGAGGTCACTCTGCCATAGGCTATGATACAGTGATACACAGTGACACACTCCAACTTGCCACCCATCTGAGTGTGAGCTCACTCTGCCATAGGCTATGATACAGTGACACACAGTGACACACTCCAACCTGCCACCCATGTCTGAGTGTGATCTCACTCTGCCATAGGCTATGATACAGTGATACACAGTGACACACTCCAACTTGCCACCCATCTGAGTGTGAGCTCACTCTGCCATAGGCTATGATACAGTGACACACTCCAGCTTGTTCCCTCTGTCATCCTGAGGTGCCCCCATGCAGTTGACGAGACATTAAAAACCAAGAACTCATTCTCTCCTGTTTGTAAACTGTCACTTCATGTTTCTGCATCCAAGGACTGTAAAACAAAGTGACATTATAGATTATGCCATTTATAGCCAGATGCCATCAGATATATATATATATATATATATATATATATATATATATATATATATATATATATATATATATATATATATATTTACCACCCATCCCAGTGAAATGCCCTTCCCAGAAGCATTAGGGAGACTGACCATTCATTCTTTTTGGTCAGGTCTATGCTAAGACCATTTCTTTCACTGTAATAGCTCGTAATTCTCCTTCCCACTTGTGTTTGTGCGAGTGTATGCTATTGCTAAACACCTTATGCTTCTTACAGTGTGCGCTTCTTTCCCTGCCCAGTGTACATGCATAATAATATATAGAATGCTGAGTGGATTTTTTTATTCTATAAATGTATAATATTATACATTCATAAAAATTACCATTCCTTCATTCAATCGAAAATACAAGGACAGTGTATACAGCGGCGATTTTAAAACAACTTTGCACATTCAGAGTAGTTTTCTGTAACCACACAGTCCCTTCATGTTAACTTAAGGGTCTGCAACGGTTCAGTAGGACAGGCCTGTACTTTTGCTATGTTGGGCCTGTAACTCCTTAAGTTAAAGACCCTAGAGATGACATAGAGACATTGTCTTTTGGTCTGAATTGCATGGTCTCCGATTCCATTGTTAGAGATCTTTCCTTATAATGGTGCGCTGTTTGTCTAGAACAGTCTCCCATGCAAAGACAGGTCACCAAACACGCATATTTCAAATCACCTCTGAAATCTCACCTGTCTCAAGTTGTACTACTGATTATGCATGTGTGCACACACATGCATGCTCAAGCAAGTTTGTTTCTAAGACTGCTTTGATTCTTTGCTCTGTAATGCGCTATGTGATCCATTTTGGAGAAACAGTTCATAAAAGATTATTAGTATACTTTTCATGGATGTGTGGAGACACACAGATATGGAGAGAGAGAGAGAGACACAACACACACACACACACACACAACACACACACATGCTTCTGTTCCCATTGTACTTGTATACATTTTCTGAAATTCACACAGTCATACATGAAAATGAGGGTATGTACACTGTACACCGCAAGAAAGTTTTGTAACTTTTGGGCATGACAAAGGAGATATGAAGATATATATATATATATATATAAACACATAAAATATGTACACATGCACTATAAGCAACCTTTTCTGTGATGCATTAGTGATCTTTCTCAAAAAATAATTTATTTGTCAAACTACGATCCTCCAACAGCAGTGCCCATAAAGTCGACTTAACTGTGATGGAACAAATATGCAAATACAGGTGCTCATTCAGGGCAGGTGTCACAAGCTGATGTCCAGCGATTTTCTCCATTTGAGTTCAGTTCAGTTCAAGATGGTATCTATGCGCTCGGAAAAGCCCATATGTGCTCCACCCCTCTCTCAGAAGCATCTCTGTATTAACATTAAAGAAGAGAGATATCACTCTGTTCTTCAGTTCACACTGGAACTATCATTCTCTTTTCTAAACCAAAATATGAAAGATAATCAAATATCAAAGTAATAACATTAAACAACACAGTGACCAGAAAACAGAGAGGATAGTATGCAACTTGATTTTTACACCCATTCTTCCAGGACACAGAGAGAGGGAAGACAACTCTGAAATCTTTTATGGTATAAAATAATAATTACAAAATCAATAAATAAAAAATGACAGGACCATGTTCTTGCTGGTGCAAAGTGTTGTAACGAAAAACCCTGGGTGTCAATCTTGATTTTGACAACAAAAGTCTGAAGGTACCCATGCCTGAAATTGTACTACTAGAATCAGCAGAAAACTGACCCCGATCCCCCAAATGCTAGGAATACTGCTGGAAAATTAGGAAGTATTATATTAATTTCATGGTGTTACCTCAAAAAGTGTCTTGTGCCACAGCACTGTATTTTAGAAGAAAAGAAACAAAACACCCTACGCCCAATGTTTGGAAAACTACTCAAACTTTATTTCATGGTGTTACCTCAAACAATGCACCTGTTTTGCAAACCACTTTTATATTTTGTTGAAAAATTCATCAATTTGGTAAAAGCGACAAAAACAGCAACAAATGTTTGTAAAGTTGACCAGAAGAAGAAAAGACAATTCAGCTATGTCAGTTAAACCTGTATCCAAATGTTTTGTCAGTTAGCAACAGCTGATTACACCACAACTTGTCCATCTCATTCTGCAAGTACTCTCTGTTGGAAAATATGAACAATTGAAAGAGCAAGACTACAACAAAGATTTCTACTACAGATGATACACTGTTTGACCTCAGTGTGTACAGGCAGCAGCAATGCCCAGATGTGTACTGTATTCCACATGAAGATCTAACAGCAAATCAGTTCTACTTTCAAAACCATAACACATTACAGCACACATGCATGCACGCATGCACACACATACACAACAAACAAACAAATTCAGAACAATTTAAAGAAAACAAACAACAAACCAAAATGGGAGGGAACAGAGCTGGAACAGGGCAGATATTTATGTGTATTTTGTGACCTGTAAATAAACACAACTTGCCAGTCTTTTTACAACAAAAACACATTACACACACCATTACCACATCACCCGTTCCCCGTGACTACATGCGTGAGTATTTGAAAGAAGAAGAACACAACAACAAAACTAACACTTTCACTCTGTTTTGATGAGGTACCCCTCACTTCAGGATCTAATCCACAACAACTAGGCAGTGGCAGCATGGTAAATTAACTGCCTGGCTATAGCGTAACTATGAGAGACAGACGAAAACAATACCAATGTTAGAAATACATGAATACATTGCAGGACAGTGGCAGAATGGTAAATAAACTTTGAAAACAGGAAAAACACTGCACAGCCATCATGATGAATGTCAATTTCAGATTCTCAAAAACCTTTGCCCATATGTGTGATGAGGAAATAAAGTTAAAGGTGGACAGCCCCTGATCTCAACTGCTAAAGAGTCTGTAAGTCCAGCTCTCATTCCATATATATATACATATGTATGCACAGTCCATCAACAGGATCAAAAATAGCTATGTGCTTATAATAAATTATGTCTATTTTTGGACCAACACATTCCACTGTTTTACTCGCAACGGAACATGCGTGACATCAAAAACTTGAATACAGCTGGACACCACACACTGCTTCAGAAGGCAAAAAACAGCAAACCTTTGACACATTTTTAAACTTACTTTTCAAAACTCAGTTATGAATAAGAATTGTAGGTCAAAGGGGAGTGTAGAAAAAGAAGAAGAAATTAAAAAAAAAGCAAGTAATTGTTGAGGCATTATATTAAATCTGGAAAACCTTAAACAGAGTAAATCTCACACACACACACACACACACACACACACACACACACACACACACACAAATGCATAAAGAGCTTCTGGGGGCATCAGTCCCACCTGAGCTGAATCTGATTTTTGGCCCACAATGCTAAGAAGAGAACATTATAGGGGTTATGAAAAATCTGATTTTGGTGGGGACCGTTATTATGTTGGTTGCCTAGGTCAGACACGTGTTTCGCAACCCGAGTAGCTCATCAGTGACCACCGGCACATAATGGCGAGAGGATATCAGCCCAATACTGATGCAAGAAAACTACCATATTTTTATTATATAATGTAAGCGGTAGACTGTGCTTAACATGGGAGAATACTCGTGACTGACACACCCAAGAAAGACAATTTCACTGCACTATCTGTTTTGAAGTGCAGTAGATGCCCAGTCTGCATGCTGCCTTTGATCAATACAGCTTTGGGTTGTGACTGTCAGTGTCACACTCCGAGCATCGCTTTCCGGCACCTTCCTCCAAACTCTGCCAGATTTAGTTACGCCACTGAAGGGGCACTCTTTATCTCCGCGCAGCTGTCCAGCGAAGCGGTCAGCGCCCTCCGAAAGGTTCGGGTACTAATATGACTGTAGAAGCAACCTAACGCCAAAGCACGCACGTAAACATGAGACGCATCCAACCCGGGTTAAAAAAGAAAAAAGAGTTCCGTCTCGATTCAAACGATTGTGGTTTTATTTGTGCTGGTGTAAACTTTGTTGGCGGCTTGTAAATGACACGCCTTGTTTTATTTTATTTTTTTGTAACAAACTTACTACTGTTTGAGCACCAACGAAAAACTTCTCGTTACTGAGCTGACCGTTTTCTGGACCCTGTGGCGTAACTAAATACGGCAGTGGTTGAAGG
>JABMCL010000453.1:195000-207500 GCA_018857735.1 Alviniconcha marisindica | reverse complement strand
AATTGCCTCGTTGCCAGTAAGTTGAACTGTTCAGTTGTTGTGTTGTTTATGCTTTGATGTATGATACTATGTATGTGTTGATTAGTACGATACTCATTGCCATTTGTTCCGGTTGTTTTATTTATTCAGTCATGTTGCTGCTATGAATAATGTCATGGTGGAAGGCCAAACTGTTGTCAGTAGCAGGAGAATTACAGTAACACTATGATGTGTCAACCTCAGTCCAATACTGTAGCATGTGTTGTACTATGCTAGGCCTAGTATGTGAATTTACTTGCAGTTTAAGGGAACATCTAGTCAACAGATTTCTAATTGCAAGGAACATGCAAGACAGTCATGTGTAAAGTGTAACATATTGCTAAGTTGCAATGCTTTATAGAAAGGTGGCTAGATTATCGGCTGCCATATGTGGAAGTTGTCTGCTACAGTGATAGACTACTGTCAATTTGTATTACTGGTCACTCCAAGTGCCATCTTGCAAGAGTAGAGTGCCTGGTTGGTGATAATTGTGGATGCGGGCACCATTGCTCATTCATAAAGTATTCTCTTCAAAGTCAAGTGTGAGTATACCTATAGATAGCATGCAAGCTGGCCAAACAATTAGAATCATAGTTTTGGGGGGGGCATTCACACCTGGCTGGCTGACTCAGTGGCAGTGTAGCATTCGTGACCTGTCCTTATTCTATATTGTTTTCGTTTGACTGGTTAATCTAGTCATTGTAATATATATATAGATATAGATATATAAAATGTAGTATTGTATTTGCAGTATTTGTTCATAACTGTTCATGATAGTTTTACGATGATCACAGATGCGTCCAAACAACCATCCAGCCCAGTTTCATACACACTTCCTAGAGCTCAATTTTCAGAAAACAAGCCAGAACACAGAATTTCCAGTGGGGCATGCTATGCATACCACTCAATGGATACTGCCGAAAAGGTGCAAAATGCACGTACCAGCACAAGTGCTACAACAACGGTTGCTACGGTAACCATTGAGCTGCAAGATGCGGACGACCCATGCAGCCCCCTTCAACATCATGGGGACTTTAAAGAGGAACTAAGAAAGGCGTTGGTATTTTGCCGAATCTACCCATCAGGTTTTAAAAGCCATAGCTTCCGCATTGGTGCTGCAACAACAGCAGCAGCATGGGTTTTTCAGACAACCGAATTCGCCAGTTAGGTCGTTGGAAGTCAGATGCTTTCAAACTCTACATTAGTTGTTCAATGTGAACATCCGACTTTTCGGGATATTGAGACCACTCAATCAGTCAGAGTTCAGGATAAATCAATTCACATCATTAACATGCGATACAACAAGGGACAATCTTGGTACACTAAGAAGAGTGTTCTCTTATTAGAGTTTAATCAGTTTAGTCAGTAACTTCAAAATACCATGTTTTGCTGCAGCAACGAGATGAGTGTTCTCACATCAGAGCGTTACAGCATCAGGGATTACCGTAGGGCTACCTAGATGATGATAGGACTGTGTGTAAGTTTCCATAGCCTTCACATTGACAGTGGAAACATGTGAAATTACCAATGCTTTTCCTGTACATATGCATGATTTCATCTGGCCGCTTTTAAAGACGTAATACATAATTTCCTTTATTTGCGATTTCTTTCTTGTGAAACTTTGTTACGTATACTGTTTTTATGACTGAATTTTGCTGCGTTAAAGACATAATTTCCTTTGTTTGCAGTTTCCTTGTTCTGATACTCGGTGATGCATACTGTTTATTTACAATGCCATGAACGTGAAGTCACCGGCAGCATCAAAGCAATTTTGTCCAGCAGTACAGTGAAGGTGTACCTTTCTATAGACAGCATGGGCGGCAGTCCTATGGAGACTGCACCAGCATGCATATTATTATTAGAGAACGTTTGCTGCTGATATTTTTTTTTTTGCTATTGGGCAGATCAAGTGTGCTTGAGTCTGCAACACCGGCTGACCTACTCACCACCGCTGGCAGCAGACCAAGGCTTCATATGGCAAGACACACCAATTTGGAGGCCATAACGTGGTTTTCTAACACCATGGTGGCAGTGACGGCATGGATCCCAGGCAATTTCTAGGAACACTTCCATACAGAACACAGATCACCAAAGGAGGAACACTTTCGTAACAAAGCCTATGCATATAGCCTGTACATTTTTAATGGAATGGCAGACAGTAAATGCCTCATGTGCACAGACAGAAAGGTAGTTGCTGCTATAGGTCTTAAAGGTCAATGCTACAGCCCCAATTTGTCCTCCTACATACTAATTGTTTGGCGCTGCACAGCAAGCTTGGAGTGTGCTCCAATCCGACTGTGTCATGGCGGACCAACCCACAAAAGGTTTTCAGTGAGGGTCACGTATGTGATCAAATTGTCCAAGGCTTATAAAGCTTCAAGTAATGTACTAAAAGAAACTGTTAAATTAACTTAAGTAAAGAGAAATATAAGTAACATATGTAGCTTTGCAAGAAACAGTTAATAAACTGTCACGTCTTGTGGCCTAGAGCAGCAACTTCAATATGTTTTGTCAATACTGTTTGAATGTGAGGAATCTGTATGCTTGCGGAACACTTGCTGACATAAAAGTCCTTGTGACAACAGAGGGATTTATGTCAAAAGTCAGAAGTCGGTCTGTGCCCACGCGGCGGATGAGCGGGCGGCCAACAGCAGCTGGAACTGATCAACTTAACTCATTACTATTCATAAGGTCAAAGACCGCTCTATATTTGGTAATGACTGACCAGTCTGCTTCCAGCACAGCTAGCGTGCCCACGCTCCCTTCATCACTACTTTTAAGATTCTGACGGGAACAGAACTAAAAAAAATCAGTCCCAACCCACCCACCCAAGTACAGGTCAAGTTTTGTCCAGGTGTGAAAAACTTGACATTGAGTAGTGTGGCGGACCAGCCCCAAAAGGTTTCAATGAGGGTCACACATGTGATCAAATTGTCCAAGGCTTATAAAGCTTCAAGTAATGTACTAAAACAAATTGTTAAATTAACTTAAGTAAAGAGAAATATAAGTAACATATGTAGCTTTGCAAGAAACAGTTAATAAACTGTCACATCTTGTGGCCTAGTGCAGCAACTTCAATATGTTTTGTCAATACTGTTTGAATGTGAGGAATCTGTATGCTTGCGGAACACTTGCTGACATGAATATATTTTACTTATTGACTTAGTCATATTATAGTTATTATTATGATATTTTTTACTTGTTTATAATGTTCATAACCGCTTCACTTACTGACTTGGATTATAGTTCTTATGATGATTTATTACTTGTCTATAAATGTTTATGACAGTTTCACTTACTTAGTTATAGTTATTGTTAATGACAGATTTACTTATTGCCTTAGACATATTATGGTTATTATTGTGATTTTAAGTTTACACCTCAGGAGTGATTGTGCCTCTAGTATTGCCTGAATGCCCCGTATATAATGATGATTGACCCCCATTATTACATTTTGGCGTTTAGTTACTGTTGTAATTATTGACCCAGCCCCTGTCTGTCTGTAATCTGTTTGTTTTAGATGATCGATTTGTTTGTTTTGTATGTGTATGTGTACACGTATGATGTTGGTGTGGCTGCTGTTTTGAGCACAGATGGTGTATGTATGTGTGTGTGTGTGCGTGCGTGCGTGCGTGCGTGCGTGCGTGCGTGCGCGCGTGCGTGCGTGCGCGCGTGCGTGTTTGTGTTTGTGAGTATGAGAGAGACAGGTTTTGAACAGGTAATAAGAGAACAGAGTAGCAACTGATTGTCATGTGGGCCTGCACACGCCAGCATGGTAACATGAGTATTTATTATAAGTAAACAGTAGAAAGTACTACGTCGCGTCATCATTGACGTGACGTCATAATTTTTGAGGTAAACGTTGTACGTCAGAGATCAGCTGGGCGGGAAGCAAATAAATTAGCTAACCGCCACAGGCAGGCAGTCTTCTTTTTCTTTTTCTCTCCAAAAACAAAGTAGTTCAAAAAGGAAAAACACGTTTTCCACACACAGGGTAAGTCCGTACAGTTATAATATTTATTGATTTGAGGACGTAGTAAACTTGCTGCTGTTCTTTGTTGAATGGTATTATTATCATAAGGAAAAACAAATGAACAACAAAATAGCTAGCCGTTGGTCGGCGGTGTTCCGTAGGTTGTGGGTTGTGGTCAGTGTAGGTAGCGTCTATGGATAAATTGAAATGAAGGAGTCTGGGGATGTTGCGTGGGTTGACATGTGGTTGGATTGGGGGTTGACTATTTCCAGGATGAATTTTGACTGCTGTGGATGGTGTGCATGCATTTAGTTTATTACTTATTTAACGCTTAGTTTATCTCCGTTACTCTAGTAAATTTAAATCTCAGTTGAATAGCATCCATTGTAAATTTATTAGTCTGTTGGCGGTCCCTAATTATTGTCATTTCATATATAGTAGTCTAAATTAATAATTTACCTCAAAGGAAATTAATAATACTAATTAAACAATGTGAATTTTAACCCTGCCCTGAATCTTTTTGTTTATTTTTGGAAACAACAGCAACAACAACAACAAAACGGTTCCATTGGTAGTCTTTTAAATTCTCTCTCCCTCTGGCATAGTGTGAATGTATTTCATTCAGAGTATTATGTAGTTGTTTCATGTACTCTGATGAAATGTTTCCTGCAACCTTCCCCTCAGCCTTTGTATGTCTGGGTGTGTAAATAAAAGTATCCCTAGCGTGTGCCAGAGTCAAGCTGAGTGATAGTTGTGGACTGATAGAACTGTGCTGTGACATGATGGTACATCCATCATACTGTGTTCATAACAATGGTTTTGTGATGTTTCCCCCCTTACGCAGTACTGTAGTTGCTTATTTTTATAATGGTTTCAGATTACTAAGTTCTAGAATGGTATGTTATGTTGTTTTATTAATTGTTGTGTTAGTACTTAGAGTTGTATGCATTTCACTGAGAGAGTATTATGTAGTTGTTTCATATACTCTGATGAGATGTTCCCTGCAACCTACCCCTCAGTCCCTTAGTATGGTTGAATGTGAATGATAGCGAGACGTTATTAATGGATGTTGTTCTGTGATGTGTCCATTTCGCGTCAAACGGTGTCACTAGCGGTTGTTCCGTCAACTTTGGCTTACAGTGTTTCTTCAGTTCATGCTTGTTGTGGTTAGTACATTTTATTATTTTATACATTTTATTGAGAGCACTATGTGGTTGTTTCATAGGCTCCAATGTAATGTTGCGGGCATTACAATGACTTAGTACTGTATTATAATTTTGTATTTTGATTTCTAAAACATTATATGTATATATTTATTATTATGTGTAAATAATGTATGCTCGGTTGGACTTATAATTGTGTTTATTTTTGGTTACAGCGTGCTGTCTTCTTCGCAACAAATAAACGGTTAAACATTTATACTGAGTTTGGATTCGTCCACCACCATCTGTCACAAAGTTATAGTACGAGACCAAGACGCACGTGTACCCATTCCGGAGATGGCCCGAACACTTACCATCGCATCAGGGAAAGTTTTCTCCGGAGCCAGGCATGTATCTCTCACCACGATACAGGCATCGTACATCCTGCCCGCATCCAGACCACACCTCCACCACTGCCCTCGCACACACACACACACACACACACACACACACACATACACACACACAACACACACACACACACACACACACACACACACACACACACACACACACACACACACACACACACACACACACACACACACACACACACACACACACACACACACACACACACACACACACACACACACACACACACACACACACACACACACACACACACACACACACACACACACACACATATGCATGTGCATACTGCGAGGCACTTACAGACATACTATTTAATTTATGATTGAAAGTAATTTGTATGCTGTCATCTTAAGGAATTGGAATCAATATTTAAAATGTACACTTGTTAGCATTTACGTTTTTTGGTAAAACTAGGCATGATATGGAAGACAGTGATTAATGTTTTCCCGTTGAAGTTCATACCATGTGCACGTGCACGCGCATGTGTGTGTGTGTGTGTGTGTGTGTGTGTGTGTGTGTGTGTGTGTGTGTGTGTGTGTGTGTGTGTGTGTGTGTGTGTGTGTGTGTGTGTGTGTGTGTGTTTCATTTTAATTGATATTTCCGTCTTTCAAAATTATTTTCTGTGCGACTACTTACTGGGCGTTTCTATATAAAGCCAGACATAATATTTAATTTATGACTGAAAGTAATTTATGTGCTGTCATCTAAAGGAACTTCATTCAGTAGCTAAAATATACAGTCGTTAGCATTTGCGATTTTTGTGTGAAAACTAAGCGTGATATGAAAGGCATTGATTAATGTTTTACCGTGGTGGTTTATGCCATTTGCGTCCGTGTGTGTGTGTGTGTGTGTGTGTGTGTGTGTGTGTGTGTGTGTGTGTGTGTGTGGTGTGTGTGTGTGTGTGTGTGTGTGTGTGTTTGAATTTAATTTATGTCTCGATCATTCAGAACTTTTTGTTTTCGTACGAATACTTACTGAGCGTTTCTATATAAACTAAAGCCACCAATCATAAGCTGGTGGCACAGTCTCAGACGACCCATCAAACTGTCACCTCGAAGGACCAGGGAATTGTTTTTATGCTTGTTCAATCTGTCATAAAAACCATTTTGCTCCGTCAATTCAAACACGGAGAGGCGGGGCGACAGAGTCCCTCTGATCATGGAAAACAGCAGCAGTATTTCATCAGCCATCACGAGTGCTGCACCGAACATAACCATTGGTCCCACATCACCAGTCAACTTGGACTTATATTCCTTGCTATTGATACAAAAAGTGATCGTTCTACCGCTTCAAATATTCCTGGGTGTGTTCGGCAACGTCATGACCATCATCATCGTACGTCGGTTCCGGGCTGCGTCCAGCAGTTCCGCCATGGACCCGTACTTGATGGTGCTGGCGGTGACGGATCTGTGTGTCGTCATCACGGGTCCTGTTATATTCTGGATCCAGAGCGTCACGGGTTTTTTTATAGAGGGATCTCACGACGTTGTTTGTAAAAGTGTCGTGTTCGTTATGAATGTAGCAGCCACATGTTCTGCCTGGATTCTCGTAGCCATGACGACCCAGAGAGCTGTGTCAGTGGCATGGCCGCATCGTGTGAACGTGCTCTGCACGCCGAGAAGGTCGTGGTGGATCATCCTGACCATCGTGGTGTTCTTCTGTCTGATATATTCCCACATGCTGTACGGAGTCGGCATTGTTCCTTCTGATAGTCATGCTTGCACACTGGTATCAAAGAGCTATGAACTGTTCTTGCGTAATGTTTGGTACAAAATAGACATGTTTCTCTTCTCCCTTCTGCCCTTCGCCTGCCTGTTCCTTAGCAACAGTGTATTGGTGCTGAAGTTGAGGAGGTCAGTGAAGGATGCTGGTAATGAGTTGACCACCACTGACACCCAGCAGGTCAGCAGAGAGAAAAACGCAAACTCCGTAACTCTCACCGCCATTGTAGTGTCCCTGGTCTTCGTAGTACTGACTTCTCCTATGGCGTTTTACAACTCCTTCACTTTTGTGTCCCCAGACGCCATAGGAACAGATGTTAATAACAATAATCTTGCTTTTCGCCTTTTTCTCAGTGACGTGCTTTACATTTTGGTGTACTTCAATTATTCTGTCAACTTTTACCTGTACTGTCTCACCGGAGAAAGGTTCAGAAGGGAATTCAGAGAGATAATGTGCGGCTGTGTTTCGTCCAGTCGTGACCCAGAAGGTAAACTGGCTGTGCCCACGACCAGCGATCAGACTGTGTCACGTTACAGGACGAGGGCAAAACCACAACAACACGAGTAACGTCCTCGCTTTTTGAGTTGCCGTCAAGCACCTCTCGTCAGTACAGTTTCCTCTGGACACAGCAAAGAAAGAGAAATGGAACTCCGAAGCAAGAAAAGGAACTCATTTAGTGAGATCAGTAGTCACTTTAATAGTTGAATCAAGCTTAGAAATGTGCCCCCAAGCACGATGGGGGGTGGGGGGTTGGGGGGGGGGGGGTATATGCCTGTTCGAATGGTAGCTTCACAGAGGAAAATCAGAACTTAATTTGGTGTTTCCACAATCCACCAAACTCTGACATGGACTACACGATCTTTAACGTGCGTATGTGATATTTTTGCGTACGTTTATACACGGGGGACCTCGGTTCATAGTCTCATACGAAGGACTTTTGTAGAGTGTGCACATAACTGAATTGACTCCGACGAAACCTGAAGCCGGGCACAAAGCCTAGCACATAGCGTCACGCATCGTCACGCTCGATCTTGCTTAACTTTGGCTTTCGAGAGCGGGTACTCTTACTCTGCTCCTCTTATTCTCTGTGTGAAGTGGAGAGGACCGGCCATCAGGTTCAAACCTCATTCGGTCCGACCCGTGTGTGCTGCCTGCCACACCAAATACAGCCCAAACTGACGGGCTAAAGCAAGGGGAAGGTCGACGTGGTCAACCTTGCTGCTGGAGAGTTACCATCCCTTGTTTGTGACCTCCGGCCTTTCCGTCACTTCGGTCCAAACGGCGGGCGTTCATTGGCTGGCGGACGCGGTTCATCCGTTCGGAATATAGGGACCTGTATTTGGAACAGACAGGTTGAAACCGTTGCTCTGGGCCGTTTTAACGGTATGGCTACGTTTACACACGTACTGTTTTAGTTCAGGGCCCCTATGTATGATGAACAAATCAAGTTAAACGGGGACAGCCACCTATCTCGATTTGCTAAAGAGTCGATAAGTCCGGCTGTATTTCCTTTTGCACGAGTCGTCAGTAGCCCGGGTCAGAAATAGACATTGGCTCGTGTTCATATGTAGATCGCGAGCGTCCCTTGTTTTACCAACAACGCAATAGACGATCTTCGGAAATCCAAGACACTGCACTCGGTAAGTGCCTGCGGGTGTAGCGCAGAGTATAGGCACGCTTTTGTTGGGGGGGTACAGTGAAACCAAGTCAAGTAGTTTATTCAGAAACCCCAGTGGGGGTACATGAAAGAGCATCAATGAAAGAACATCTGGTAAGGCACGGCAATAAACATAAAATACAAGCGCATATACCAAAAAGAAACAGCAACAAAAACAAAAACAAAATCGTACGCATTTCCAAAACAAAAACAACGAGAAACCAGAGAAAAGATCATTAACCAAAACAAAAGCTAGAGGAACAAATGAAAATAGACGGGTACAGCAAACACATTCAATCACTCACTCACATACACAGACACGCACTCGCACACCCACCCGTTAACTGCGGGAAAGATGGCCAGATACAGGTAAAAGAAGCAGAAAAGGCATAAGAAATGCCGGTCAAGCACCGTTTGTGGGGTGTATGCAGCTCTGATAGCAGGTTCGCAGTTTTGTGAAGGCGTCCGTTTTGTGTCGTTTGCCAAACCAACACGAACGCTTGAAACATGTATGCCTTCGTTGGATCAAAGCCTGCCGGCGTCCCCAAAATTTGCAACGAAAGTGAGTTTTATTAGTCTGTAAAAGGTGGGTTGTTAGTACACTATCAATTGTTTTGCCGACATCAGCACCGAGTAAGCCTGCACGGTGTTACTCGGAAACTAGATCTAGATCTAACGCCAGTGGCCATACAAGCATACTCAAAGACACAAATGTGATAAAACTCACTTTTCTGCCAGGCCTCATGACTTCTTACACCCACCTCCAATAAATTCTGCATTATATGTTGTTGTTATGTTTGTTTTGGTCTGCTTACGCAGATTTTTCTGGTAGAGTCTTCTGCTTACTTACACGAGTTACAAGTTAGTTGCACACTTTGATCTATCCCGGCTTAGATCTACTTCAGGGTGATTTTTGAATTTCAAGTCATTATTCTCTAACAGTTTAATTACCATCTGTAAATCTGAACAAATTCAGTGAATATTGTATTAATTAACAGTACACACACGCTGCTGAAGTGCATGTAAACAGGGTGTGGTGTTTTGTTGTTGTTGTTTTTTACACTACCCTCCTGATGTCAAATGTCCTGATGGACATATCGCTTCACGCTGACACACAACACAGAGCTGTATTATCAGTTTATACGAGAAATTATCAACACCTCAAAGCTTACTATATTTGAAGCAATCTTTCGGTGAAATGTCTGGAGAAGATTGTCGGCTGCTATCCACACTCCGATGCGAGTGATGGAACAGCGCAACCGGCATCGCTATTTCTGGTTCTGTATTCGATCCTCTGCCCGCAGTGATCTGCTTCTCAGAGGTAAGCCATGAAGCGTTACCGACGATGCGGCAGAGGCTACCGATGACTTTAAACATTTCTTCTTCTTAATCAAGAACTTGGTGTAAATAATGAGCGTTCGCAGTCGATTCAGTCAGTCTGCCATACCAAACGGACACATCACATGTGGCCCCACCAAAAAGACCGTAGTACGCGAAAAAGAAAAGAAAAGAAGAAAGAAAAAAGAGAGGGTTTCTCGCGCATAGCGCGCAGCTGGCAGTGCAGTCTAATAATTATAGGTCCATGCCTGAAGGTCTGATACTGTCACAGACAAGTGCTTTTCGACAGCCGCCTCCATGGACATATATATGCCAGTATATAGATCAAGTCCGTGGTGTCTGAAATGGTGTCCTACCCAGGGCGACTTCACTCTTCCGGTTTCCGTAAGTCGTCTATTCGCGTGACGTCGAAAACTCGAAACTGATTGGACACCGCGTGACCGTACAGCTCATCTTCAAAGTTGAATGAAAGTGAAGTCGATTGCAGCAGATGTCAGTGACCCCTTTCCATTTGAGATTTTCCTGTCTCCTCATCGCCGTCTGTGTTTATTACGGTGTGTCTTTATGCATTTAATCTAAATTTTCCTGAATAGTTTGTTGTCTTCAATGGTACATGGGGTGACGTCGGTACGTACAAGTGTTCTTTGTCCCCTCAGTCGCAGCCTGTGTCGGTAACGGCAGAATCAGAGCCGCCATTTTGATACGGCGGTTAGGCTGCTTTCACGTCGGAAAACGAGTCTATAAGTTTAAAGGCGATTAAACCGGCGGTTCTCGCACGCCGGTTTTTTTAATGTTGTCAACCATTAGAATATAATTAAAAGGCATGGGGGGCATGGGGGGGGGGGGGGCGAGGGGGGGGGGGGGGTCTGTTTACTCATCACGCATGTGGACCCAGGTTCAGACGGGGGTCCTCAGCCGCATGGCCAATTCACCTGGTGTATCAGCCCTTTAGCACACTCCATCTAGCGTGATAAGACAGGTACTAGTGTTGGACGCCTGTCAAATGTTTCTTTGAACTGTCACCATCGTGACGTCACAGTCACCGTCTGAGGATTCCTTAACGTACGTTTTGTGTTTACTGTGACAGAGGAAGAACTAGAAGAAGAAAAGGAAGAGCAAAAACAAACAAACAAAAACAAAAACAGCTAGCAGCAAAATAACAGAAAGAAGGTTAGGATCTACATACACATTTGTTCTTGGTTGAATTCGAGTATCAACACAAACAGTGCTTGTTTATTGACAGTAACCTACATTTTGCCACATGTTTAATTTCTCGGTTGAAAAGATAAAACAACCTAAAATCGTTTTTATGTCTGTTGCTTTATAAAGGCGAGGTCTGACTACTTTATTTTGTGCAGTTAGACATGGTTCAATTATGTAAACTGTAGCGTACTGTCATATGATATTAATTTTGTTGTAAAAGTAAGAGAATACTCACACACACACACACACACACACACACACACACACACACACACACACACACACACACACACACACACACACACACACACACACTCAACACACACACACACACACACACACACACACACACTTCAACACACGCACACACATCACAACTTACAAACACAGACACACACACACACACAGACACACACACACACACACACACACACACACACACACACACAACACACACACACACACACACACACACACACACACACACACACACACACACACACACTCCATCTATCTCTCGCACTCACGCACACTCACTGTCTCTGTCTCTCTCTTTCTATCTCAAAGTCAGACAGATATACGCACTTACACATACAAACAGGCAGGCAGACGCACACACACACTTGAACAGTGAACCTAAAAACGCAAACTACAAAATCCATTGGTAATTTTGAAAAAGACACATTTATTTCAATGATATAACAACAATTTCACACAGGATTAATTCTATTTTCAGCAACTAGTAAAGAGACCCAGTAAACATGCCGGATCCGATGCGGAAGCGTTTTGGTTATGGCCATTACGGCCAGCGTGCAGCCAGAATCGGGCCGCATCGTGTATGCCGGATCCGACTTGCGCATGAGATTCGGTTCCTCCAAAAAAAGGCCTGGATCATGCTGTGTAAAACCGGCCCGAATCCGATCTGGATGGCCTGGTGAGGTTTTGGCCAAACGCATCCGGTCCAGAAGCAAGTCACTGTGCAAGAATCATCGGGCTCGGTTCTTGCAGA
>JABMCL010000453.1:132500-192500 GCA_018857735.1 Alviniconcha marisindica | reverse complement strand
TGTTTGCCTGCATGCGTGTGTGCCTACGTGCGTGCGCGCGTGCCAAACAACGACGTTCGTGCTGAAAATATATACTAGTTTTTGATTGCCGTTCTCCATGGCACAAGATGGAAGCCTACAAACCGATCTGATTACTACGGGAGGGGAGGGACCGTGTTACGCGGGGGTGGGGGGAGGGGGGGGAGGGGAAGCAAGCCGAGGAGGATCCGAACCTTAGTCATGCCCCCTTGTTTATGAACCGAGCACAAAACCAGCTCAGCAAATCCAAATGTGTCCACCAACCATAACTCTTGAAGAAAAAGGCGAGACGAAGGGGACTGGAACCTAAGTCCGTCTGCTGACCAAACGAAACACTTACCTCTGAGCCAAAAACCCAATTCAGACAGCACACGCATTTCAGTCACCCATTGTGTTGCACGCTTCACCCAGTGTGATGCACACTTCATCCAGGTTAATGCACACTTCACCCAGTGTGATAAACACTTTACCCAGTGTGATGCATGCATACTTCACCCAGTGTGATGCACGCTTCACCCAGTGTAATGCACACTTCACCCAGTGTGATGAACACTTCACCCAGTGTGTTGCACACTTCACCCAGTCTGATGAACATTTCACCCAGTGTGATGCACACTTCACCCAGTGTGATGAACATTTCACCCAGTGTAATGCACACTTCACCCAATGTGATGCACACTTCATCCAGTGTAATGAACACTTCATCCAGTTTGATGCACACTTCATCCAGTGTAATGCACACTTCGCCCAGTGTGATGAACACTTCACCCAGTATGATGAACACTTTACCCAGTCTAATACACCCTGAGTGACTGAAATGCGTGTGCTCTTTGAATCGGTTCTGGAGTTCTGGAGAATGTAATGCCAACAGTCTTCAAAACACAAACCAACATAATAAAACAGGTGAACCAAATGCAGATAAGCATCCTACATCTCATTTTTCACCGTTTAACTGTTGTCTAAGTGATGCTTCTTTTCTTCTTTTTTTCTTCCTTTTTCTTCAGAATAGCATTCTTTTTAACCTTTTATGTCTTGGATCTAGAGGATCGGTTTTGAACCAGGAGTTCAAAAGGAACGAAATCCGAAACGTAAAAGTATGGTAGCACACACGAACTCACACACACACACACACACACACACACACACACACACACACACACACACACACACACACACACACACACACACACACACACACACACACACACACACACACACACGCACGCGCGCACGCGCGCGCGCGCGCGCTATCAAACCGCCAGGTTCAGATTTTAGTTCAGACATTAGTTTCGTACATTAGTTTGCTTCCCTGCTAACACACACACACACACACACACACACACACACACACACACACACACACACACACAACACACACACACACACACACTATCAAACCGCCAGGTTCAGCTTTAAATTTTAGTTTAGACATTAGTTTCCTACATTAGTTTGCTTCGCTGCTAATAACAGCTAGTCCTGATGTGACCTTATGCTGCTGAAAGGATGTTAGACTCCAACAAGTCAGCTGTCTAATACAGGCTTTTTGTCACTCAGTACGGCTACAGCTGCATACGCTTGTTCTGGGGTTTCACTGGCAAACGAACAGTGCAGAAAAAAATCCATTACAAACATCCCATATATTGAGCTAGAGCTGTTTTGTTTGTCTCATGTGAAAACAAAGACCAGAGAGACCGTGGACCGCCGCCAGAGGAACAACACGAAGCGAAAGAAGTCCAACTTTTGCTGCCCAGCTCCACCTTCCTGCTCATGCTCTCCTCTGGGCTGACGAGGGTCCAGCTCCACCTCCCTCCTCTTGATCTCTTCTGGGCTGACTTGAGGGTCCAGCTCCACCTCCCTGCCCATGATCTCCTCTGGGCTGACTTGAGGGTCCAGCTCCACCTCCCTCCTCTTGATCTCTTCTGGGCTGACTTGAGGGTCCAGCTCCACCTCCCTGCTCATGATCTCTTCTGGGCTGACTTGAGGGTCCAGCTCCACCTCCCTCCTCATGCTCTCCTCTGGGCTGACTTGAGGGTCCAGCTCCACCTCCCTCCTCTTGCTCTCCTCTTACTGGGCCTGCTTCTGGGACTTGAGGGTCCAGCTCCACCTCCCTCCTCTTGATCTCTTCTGGGCTGACTTGAGGGTCCAGCTCCACCTCCCTCCTCATGCTCTCCTCTGGGCTGACTTGAGGGTCCAGCTCCACCTCCCTCCTCTGCTCTCCTCTGGGCTGACTTGAGGGTCCAGCTCCACCTCCCTCCTCTTGATCTCTTCTGGGCTGACTTGAGGGTCCAGCTCCACCTCCCTCCTCTTGATCTCTTCTGGGCTGACTTGAGGGTCCAGCTCCACCTCCCTCCTCATGCTCTCCTCTGGGCTGACTTGAGGGTCCAGCTCCACCTCCCTCCTCATGCTCTCCTCTGGGCTGACTTGAGGGTCCAGCTCCACCTCCCTCCTCTTGATCTCTTCTGGGCTGACTTGAGGGTCCAGCTCCACCTCCCTCCTCATGCTCTCCTCTGGGCTGACTTGAGGGTCCAGCTCCACCTCCCTCCTCTTGCTCTCCTCTGGGCTGACTTGAGGGTCCAGCTCCACCTCCCTCCTCTTGATCTCTTCTGGGCTACTTGAGGGTCCAGCTCCACCTCCCTCCTCTTGATCTCTTCTGGGCTGACTTGAGGGTCCAGCTCCACCTCCCTCCTCATGCTCTCCTCTGGGCTGACTTGAGGGTCCAGCTCCACCTCCCTCCTCATGCTCTCCTCTGGGCTGACTTGAGGGTCCAGCTCCACCTCCCTCCTCTTGATCTCTTCTGGGCTGACTTGAGGGTCCAGCTCCACCTCCCTGCTCATGCTCTCCTCTGGGCTGACTTGAGGGTCCAGCTCCACCTCCCTCCTCATGCTCTCCTCTGGGCTGACTTGAGGGTCCAGCTCCACCTCCCTCCTCATGCTCTCCTCTGGGCTGACTTGAGGGTCCAGCTCCACCTCCCTCCTCTTGATCTCGCCTGGAACCCTGTGATAATATCGATAAGACCGATTTTGTATTTAACCGTAACCCCTTCACTGCCCAAGCCTGTAAGTTTCCGGGCTAAAAGTGCACGGACATCCCTGCAAACAGTCTATTTTCTGGCTCCGTATCACACTCTACATTCAATGCTAGGCGTTTTGGTGAAAATCCTTTTTGACATGCCGGTGCGAAAAAGAAAACAAAAAGGCTAACGCCGGTTTCGAATTTCGCACTTTTAATGGTCGTTTTGAAGTGACATCATGGCAGTGAAGGGGTTAAGAGCTATACGGGCAAAGAAAAAGTCGGCTAAGAAATTTCTGATAAAGCCAAACCTCTGATGAAATATCACTTTGACTGATGAAAGACCACCTTGATGAGAAACCAGCATACAACTAATTCCACGATTCGTGAAACCTTTGTCTTATTTCCCTGTCGGTCAACCCCTGACTGAGAACCGCCATTTTCAAGACCTTTTTATGCTGGACTTTTAGTCTCTTTACGGAGGCATAAAAAAAAGGTTTCACTTTATCTGCAGCAGCAACTGTGAATAGAATAAATGTCTGCTACCGTGAGAGTGAATCTGTAGAGATCAGTCAGTTCAGAAAGGAAAAACGTGTTTTAGTTACACACACAAACACAGACACATAGACATAGACATAGACATAAACACACACACACACACACACACACACACACACACACACACACACACACACACACACACACACACACGCGCGCGCGCGCGCGCGCGCGCCACACACACGCATGCCACTTCTCTTTAGACTTTGTTGTAGATGTTGTATTATAAATCTAACAACACACACACACACACACACACACACGCACGCACGCACGCACGCACGCACGCACGCACGCACGCACGCACGCACGCACGCACGCACGCGCGCGCGCACAACAATTCTGTTTAGACTTTTTCGAAGATTTTGTACTGAACCGGAAAACACCTGGAAATACCACAGGCCATGACTTCACAAGCACGCACGAAACATCACGCGAAAGACATTGTTGAATGTTTGCTTAAGTGCGTTCATATAAACACCACACTCACGCATACATGCGAGTGCATGCATGTACACTAACAGACATACTATTGAATTCAGGAATCAAGGCAGTCTGTGTGCTGCCATACTAAGGAACTGGAATTAACAATTATATAATAAAAGAAGTTGTTAGCATTTGCGTTCTTCGTGTGAAAAGTAGGCGTGACTCACATACGGTATCAAAGACTGATATTTTTCCGTGGACGCTGATACCATGTGCATGTACACACGCGAGCGCGCGTATGTATACGTGTGTGTGCGTGTGGTGTGGTGTAGTGTGGGTGTGGCGAAAACGGTGCGCGTGCGTGTGTGTGTGCATGCGTGCGTGTGTGTGTGTGTGTGTGCGTGCGTGTGTGTGTCAGTGTGTGTGTGTGTGTGCGTGTGTGTGTGTGTGTCTGTGTGTGCGCGCGTGTGTGCGCGCGCGTGCGTGCGTGCGTGCGTGCGTGCGTGTGTGTGTGTGTGTGTGTGTGTGCATGTGTGTGTGCGTGTGGTGTGGTGTAGTGTGGGTGTGGTGGAAATTGTGCGCGCGTATATATATATGTGTGTGTGTGTGTGTGTGTGTGCATTTTTATTTCATATATGTCGATCCAAATTTTGAGTTTTCGTGCAAATACTGATCTTTTCTATATAAAGCCACACATCATCAACTGCTAGCACAGTCAGTCTCAAACGGCTTTTTATCTTTCTTCAATTGTCGGCCAAAAATCATTTAGCTCCGCGAAATCCAACACGGAGAGGTGTGGCAACATTGTCAGTCCCGGTGATCATGGAAAGCAGCAGCAGTATTTCATCAGAAACCACGAGTGCCGTGCCGAACATAACCATTGATCCGTCGTCACCAGCCAACCTGGACATACCTTCCTTGCTATTGACGAAGCACATGGCCTGGGCGAAGACCATCCTTCTTTTCGTTGCAGTGCTCCTGGGTGTGTTCGGCAATGTCATGACCATCATCATCGTCCGTCGGTTCCGGGTTGCGTCCAGCAGTTCCGCCATGGACCCGTACTTCATGATGCTGGCGGTGACGGATCTGTGTGTCGTCATCACGGGAAGCTTTCTGGCCTGGATCCAGAGCGCCACGGGTTTTCACGTAAAACGAACACACGACATTGTCTGTAAAAGTGTTCCGTTCGTTCTCAATGCAGCAGCCGCAAGTTCTGCCTGGATTCTCGTAGCCATGACGACCCAAAGAGCTATGTCAGTGGCATGGCCGCATCGTGTGAACGTGCTGTGCACGCGGAGAAGATCGTGGTGGATCATCCTGACCATCGTGGTGTTCTTCTGCCTGGCCTATTCCCACATGCTGTACGGAGTCGGCATTGTACCTTCCGCTGGTTATGCTTGCACGCTGGTATCAAAGAGCTATGAACTGTTCCTGCGTAACTTTTGGCTCAAAATAGACATGTTTCTCTTCTCCCTTCTGCCCTTCGCCTGCCTGTTCCTTAGCAACAGTGTATTGGTGCTGAAGCTGAGGAGGTCAGTGAAGGATGCCGGTGATCAGCTGACCACCACTGGCACCCAGCAGGCCAGCAGAGAGAGAGCAGCGAACTCCGTAACTCTCACCGCCACCGTAGTGTCTGCGGTCTTCGTAGTACTGACTTCTCCTATGGCTGTTTTCAACTTGCTCTCTTTCGTGGCCCCGAACGCTAACAGAATAGGTGGTGTTCATTTAGCTTTTCGCCTTTTTTTCCGGGAAATGTTTTACCTTTTGGGGTACTTCAATTATTCTGTCAACTTTTACCTGTACTGTCTCACCGGGAAAAGGTTCAGGAGGGAATTCAGAGAGATAATGTACGGCTGGCGACAGCGTGCTATGGTGTCCAGTCGTGAAGAAGGAACCGGTCTGCATGTGGGAAAGCCATGCTCTGACTGACACAAAAAACGCCTTCGTTGAACAGTCACACAGTTCAGCACTTTGACACCACCATCACACTCACGCTCGAGTGAAACAGGCGCCCTGGGACTTTGGGCCACACTTCCAAAAACACCTCTCCCCCGAAACAAAAACAAACAAACAACAACAAACAAAAAACTCCCTCCCCCCCACCCCCACCCCCACCCCCCTACCCCCCAAAAAATAAAAATAAAATAAATAAATATATATTATATATAAAATAAAAAAATAAAAAGAGTGTTATTTATCAGTAACAAAGAAAGAAAAACAACAACAAATAAATACCGTCAGACAGAGAGAAGCGATACGCTTGTATCGATCGAGAGCTAGGTATTTGCCATCAGGTTTCGCGAAGTCCAGAGACTCTAACACACCTCTACGGCAGACATTTCAGAGTCACGAGAGACCATCAGCCACCCGTCGTGTATCTCTCAGCGTTACACCATCGATAGGGCATACTTCAGAGACTAGCTTCCTTAAAGCTCCGAGTAAATCATTTCGACCTTGAGACTAAGAGAGAGATGGTTGTTGCACACACTCTCGACCAAGGCTTCGCAACCTGGCAAACGCTACAAGCATTGACCTTGATGTTCAGCTAAGTCCACCTCTTCAGATTCAGCAAGAGTTAGTTCGTCATTGGAGTTTCACATCCTGTCAACAACACAGGACCATATATACGGACGAACAATCATCGCGATGAGTCAATAAGTCCATTACAGTTCCTTTCACCAAAAGCTATATCCAAGTCAGAATAGCTTCTAGGTCCAAACACGAACGCAACATGGACATTCCCCCAAAAGGCCAGACGAGTTACTCTCCCGCAGTACCCCTGCCCTAATCAGGCAGTAGAGTTCCACTGAGGCTATAATAATTGCCTGGGCCAGTTGATCCAACACCGCTATTTTTGCTGTGAGGTTGCAACAAGAGGCATCTCGACCAGATTCATAAAACGAAGAATGCATTCATGCACTTGCACACTGTTCGCATGCATATATACAACGCAAGCACTTTTTTTGCCATGATCATCGTTGATCTGTTTGTTGGGCCGTTTAACTGCTTAAATTTCAGTTTGAATTTCTGTCTGTCTCTTTTTGTGTTTCTCTCTCTTTCCTGTTTATTTTTTCCAAATAAAAATTAGAGTTGATTTCCGTTATGTTTATGAATTCTATATGCTTATGACTATTCCGCTTAGAGTTGTAAGTTGTGTGTGTGTGTTGCCGTAAGTTGCACAAAAAACTGGAATAAAACATGAAACAAACAAAACAAAAAAAAGAAGAAAAAAAAAGAGAAAAAACAACAACAAAAACGCCACACTAAGAAAAAAAGGAAAAACAGGAAAAAAAGCCGGTAGACCAGCCAGCTGAATAGCACCATTGCAGGAGGGCGAAGGATGGCAGCTGACTATTCGGCAAGTGCTGTATCGTCAGACGACTGGCCAACAGAAACCAGCAAAATAACACTTCCGGCCGGAAGGCGACTGACACGTACGTGGGATGGCCAACACTGAGTTACTGAACAAAGCGTCTGCTCAGCGAGCGACTCGAAGTGGTCACTGCATAGATGAACGGTACGAACTCGAAGTGGTCACTGCATAGATGAACGGTACGAACTCGAAGTGGTCACTGCATAGATGAACGGTACGAACTCGAAGTGGTCACTGCATAGATGAACGGTACGAACTCGAAGTGGTCACTGCATATGTGAGCAAGTGCTCTTTTTACGTTTTTACAATAATCCCGCCCCGGTTATCAGATCCATGCAATTTCATTACTGTACTGTTAGTAACCCGGGAACCGGAGCAGACGACGCTTTTGTTTTGAAGCGCTGCGTGTTGCGTAACGCCACATGGCCTTCTCACAGCCGACCGGCAATAGCCGCCGGTGCGCGCCATTTTCAAATCTGTTTACTCCCTTAATATTTTGACCGCTTTTTGTTTACCTACTCTTTGTTACCTAGTCCTTTTATGCACTAAGCCATGTGTAATATAATTGGTATCTTAGATGTTTATCCAACGTTTATTTAGACTGATCGAGCTAATCAGTAGCCGAGCCCTCTAGGTCCATTCTTTATAGCCGTCGTCTGCATGGCCGTTCTCTGTTAGACTAGTGAATAGTAGTGAATCGTTGTTTTGACTCGATTATAAGTAATTCTGTGTCTATCAATGCTTTGTCGTATAGTATTTTGCTTAGCTGACTTCATGTTTAGTGTTTATTTTGGGTTAAAATTAACTTATTAAGTATTGTGTACTGTAGAAGCTAAGTTGTATTCATAGACTACTTGGTATCACTATCAGCGCTGCTGCGACTAAAATAACGCGCCCCAGGCCAAAGTTCGCACCGATTGTTTTAGTGCTAGTCTTTGAGTGTGTCTTGCTTCTCTTACAGAGCGTTGTATTGTAATTGTTATGTACCATTTTAACCGTGGGAGCGTGCACTTTATTTTGATGTAAGTTTATTGACAGTTATATTTTGTACATTGTGTTAGTTGTGATTTAGTTGTACGAATCTGTTTATAGACAGGTGCAAGCCACGCTTCCCACTCTTGTTGTAACTGATTAAATAAGTCATGTGTGTACATTTTGTTTATACGGTTTAAAAGGTAGTAACTGTAGCTTTTATTTGATGTATTTCATGTTTTAATTAGTTTAGTTATTGTTGAGGAAACTGTATTTGTGCGGGCCAAGGAAACACAATAGTCAGCCATTTTGTGGTCCAGAGGGCCGATTTCATTGTAACGATAGCGTGTGTTCCTTGCGGCCCGCGCAGTTCTCTTATCTATGCGTGCACGTGAGGATTTTGGGTGTGCTGAGAAAGTTGTCTGCTGCTGTAGAATAAAAACCTGATTGCTGCCGTTCGCCTGCTGTGGTCTCCATTTTGACCGACTCCGCTGCCTGGGTCACTGTCCTTCTACGCGGCTCTTCCGCTCCATTACACATAGATGAACGGTACGAACTCGAAGTGGTCACTGCATAGATGAACGGTACGACCTCGAAGTGGTCACTGCATAGATGAACGGTACGACCTCGAAGTGGTCACTGCATAGATGAACGGTACGAACTCGAAGTGGTCACTGCATAGATGAACGGTACGAACTCGAAGTGGTCACTGCATAGATGAACGGTACGAACTCGAAGTGGTCACTGCATAGATGAACGGTACGAACTCGAAGTGGTCACTGCATAGATGAACGGTACGAACTCGAAGTGGTCACTGAATAGATGAACGGTACGACCTCGAAGTGGTCACTGAATAGATGAACGGTACGAACTCGAAGTGGTCACTGCATAGATGAACGGTACGAACTCGAATTCGAAAACTTTAATACTCAAGGATAGCAGCGTTAGGTCCATTTGGACCCATCTAACAGCCAGTCCTTGCTATTCTACAAACACAAATAAGCACGACTATACCACAAATAAATATATTACTACGACCAGTGAGTATATATCACCGGAATCAGTATTGCTGCAGTGCCTCCAAAATTCAAACTAGCGTGAAATCCTGTCAGTATTTATGTAGGGAGCTCTTAAGTATAATAAATAATAATAATTAATTGTTTTACAAGTATGTGATCTTAACTTCATTATTATTTTTATGATGAAGTCACAATTGTTCTATATTCATAACTTTACTATGGTTAAAGTAAGTCTCTTTTATTGGTGGTGTTGTGTTTGTTGTATTGTTCTCTTAACTTTACTATGGTTAAAGTAAGTGTCTTTTATTGGTGGTGTTGTATTTGTTGTATTGTCTCTTAACTTTATGTGTGTGTTTTTAATGTATTTTTTTACGAGCCCGCCATGACCACAACAAAATTGCCCCTTGTGGGATGATTAAAGTTTTTTGAATTGAATTGAATTGAATTGAATTGAAGTTACAGTGTAGTGAATGTGAATCGATACATTCAAGATAGCGGCGACCGAGAAGAAACTATGTTCAAGATTACTTTATTATCACATCAGAGAATTTAAACAGTATGCAATAGCACACACGCAATTTGTTTAAACTCAAAGAACAATTATTGTAAATACACGTACACGTATACAACCTTGTAATTAACATGGTTCTGTAATACATTTACACACACACACACACACACACACACACACACACACACACACACACACACACACATACAAATATCACGCACCACATTTTAAAAACGAAACTGCTGTAAACATCAGCTATGCACACACACACACACACACACACACACACACACACACACACACACACACACACACAAAGGGGGGTTGGGGGGGAGAAGAAGAAATAGAGGTCAATGTTCACTGATGGTTCCTCAAATTGAGTATGGCACTTTTACCAAAATACATGCATTGGGGGGAACAACTCGTTTGTGTATATTTTACTAAAAAGTGTGTGTGTGTGTGTGTGTGTGTGTGTGTGTATGTGTATGCGTGTGCGTGCGCGCGTGCGTACGTATGCCAGACGACAGAGACGTTTTTGCTGAAAACATACGTTATAGTTTGTAATTGCCGTTGTCAATGTCAGAAGGCGAAAGTCTACAAACCAAATTTATGCCCTCGGGGGCAAAAAGCGAGTCGAGGCGGATTCGAACCTAGGTCCTCCTGCTTACCAACTGAGTGCAGCTCGCCAAATCCAAAGCTGTCCACAAGCCACAACTCTTGGTGAAAGGTGAGACCAAAAGGATTCGAACCTAGACCCACCTGCTGACCAAAGGAGCCCTTTACCTCCGAGCCACAAACCAATTCAGACATCATAGGCATAATTTCAGTCACCCAGTGTGCATCTCAACCAGGAGTTCAAACGGAACGAAATCCTCAGACACGATGTGCTTCATCTCGGTGAAGAGCTTCTTGCTGACTCGGTTGAGTTCCCGGATCTCCACGATGTGGTCCTGGAGCACTCTGACGTAGTCCTCGGCGTAGGCGAAAGAGAAGGTGGCCTGCAGGTAGTGCCGAAGCAGGATGACGTACTTGTCTCGCATGGCGCTGACCCTCTGCCTCGCGGAGACCTTCTCGTTGCAGGGGTTGAAGAGGAGGATGCAGTGGAGGAGGGCGTAGATGGTGACGTCGGTCCTGGCCAGGGCTTTGAGGTCCTGGCACAGCTCCACGCCCCACATCAGGTAGGGGTTGTAGGGGAACAGCCGGACGTACAGGTCCAGCGGCAGCTCACCTCTCAGCATCAGGCACGAGTCTCTCTCCGCCACGTAGATGAACCCGTTGCGGATGGCCATGGTCGGGCCGATGGAGGCCCGGAAGCAGGCGATCCGGTCGTCGAAGTCCAGCTGCTGAAAGTCCTCCAGCCTCTTGGCGAAGTCGACGGAATGACGCACCTGAGAGTCACAGTCTGCCAGGAAGTCGACGAGGGTGTAGGTACTGGCTTCCAGCGTCACGGAGCCCTGGCGCTCCCGGAGACTGACTAGTACGGTGTCCTCGTACGCTGACGACATGAGGGTCAGCAGCATGCGCTCCTCTTCCGACAGCCGCCAGTACATGTGCGGGTCGGACGGCAGCTGGTCACGGGTCAACGCCTTGAGGTCCGTCATCGGCACTCTCCTCTGCTCCACTAGATCTGGCGCACGACTCCAATCGGGGACAGGCTGAACGTCTTACAACGACTCCGCGATGGACGGCAGACTGGCAGCCGAAGAACCATTCCGACGCCTGGTCGTTTTTTCAGAAGCCTGAGGCTGCAGATAACCTAGATAACCTAGATAACCTAGGCTGCTGAGGTTCGCCTCCCAGAACGTCTGTGGCGTGGTGCGAGTTTACGGACTGATGTTCCAGATTGGGGAGAACGCTGACAGTGTGGGTGGGACCACTGACGACCCCGCCCTGACTGTTTCCGTCCAAAGGGCCGTCGTGAACGATGCGAGACACCTCCCGAGGCGTGACGCTGTCGGCAGGGCGAGCAGAGGACGGACCGCCGCTGTCAGAGCAGACCCCTGTGTCCTGCCTGGCCTCGCCCACTGAGACACCGGGGAGCGAGTCTGAGGACTACACGAGAGATGGAGACGTGTCATCGCCAGCTGCGTCTGCTGCCAGAGACGTCCCCGTCGGTTGATGCTGGCGTTCTAACCGCGTCTTTCTCACCTTCTGCATCAGCGCTTTCTTCTCCTCTTCGTCTGCAAACACATACGGAAAAAACAGGATAGCTGAAATCATTATTTCGAAAACCAGACACTGAAAGTTCAACCACTTCATGGTGTTTGAGAAGAGACTTAATCTGCGTGTTATGGAGAGTGAAATCATTTCTGTCACCAGTTGCTTTTATCTCTGTGGAGTGAACTTTTGATGACTAATTGAGTTTTACCCAAATCTATTTTTAACTCATAGTGACTGGTAATTTTGTTGGCGAAATTAGCGAACAGATTGGGGGGGGGGGGGGGGGGGGGGGGATGCAGCACACAAACCATGACTAAAATAACAAAAGTTAATAGAATTTTTCTTCTTTACCAAATCTGAGAAGGTTAGTTCCTTTAAATCAAAACCTCCAAAATATGTACATATACACACGTCCCCTGCAAGAATTTGAAGAATACACAAATTTAATAATGAACTGCACGCAGATAAAATAATAATATTGATAAGATCAATATTATATTTACCTAGAAGAACTACACCAGCAAAGGACAACTAGCTAAGAAATTTCTAATAAAGCAAAAACCCTCTTGAATACCACTTTCAGTCAAAGACCACTTTGATGACAGACCACCCTGATGTGAGAACAGCACTCAATTCTGTGATTTCTGAATTTTTTGTCTTATTTCCCTGTCACTGACCCCTTCACCAAGAACCACCATTGTTAAGACCTGTTTTGTTGTTGTTCTTTTTTTTACTTCATTTTTTGGGGGAGGCATCAGAAGAAAGGTTTCACTTTGTCTGTGGCAACAACAGTGCATCAGAATAAATCTCTTCCATTTTGAGATTAAAACTGAAGAGATCACTCAGTTCAGAAACAAAAAGTGTTTTACTCTCACAAGCATGCACGCATGCACACACTCACACACGCACACACACACACACACACACACACACACACACACTCACACACACACACACACACACACACACACACACACACACACACACACACACACACACACACACACACACACACACACACACACACACACACACACACACTCAGACACACACACACACACTAACACACACACACACACACACACACTCAGACACACACACGTGGGTAATATGCTTTAACATCATCTTACCAAAAATAAGTTCAGCTTTCATTCCAACATCAAAGCATTTCTTCAAGCGACACCAGGGGCAGAATCGGCGAGTGTTTTTGTCAATCGGATAGGCATTGTCTTGGGGACATGGCTTAAGCTCCTAAAACACAAACAAGAAATGAAAAAATCATTACAGGTCAAGTCTGCGTCAGTATCCATCAGGCACTTTGAAGCAACTGCTACATTCATTTACTTCAGAACAGAATTAAAATCTTGGTAGAAGTAGGGGGGAGGTAGGTGGGAGGGTTAAACCAAAGTCCTACCAAATATAAGGAGAGAATCATTCCCCCGTCTGTGACAGTGTGAGCCAGTTTGGCCCTAGATAATTAGGCATTAGGCTGGTAAGCAGATGAAGTTGATTCGATTCCCCTTCTTTGGCTCTCCTTTCTTTTCAAAAGTTGTGGTTTATGGACACTGTCTTGTCAGTTTGCCCCTCACAATTATCAATTGGTGATATTACTGATGACATTGTCCACTGCTCATCTTAATGCAGACTCATTTTGGTGGTGACAGTGTAGCATTAGCCTTAGGTGTAGTTCCACCTTCCCTTGCTGCCTTTTCTTACCTTAAGACATGGACAAATACCTGTTGCTTGCATAAATTAAATCAATTAAAAATGAAGCCTGAAACTAGCAATGGAAAAGCCATTGGAACTGTAGCCTATCATGTTACAAATTAATATGTGCATACTCTGTAGTACCAACTACTGAAATTATCATAAAAGATTTCTTTTCAACCACTGTATTTCAACTAATTTAAGCAATATAGATATTAGATCTCTCCTTCTCTGTCTACCAACTGATATTTAAAATCTGTCCCTAAAAACATCCCAAAACAAAATTCTCACATCTCAACGTCGAGCATTTCTGCGGAAGAAGGCCTTGCATGTCTCGCACGCCACCCTCCCAAAGTGATGAGTCAATGCCTTGTCTCCACAAACCTCACAAACCTTCTCTCCTTGCAGCCGGTAGCGCTTACGGACATGGCGAATAGGTGTATTCTCAGCATTTATGCTATCAGTATCAGTGATGAGACTTGAACTGGCTGCCATCTGTATCACTGAATCAGAAGCAAAAGTCAGAGATCTGAAACAGAACAAGGACCAGAGCACTAATTAACTCCCTTGTGTGTGTTGATTTTGCACGAGCGCTCCTGCAGAATCAGGGAATGCAAGGGAGTTAATTAGTGCTTAAATATGTAATACAAGTACAACAACAAAGACCTCAGTTGCCTACTGTAACTCTCACCTGGCGTGCATGTAAATACAAGGTACATAAACTCCACCAGAGGTACACCCTCTGCTGAGTACATGGTACATAAACGTCACCTGAGGTACATCTTCAACACAGGATGTACCTCTCATACAGAGGATGTACCTCAGGTCTTTGTTGTTGTACTTGTGTTACATATTTCAATGTGCTAATTAACTCCCCTGTGTGTCAAAAGTCAGAGTTTAAATTAATTACTATTTACAACAGTATTTATTACTGGTTAGTGTAACCGAGTGCATTGTGTGTGTTCTGGGCCATGACCCTTTCAACTTTTTTTCCTGTCATCCTTTCTCTTTTTTGATTGGGTGGGAGTTTTATGGCCCTAATTATCTGAAGTGTTAAAACTTGCACGCTGGGCCTGCCACGTCATCTTTCTCCCAGTGTCCCCGCAGAAGCAGGTCGTCGTTTAGTTTGAGCTGTTACCTGGGCACCAGTGCATTGGATTCAGGGGAGAGCCTATGCTGTTTCCTGGTTGGTGTAAATAAAAGTTATGTTACAGCAACCTCCGACTTGTGACTCTTCATTCATGCTTTCAACCTGCTTCCCTGACACTAATATATTTTTAATTTTTTTATTAACAGTATAAAATTATATGTATAAAATACTGTTGACCACACTCCCCCACAAACAGTGGTACATATGGGCCACTTTTACCCCAGAGAAGTTTGATAATTTTAAGTGAAATATTAAGCTGTATCAGCATTTTGTCATATACTGTGATTCCATTCACTAGTAACTGAAGGCAGAAGATGGGTACACTAATGACCAAATGGTGCAAAATGGACGGCTCTACACTGCCTTTTTTCGGTGTGATTTTTGACTAGTTGAACATCATCTTACATTTAAAAAAGGCCGAAGCTGAAATACTGAAGCTATTAAATTACTCTATTTTTTTGTCATGTTTTCATTCTGCACCACCCTGGAGGTGGATAACGTTTTGATATAGCTTCGGAGATCTACTTATGACATCATGTTGACATTAGGACACATATATAATATATATATATATCCTATATATTATAGTGATATAGGCACTAAGTCTGAACAAGTTGCTTTGAACTGTTTTATTGTAATACTATATATATTATACACACACAAACACACACACACACACACACACACACACACACACACACACAATTGCCTTATACTTATGTTTTCTACGTATGTACTGATAATATTTAGTTCACAGCAACATTTTAAATGATCTATCCATCCAAGTGTGACGAGTGTTGGACGGCTACCAAGGACAAGAACAGTGTGGGCGGTTGTTTCTTCTCCAACAACCCACTGACACTGGCTTGGTCCGCGGACTTTTAAACTTCTGTACAAGGCTAGCTTCTCAGACAGTCGGCATAGTTCACTAGATCATGTAGATGTACCCAAAAAGGTGGACCCATATTTACCCACTCTAATTCTGTGGTCACAGTTGTCTGAAATTGACGTGAAAAAATAAACTAAATAATAACTTTCTTATTATCGGATTATTAAAAAATAATAGTGCCATCTCTAAGCCTACCTAGAGAAGCCTTGACCCCTTATATGAGGGGCGGTAACTCCGTTGCAAAAACTTAGATTGTAAGGAAGCAAACGAAGCTGGGAGAGGTAAGGGTTGTTGGGAAAGTTCAGCTATTTTGCTTTAAACTCTGTGTTTGATTTGTGAGCTTCAGTGACTGGATTGTGTTGGGGAAAATTGCTTGGCTGTCGTTTAATGATTTACACGACACACTTGAAAAAGGCGAAAGTAAAACTGCAGTCAAAACACTTGAAGACTTTCTGACCCAGTTATACACTTCAGGTGCAGATGCCCGTTCGTTTGGTATGGTGCAATACAGAACAACGTGAAAAGACAGCTCCATACACATGTAAAAACGTCAACTTTTAGTTTTTATAACACACGTTTTAGAGCCACATACCAGAACCTAGGTAAATTTTTAACGTTCTTGGGTCTGCGTTTGTCACTGTTAGTCTTACTCTCGTTTCAGTTTGTGTTCTTTCTAAATTCCATACCAAAGAATGCTGTCGAGGGATGAAGTGGGGTAATCCTCATTCATAGTGCGCACCTCCCCACCCGACTCAGGTTTTTAGTTGTTTCAGTGTTGTGTTACGCCCACAGAGACCGTACGGACTATTACTATTAGGGACGGGGAGCCCAGGACGGCCGAGTAATACTGATAGCAGTATAATAAAATGATAACACTAATAGCAACAGCCAGTAATAATAAGACTGAAAAAACAAAGCAAACAATATATTAACTGAAACATTGATGATAGCAGTTTTGTTTTTAGACCAGGAGCGTTAGTTCATGAATGTGCATCACTGAATATTTTACAGTTATTTTCCACAAGAATTACATTTACAAACCAGTTGTTTAACCATACACATTTTGTACACCTATGAATGATGCAACATGAACATGGGGTTTCTGTTTAGTGTGTGAGTGTAATACTAATAGTAATAATCATAACTTATGTTAATGTTTTTTGTGCTTCTTCTACACGTTGGAGAACATAACCCATTACAAAGCAAAGAACAAAGAATCAAAGCAAACTAACTCATACATATATATGTGTATGTCTGTGTGTGTGCACACACGCATGCATGCATGCACACACACACACACATACACACTCACACACACTGTCAGTGTGGTAGCTTAAGCTAGATGAAGAGGTGAGAATCAGAGGTGATTTGAAAGATGAGATTTAGAATAAGTTTGATGACCAAACTTTGCAAAGGAGACTGTTCCACACAGACAATGCAGCATGAACAAATTCTGACTCCAGAGTATTTCATGATAAGAGTTATGTAATAGACTAATACTGTTTTCACAGTTCATCAGCTTACACAGAGTCAGGAACAACAACAATGAGCACCTCAGCTGATGGTGAGAAACCTGTCAATCCTGACCCGGATGAGGTGAAAAAAGAGAGGCCAGTGAGGAAGCGTAGACGTGTGTTTGGAGAAAAAGTATGCCAGGTGTGCGGAGACAAGGCACTGGCTCATCATTTTGGTACCCTGGCATGTGAGACCTGTAAGGCTTTCTTCCGCAGAAATGCGTCCATCAAGGTACAGTGTCAGATTGTTATAGTATTTTATATTATAGTTTATACTAATTACAATAACTGATTTATTCATCTATTGGTATTGCTCATTAGTTATAAAGACATGCATTAGAATAGATTTTTTAAAAAATCTGATTTTTTTCTTCTTCTTCTATTTTATGCTGTAGAAATGCTATTATATTTAAAGTTTAAGCTCTGCATGATGACCTCTGTTAAGCTCAAGTTTCAGTATTCATTCTGTAGTTTTTGTGACCATGACCAGTCTGGTTTCTGCTGAACTGCCCCCCCCCCCGCCAAGCGCATACACATGCACACACACACACACACACACACACACACACAAACCATATCATAACTAAGCTCAAAATTTCAATTGAAACTCCTGCCTAAAGCTGCAACCTCCCACCCACCTGTTTTTTTCTTACCTTTTTGTTGGTGTTTTTATGCTGCTGGAATGTTTCCTTAAAGCTCTGCATGGTGGCAACACCTATTTGGCTATTGATAACTGAGCTTTACAGTTATTATATTATATAATTCATTCTGTATTTTTGTGACCATGACCGGTCCATTATTTGTATAAGTTTACTTTTGTACCTTGATGTTCAATGGCAGCAATAGATGTTTGTTTTTCAGGAACCAAGGAAGTGTTTATTTAAAGGTGACTGCCCAATCACTGTCAAGACCAGACGATTCTGTCCAGCTTGTCGCCTGGCTAAGTGCTTCAGGGTGGGCATGCGACCTGATCTTATTCTAGGTGTGTACAATCATAAGCAGTAAAGCATTTAAAAAATATTTTTATCTAATACAGCAATAGTGGGTAGTACATTACAGTCACGTGCAGTGGTCTATTTTCTTGATTTTATTATGAGTATGTCCAGTGGCAGATCATACTGAGACTGATCCAGTTTTCTGATTTGAATTTTGGTTGTGGTGTGTACAACAATATATATATATATATGGTAATCCAGTTTCCTGGTCTTTTTGTGGATTAGGCATAAGCATAGGTAACAACCTTGTTTTCCAGTCTGATTGAGGGCATGTATAATCAGATGATGATCAAGTTTTCTGATCTTATTAAGTTATAAAAAAAAATCTGAAACAGAATGACTGCTAGCGTTCTAAAACAAGATCCAAACATAAAAAGGTTCAAACAAACGCTTATTTATTTTAACATGGCCACACAGTTACAGTATGCACATTTTCAGGGAAATCTCCTTTATCAAGCCACAAAATGACACCTAAACAACAGATGAATGGTCAAAAATGGTCAAAAATGAAAGAAAAAGACTTAAAACCTGTAAAAACTAAACCAAAGCAAACTGATAAGTCTTTTTCTTTCATTTTTCATCATTTTTGATTATTTATCTGTTGTTTAAGTGTCATTTTGTGGCTTGATAAAGGGGATTTCCCTGAAAATTTGCATACTGTGTGCCCTTGTTAAAATAAATAAGCATTTGTTTGAACCTTTTAGTGTTTGGATCTTATTAAGTTATGTTGGCTACCCCAGTAAAGAAAACACTGACACAGTGGGAATGGAACCCCAAACAAGACCACCACCACCACCACCTGTTAGTGTTACCAAGTTAAGCTAGCATGCAGGCAGAAAGTAATGATAGTGCATTACCTTGAGCTATGGGAAGCTTGCAAAGAAAGATGAGCTTTTGTAGTGATTTAGTAGCTTTTCTTTTTCATACAGGATGTGTATACATGTATAACTGTAATGTAAACAAGTGTGGGTGGAATTGCTGATTAAAGGCGACTCTAACTTTACAACAGTTTCTTAAAAATGTCCCCTTTACATTTCCATGTTTATCACTAAATGAAAATAAACCCCCGACCAAGATTTGACTGCATTGATAGTGCACATGGATTTTTAGTTTACATGATGGTCTAGACTGTGTAATTTTTTTACTTCTGACTGGTATGCTCTGCATTGTTTGATTCTTTTTGTGTTAAAATTGAAGATTTAATGGCTGTACTGAATATGGACACTGAAAGACGTCTTCCACAATTCTGTATCCATTTTTTGTGTTTTTGATTCACTTGTCTCAACAGATGAAGATGAGAAGAAGGAGCGAATGCAAAAGGTGAATGAGAAGAGATCCCTGAAGGAAAGCAGAAAGTTGTCGGAGGAGTTGGACAAGAGCAACTGCAACATGATCCACTCTCCAAACTGTGCAGTGACGACCACTGCGCGTGAGATTGCCTGCAGTCCAGACCAGACAGCTAGCCTGGTCGATCAGGCATGGCGAACTGCTTCAGAAATTAACGCAGCAGAGCTGGCTGTTCTGAGGAGTCCAGCCTCCTTCTCCCAGGAAGGCAGCTGTAATCAAGAAGGCCAGTCTATTGAGGCTGGGCAGAATGTGGAAATAGTGTTGTCAGGTGCAGAGACTTTGGCAGCGATGGGTCAGGACTCAAAGATGGCTGTGTTCTCGGGCAGTCAGAACCCCATCCCTTCTCCTGTTGTGCACTTCTCTGATCCACTGACACCAGCTGCCTCAGCGCCATACCCGACAGAAATGTGGCAAACCCCGCTGTCTACATCCACGCCAGCAACCTCACAATCGGAAGACTATGATTTGAGTTTAATACCCTCGGCCTCACTGGTGGCTCAGTCCCAGGTTATCAGAACCTTCCAGCATGTTCCCCGTGATGAGCTGCCCTCAGATCCCTACATGTACTGGCGCCTCTCTGAGGAGGAGCGCTGCCTGTTGACCCAGCTGTCTGCAGCCTACCAGGACACCCTTCTGTCTGTCCTGAAGGGCAGTCCTCCCAGAGAAGTCATCAAAAGCCAGCTGATCACGCCACAGATGTACCTTGAGGAGTGTGAGCTGGAAGCCCGTAACGTGATCAGCTTTTCCAAGCGTATGGAAGATTTTCGACAGCTGCGCCAAGATGAGCAGATAGCTTTACTGAAAGCTTCTACATGTCAGGTAATTTTCTGGGCAGTGATGTGTGTTTTTGGCTCGTAAAAAACAGAAGAAAAACAACTGTCTTTGAAATGATCAGGGTAAGATCATCCAGGTGTTTTTGCCAGCTGTGTTTAAAACTGTATGGTTGCAATTTTTGGTACAGTGTAAATTGTGCACACTTTAGGTGAGGGTATGTCACGGACACAGTGGCATCGAAGAGTTGATGCTGAAGGTTGATTTCTCGGTATGCTTTTAAGTTTTATCCAATCAAGTTCAAACTTTAGATGGGAAAAAGCAAGACTGAGACAGGGATCACCACTAGCATTATAACACAAGATCCAAACACATTAACAGTTGAAAAGAACACTAATTTAAGATGACAGTTGAACAGGTGCAAATTTTGAGGGTAGCCCCTTTGTCAAAGTGACAAAACAATGTAACAGATAAATGGTAATAAATAAAAATGTACTTATTTGGTTGCGGTTGTGATGTGTGGAATGCCAACATTCAACATTGATTCTGCATTGAACATTTATGAAAGCATTTAACACATCCCAACCACAACCGCACACCCATGCGCGCACACTTGCATGCTTGTGCACATGCACACATTCATGCATGCATGCACGCACGCATGCACACACATTATTGCACTACACACACTGAATTCACACCCAAAGGCATAGATAATAATAACCAATAAACAAACAAAAAAAGAAAAACAAAAATTAACAAGAATGCATTGTAACACCCACAGTCTCAGCATAAGTACCTTGAACTAGTTGAAGGCATCTTTTGTTGTTTGTTTTGAAATTTGAGACCCCAGAAGGAATCTTACCTTACTGTTTATAGTGCTGGCAAAAGAAAGGTAATGTCACTACAACCAATCCCAGTTGTGGCCTAGGAAACAGTGTAACATCTGGTAAGTTGAAACAGTGTAACATCTGATAAACTGAACAACCAAGAGCAGTGTTTGGCTTATATTATTCAGAGTTTTGGGTAAGTTACGCCATAATTAGCCACAAAAAAAGAAAAAGTTTGACTTATGGATTTGACTCTTCAACTGAGAAGAATCTTGAATATATATACCTCACATTTTTGTTGTTGTTTCCTTCAGGATTCAGTATTATGATATTACTATTAGTGTCTGTGTGCTGTGTTTGTTATTGTATATATATATATATATATATATATATATATATATATATATACAGTACATTACATGTCACTTTTTCTGACAGACACTGGGAATTCAGAGCTGCGCTCTGTACATTGCGGAGAAAGAAGCCTGGTTGACCCGAATGGGCTACTTCACCGTGGAACATTGCAAGATGCTTCTGCCCAACCATCCTCTCAGTGACCCGGCCTTGAACTACTGCCGATCAGTCAAATCCATCGTCAAGAATGATGTCACTCTGTATGCTCTTCTTCACTGTGTTGTACTCTTTGACCCCTGCGATGAGCGCGTCATCGATCGCCAGCTGATCAACTCCATCCGCGATAAGTACATCATCCTCTTGCGACACTACCTGGAGTCAGTGTACTCTTACCGCCACAGCGAAAAGTACATGATGGCTCTGCAGGAGAACCTCATCTTCTATCGCAACCTCTGCAGGGAGGGAAAACCGCTCGTCAAGAAGTTCTTCCCTAGCATCCCAAACAAACTGCTTGTGGAAGTCATGGATCTGGAGTGAGCGAAGGGCTTTGGGAGGTAGGAGATGGGAATGTGTGTGTGTGTGTGGAGGGGTGGGGGGGGGGGGGGGGGGAGAGGTAACATATATATATATATATAAAATCATTTTGAAAGATATTCGTGTTGTGATCTTTACCGTATGGCTGTTTTACTATAGACTGGGAAACACTGTTGGTGCTGGGATGATGTGAGAGTTGAAGCCACAGGGCCGAGGATGTTTGACAGCGTGAATCGTTAAATTCTAATTAAACAACTAGTGAACTACTGACAATCTGAGCATGCATAAAGACCTTTTCGACTTGGGCCAGTGGATTTTATTTTGGTGCATCCTTGTTCAGGTGGTGCTGGTGTTCAGACTGGATATTTACTTCTAGAGTGTGCCATTACATTTATATATGGAGGGCAGGGCTATGGAATTGTTTGGACCAGTGATGTGGTTACAGCTGTCCACAAGAATGTTTACCTCAGTTTTAGTGAAGAAAACTAATGTAACAGTTGGTCACATGTTTACTATGTGTTAAGTGTTTCAATTAAAAAAGGTCACATGCTTACTACCTCCCCCCCCCCAACCCCTCCACCCCCAACACACACACACACACACACCTGGTAGTAATACTCACATGTTGTTTTGATAGTGGGTGGAAGTTGATTCCAGCAAACTGCATTTTGATGCTGCAGCGGAAATTTAGTGGCAACAGGTAAGTGTTCTGGATTTCAGGTGCCAGAACAAATAGAGTGGCATAGTAGTTAAAAGCAGGTGGATGTTCCACCATTTTGCTTGAAAAAGTTTAATGTGCACCCCCACTATCACTCAGTGTATCAAATGTGGTCATTGTGGTGACAATGAAATGCTTCATTTGGTTGATTTTCTCCCACTGGTTGTCTTGATGCTTATGAAGAAAGTTGGGAAGTGTTCTTGTGGGCAGTTAAATGGTTTAGATGTACATCTGCAGATTTTGAAATTCAGGACAGTACTGTGTATGTGAACAGAAAACTGAAACTGAAAGAACCTGATATTTTTTTCCGTTTTGACATTTACTAGATTTAGTCGGTGTATCTGTTAACCAGTATAAAGTAATTGCTATAGCTGTTAACCAGTATAAAGTAGTTGCTTGGAACTAGGAAACCTGCTTCTGTTACCCCATGTTTTATGATATATATATTCATTTTTGTATATATATATTTGTATTCCTTTGTTAAGTGGTTTTATCTGGTGACTGATTTCACACTATATTTTTAGTAAAGCCAAGGGAATCTGGTATCTTTTGGAGAGAAATATATTTTGTTTTATTATGAAGTGCCCAGGGCCCATATGCATGAAGAGCAAATAAAAATGAAAGTGGATGGCCCCTAATCCTGATTTGCTAAAGAGTATGTAAGCCTGGCTCTCCTTAGATGTGTATGAGTTGTCAGTGGGCTCAGAAATAGCTATTTGTTTGTGTTTATTTATAGATTGGGAAAGTCCTTTGTTTTACTAACAACGCAACACAAGTGATGTGAAAAGTTTAAACCAGTTGGACACCACATGATAACAGCCATGTCAATTTTAAAGAGTCACAGTTCACTTAGATAGATGCAGATGTCAGTGACCCTATGACCCCTTCCCATTCGAGATCTTCCTGCCCCCCTCTTTGTCATCTGTGTTGACTATGAGATTTTTTGGTGCATGAATCCATTTTGCTTGAATTATTTGTGGTCTTGAGTGGTACACAGGATGGCAGTGGTCCACACAATTAGTGTTAATTATTTGTGGTCTTGAGTGGTACACAGGACGGCAGTGGTCCACACAATTAGTGTTTTCTCCTCAGTAGTCACCTCTGCCAGCAGCAGCAGCTTCAGAATCAGAGGCACTGTATTTAAATGGTGTTTAGGATGCTTGAATGTAAAGTAATTAGTCTATAACTTTCAGTGTATTGAGGCCAGCTGGTAGTCCTGTTTGTGATATTTGCTCTTCATACATATGGGCCTAGTAGTAGTACAGTAGTAGCCCTTTGTCTCATCAACATATATATAATATGCATGTATTGTAATGCAATGAGTATGTGTGCATCACAATGATAGGATATGTTATAATGTTAATATACAAATTTGGTGTAGACGTGCATCACAGGTTATGGCACTAACTTTACAAAGCATTCTTTTTGCATGAAAGGTTACAGAGTTTTCTACCTGCTTCAATGGCAAACTTGTGTGGTTGCCCAAATGTCTGCCCACTGTTTGTAAGCAAACAGATTATATATTATGCACATGAATGCACACGCAGATATGCACGCACATACGCCACCACACACACACGCATGCATGCACACAAGCGCACACACACACACAGTACACACACACACACACACACACACACACACACACACACACACACACACACACACACACACACACACACACCATATACAGTCACAGTCAAGATGCTCAGACCCACACCCACCTCCCCCCCCCCCCCCCCCCCCCCCCCCCCCACTTGCAGTCTTTGTCTTGATGTGACCTCCAGTAGAAAACAGCTATAGTGGAACCTTGCATCCAAGGACCTCCTTGACTGACACACCACCATGCTCTGACCACATTTTCAGCCTGCAAATGCATGCCTCACCAAAGACCACCCCTCTTTTTTAAGACCAAGTGTCTGTGATTTGGGGGGTGGGGGTGGGTGGGGGTGGGGGGCATTGTTCCATCAGACATGCTTCTGTTGTTCACACATGTTCAAATAAGACTTGTTCATTATAAATAAGAGTTGTTCATTATGTATAATTAACTGGTACACCCTTTTGTTCTTTTGTGTGTGTGTGTGTCATTGTGTGTGGACACACCTTTTCTTAAAGAGAGAGAGAAAGAGAGAGAGAGAGAGAGAGAGAGAGAGAGAGAGAGAGAGAGAGAGAGAGAGAGAGAGCTACATGATGAAGGATAGCTGTGTACAGGTATATCATGCACCCCCTTTCCGCACAAGGAAAGCAGAGTATTTTATGAATGAAAGGCCACAAATCATATGTATTTGCAGGGAAAGGCAAGACAGCACTGACTTTAGTCTAATGCTGCCTAAATAGTCCAGCACAGTTCACATCACTTTTACCCTCTCATCGCCCGACAGGTGGCTGGGGATTCCTGATGGGTCCTTGTGTCTGGAATCTCAGGTCACTATTTTAATTCCCTGTTTCTATCTCCTTTCTTGTCTTGTTGCTCTTTTTGTCTTGTCCTTTTTCTGCTAATGGTTCATTCTCATGACTTTTGTTTTTCTTTTTCTCCCAGAAAAGTCTCCAGTATCATTAGACATTTGTTCGGAGGTAGGTTTTTCTGTATGGCTCTTGTTGAGCAGATAGGAGGTGGTGGTTGGTAGGTGGTATGTTCAGGTTGCTGCCATATGACTGGTATTTGCTGTTAGTGTTACGCATTATCATCTTTTTTTAATTGTTGAGATCAAAATGAATAGAAAAACTAACAAAAAACCAAGCAAAACACAAAAACAACAACCAAGAACAAAACAAAACAACAACAACAACAACAAAACCCAAAGAAAACAAAAATACAAAAAAACTATCAAGTAACTGATTGTTGAGGCACAATTAGATCTGGAAGACCTTAAACAGAATAAATCTGAAAAAGAAGAGAGAGAGAGAGAGAGAGAGAGAGAGAGAGAGAGAGAGAGAGAGAGAGAGAGAGAGAGTCCTATTTCCTTCACAAGGAGCCTGTTGAGCCTGCATCAGTTCTCCCCCTTCCCTCCCTCCCCCCACCCTCTCTCCTCCCCTCACCCCCTTCTCCCATCCAACTGAGTCGGTATTTTGGCCCAGAATTCTAAGCAGAGAACAGTCCGTTTATCAAAAGTTTGATCCTGGTGGGGACCATTATTATGTTGGTTGCCAAGATCAGACATTTGTTTCGCTACCTGATTAGCTCATCTGTGACCAAATGCAGGCACATAATGGTGGTTGGTTGATTGGTTTAGTTAAACTTGTTTAGCTCCAAGTTGTTTCTGAAGAGGTACTGGCAGGGACCAAGATCCCAGGAGCTGGTTGAAGAGGGAGAGCTTGTTGCACAGTCCTGTAGAGAATATGATTTACAGATCAACGTTTTGTTGTTGCCAATTCTCAGGCAGTGCTATTGATTTGTTGTTGTTGCTATATATATATATACTTTATTGTTTTAAGTGGACATTTCATCTAGCGAAATTGGGATGCATCTCTTCCTGAGGGAATCCACTGTGTAGGTGTTGCACTGCACTGTATTTTTTCCCTACCAGAACAACTATTTTTGTTATTGGTATTATTATTGTTTTTTTTAAATTTTTGGCCATCTTATTTTGTACATAAATAGCCTTTGACATTCTCAAAATTCTTTTGAGACAGGGTGTGAGTGGACATACTTGAGTTGCTGGCAGTGTAGGAAAGTTAGAACTGAATTTTTTACTTCTTCTCAAGTCAGAACATTTGCCTTGACTTCAGTACAGGTATAGGTGTAAATGTGCATCATTTTATATCACCCTTGATAACAGAAAATACATTATGGATTAAAAACAATGCTGTTAATATATTATACACTACTCACAGAGGGCCTGTACCTAATTGAAGTCAGTTAATTATGCAGATATAGTGTATGTGTATCCAGTTAATACTGTTGTTAGTTTCTGTTTCAAGTTGTACAGTTTTGGTGTACATAATGCCATTCAGTTTAATTGAAAATGAAATCCTTCACTGATTTTTTAAAGTGTAAATCTGATGACTTTTTAGGAATTGTTTTGTTCTGATCACATTGAAAGTGCTCATTTTTATATATATGCAGCCCTATAATCTGGAATCATTAAGTTTATGAAGTTCCAAATCTTTATGTTTTTGAAGATTTTTTGATTATTTTTGTGTGCATGTATGATAAGTAATGCTCTGGGTATCTGTGCTTAACCCATTCACTGCCATGATGTCACTTAAAAATGACCAATAAAAGAGTGAAAGTTCAAATCCTGAAGCTTTTTTTGTTTGTTTGTTTGTTTTTTGCACATTACATGTGAAAAGGTTTGCATCAAAACGCAGAGAATTGAAAATAGATTTGTTATAGGACCAGGAAAAAATACTGTTTACAGGCATGTGCTTGCTCTTTTCAGCAGTGAATTTTACAGGCTTGGGCAGTGAAGGGGTTAATAGTGATACGTAGATAAAGGTCCTGTATATATATAATTATATGCAGAAATTTATCTTATGGCATAATTATGATCGCATTAAGGGTGCAAGGTGACTGCAGGTTTAATTTCATGACAATATCTGCCAGTATCTTAACTTGCTGGAAATGAGGGGAAAGTAAATATGGTTGTTCTTGTCTATATGGTTGGTACGCCATGCATATATATAATATATATTTCATTTTCCTTTCTCATTGGTCAGGATGAGTGTACTTTTACCTGATTCAGCATGTTGATTTTTGTGATTGCTTTGTGTTCATGAATGGTAGTTATTTGCCATTTGTTGTTAAGAAACTGTGATATTTTATTAGGTCTATGTAACTTGAATTTTTCAAAGGGAAGTTATGCCACTCAAGTTGTACTGTTCTTTTTTTTCATGGGTACTATGCAGTTGCATGTGTATAACAATGCATCATGAATAGTACAACTAACTACTAACTACACTCTAAGAGAAAACATGATGATGGATTCAACACCCCTGTTACCAACTGGCATACTGTAAAAATAGCATGACCACCCCAAAAATACAAGTAGGTTCAGATGTCACAGAGGTAGAAGTAACTAACTTGGTGTTTTACACCCAGTCAACCTGTATGGTTACATCAGGGTGAGACTATTGCACAGTATCAGCTTGCGTCAACTGACACAATGTTTAATTTTTGTATCTGATCCTTCGCAGTGTTTAATTTTTGTATCTGATCCTTCACAGTGTTGAATTTTTGTATCTGATCCTTCATAGTGTTTAATTTTTGTATCTGATCCTTCACAGTGTTGAATTTTTGTATCTGATCCTTCACAGTGTTGAATTTTTGGATCTGATCCTTCACATTGTTTGATTTTTGGATATGATCCTTCACAGTGTTGAATTTTTGTATCTGATCTTTCACAGTGTTTAATTTTTGTATCTGATCCTTCGCAGTGTTTAATTTTTGTATCTGATCCTTCACAGTGTTTAATTTTTGTATCTGATCCTTACTTGTCTGTGTGCATAAAATTATACTGACCAAAAGAATGGGTGTGAAGAGGTATTGCTCACTTTCCTTTAAACAGATTTTTAAAAATGAGTGTCATATGAATAGTTGCAAATCTTTGTTATTGCCGGCTGATGTTTAGCTTGGCAGGTATTTTGTTTTGGTCAGGAAAGAGTTTGTGTTCAACTCATGTGTTGATAAGTGTTTTGTAGCATTCTTTACATTTGTCAGCTAACTTTGTTGTGTGTGCATGGATGTGTGCATCTGAATCATTGCTGTCCAAGTAAATGTGTACGTGTGTAAGAATTGGTAACCACTTAGGGCTGTTACCGTTGGGTGTGATAAGTGCTCATTGTTATTATCATTGCGATTGTGGTTGCTTAGATTAACTCAGTCTAGTTAGAAGGAACTGACCTGGAAAGGTGAAAATCTGAATTTGTTTTCATGAATCATCTTGTCCCCATGTGGATGGTGCGTGTGTGTGTGTGCGTGCATGTGTGTGTGTGTGCGTGCGTGCGTGCATGCATGCATGTGTGTGTGTGTGCGCGTGCGTGCGTGTGTGCATGCGCGTGTGACTGAAAGGCAGATTGGCTGTGAAAACAAAGCATATGGTGTGAATAGTGTGATTCACTGAATACTGTATGCTGTTTCATAGGTAAGTTGTAAGTTTTGCATCTTTAAATCCATTTTGCTTATTATACCTACTGTAGCAAAGTTAGAGGCGGCATGCTTGTTTTTCATCTGTTTGTTATTTTCTTTGTCTGTTTTTTCATGTTAATGTGCATGCATGTGTGTGTGTGTGTGTGTGTGTGTGTGTGTGTGTGTGTGTGTGTGTGTGTGTGTGTGTGTGTTTTCCTTTCTGCGCACATCTTTTCAAATAGATATTTGATGGGTATCTCCTGCTAAGACTTACGCAATTGACTGGGTGTAAACAACTGGGAGAACTTCTGTAACATTGTAAAATAATTGTGGCAGACTGACAGCCAGCCATAAATCTGGACTTTTTTGTTTTCTTTTGGGGACACATTTGTGCGTCAGTAGAATTCACTGTCCCATTTTTTGATTGTAGGTGTGGTGTTTACTGTTTGTGCTTGGCATATCTGCTTGTCTCTGCTTTTGACTAGTTTGATGTTCTTTGAGTGTACCCTTTAATGCCTTGTTTTCATGATTCACTTTCGGCTATGGACATTTGTGATTTCAGTTTGTACTTTCATTGCCTTTGTTTTTATTCAGTGTGATTCAGATTGGCTCAAGACATTACTCTATACTTAAATCTTCTATATATGCATAGTCTGGTCACTATTCACTTTGATGAGTTGGCTTGTGCTGGCAATTATAGGTATAGTTGTCTCTGTGTCATCCAACTGCATATTTTTGTTCATTCTGAGCAGTCCAGTTTGATGTATCAGTTTAGCCTGTAATGCAATGCCATTGGGATGTGTTTATTCACTTTAATCAGCTGTTCTTTGTCTGTTTTTGTTTTGGTTTGATATTTACCATATGTAATTTGCATATTCTATTAGTCCTTGATGGTTTGAATCAAACTCCCAGGCCAGTCTCTGATTTTCTTATGGTGGAAAGTAGGTCATTTTGTTTTAGTTCTCTTGGTGGAAAGTAGGTCATTTGTTTTATTTCACCCTGTTTCCTTAAATGTTTTGGATGCACACATATTTTGAGATTTTTGTAATAGAGGCATGTTATATAATTATATCCTGTATACAATGGCCACTGTTTTGGGTTTATCATTGCTGTTACTGCACCACATAAAGTGTTGCCCACCCAAACATAGATGGAAGAGCTGAATGTTAGCTTTGGGTCACATTTTAGCTTTGGGTCACAGTTTTACCTGACACTTCCTTATTCCTATGCATTTTGTTGTTTGTTTGTTTGTTGTTACTTGTACTTTTTGAATCCTAGTGATAATTCTTTAACTCAGTTGCAATGAGTGCCATGTTATTAGTCATAATGTAAACATCTTTTAAAACTTTCCAGCAGAGTGCTCACCTCAAACTCCAAGCACTGGTTTACGACATCCTTCCTTCAACCACTGCCATATTTAGTTACGCCATAGGCTCCAGAAAACTGTCAGCTAATGAGCAGTTTTTGGTGCTCAAACAATAGTAAGTTTGTTACAAACAACTCAAATAAAACAAGGCGTGTCATTTATAGCCGCCAACAAAGTTTACACCAGCACAAATAAAACCACAATCATTTGAATCGAGATGGAACTCTTTCTTTTACCAGGGGTGGATTCGTCTCATGTTTACGTGGGTGCTTTGGCACTAGGTTGCTTCTACATTCATATCAGTACCCAAACCTTTCAGAGGGCACTGACTGCGTCGCTGGACAGCTGCACGGAGATAAAGATTGCCCCTTCAGTGGCGTAACTAAATCTGGCAGAGTTTGGAGGAAGGTGCCGGAAAGCAGTACTTGGAGTGTGTGCTCACCTATGCTTCAGTGCAAAACCATCAACTGTTGAAAATTAAGTTGAATAGAGTCACCCTTTCTCTGTGTGTTTTATACTAAGTGGAGTATCTTTCCACCATCAACCTCACAATGGGGCGCCATGGATGCAGAAATTGGGTTAGTTTTTATGGAAATCCAGAACTGTCACAGGCACTGTCTTTTAAGTGTGGAGTGGGTCAGAATTCACGGCCGTGCATGCTTCACCTACTGCCATAATTTCTTCCTTTCTGGTCAAAACACTGATCAGTCCATCATCAACTTTATCCTGACTCTGAAGAGAGCCAGTGGTTGCAATGTCTGTCTTTGGCTGTTATTGGTTTACAGCAAGTCTGTCTTTGGCTGTGACTGGTTTAACAGCAAGTCTGTCTTTGGCTGTGACTGGTTTAACAGCAAGTCTGTCTTTGGCTATGACTGGTTTAACAGCAAGTCTGTCTTTGGCTGTGACTGGTTTACAGCAAGTCTGTCTTTGGCTGTGATTGGTTTACAGCAAGTCTGTCTTTGGCTGTGACTGGTTTAACAGCAAGTCTGTCTTTGGCTGTGACTGGTTTAACAGGCATCAATATGATAAAAAATATTATTTTAAATACTGGATGGTCTACACATTCCTGCTCCTTCTGCACATCATCTTCAGGCATCATTGTTGCTAGAAGGGCTGCTTCAGGGAAGCAACAAGCTTGCCAGCAATGAGCCACCAGTCATGTTTACAGTCAGAGCCATTTAATTGTCCAGTCATGTGTACAGTCAGAGCCATTTAATTGTCCAGTCATGTTTACAGTCAGAGCCGTTTAATTGTCCAGTCATGTTTACAGAGCAGTTTAATTGTCCAGTGATGTTTACAGTCAGAGCCGTTTAATTGGGGATTTTCAGCTTACCAAGTCTACTTGAAGGAATCTCAGAGTGTTCATGAGTCTATTGAGGTAGCCTTTTTTGTATTCATTTCTTAGCCATGATGTTATTTAGATTTCAAAAGGTGTTACATCACTGTGCCCTAGATGCAAAAGTTAAATGCTGGTTAGTCCTTGACAACACAGTGCACTGGCATTTGATATTCCTGGTTTACTGCACACATGTACCCCCCCCCCCCCCCCCCCCCCAACTTCCCCCTTCAAAAAACTATGAAAAACAAAACAAACAAAAAACAACGAAAAACAACAACAAAACGGGGGGGGGGGGGGAGAGAAACAAGAAAACAAAACAACTGAACACACACACATCACCACCACCACCACCACCACACACATGCATGCACACACACACACACACACACACACACAACACAAAACAACAACACCATGACAAAAAGCCTGCTCACTGGTGTGATCTGTAGAGGGCCCATTGCACAGGCCGTGCTTTACCTTGTGGGACCAACCCACAGTTCAAGTTCAGTGGTGTGGTCTGTAGAGGGCCCATTGCACAGGCCGTGCTTTACCTTGTGGGACCAACCCACAGTTCAAGTTCAGTGGTGTGGTTTGTAGAGGGCCCGTTGCACAGGCCGTGCTTTACCTTGTGGGACCAACCCACAGTTCAAGTTCAGTGGTGTGGTCTGTAGAGGGCCCGTTGCACAGGCCATGCTTTACCTTGTGGGACCAACCCACAGTTCAAGTTCAGTGTTGCTTTACGTCCACAGAGATCATACGACTATTAGAGACAGGGAACCCGGGACATCCACCTTGACTTCATACATCTCAGCTCTGAACTCACCCACGGAGCTCGAGCTCTGTAGATAGACTGGTGCAGTTACGTTATGGCTCAGTGAATCCACCAGCTAGGTGATGGACTGGCAAGTGTCACACTTTGCAACAATTCTGGCTGTTTGCCTCCCTGTCGGTTCTGGAGAGGGGATGATGCCATTTGACTTTGTAAACTAGACTGTGACAGTGTGTTTCATATTTTTTTCAAAGATGGTTTATTTCACACTAAAAACTGGGTGAGATCTTTGCTGGTCAAGTTGTATTAGAATGGTCAGCTATGTGTGTGTGTCTTGTCTTGATGGCTGAAAGCCAAATCCTGCTTCTGTTTAGAGTAGAAGGTGTATCCATTTTTGGTTTGGTGCCTGAAGCCATGTTCTGTTGTTAGTTGAGTTGAATTTTTAGGTGTGTGTGTGTGTGTGTGTGCATGCGTGCGTGTGTGCGAAGCCAAATTCTTCTATTGAAGTCTGACATTCAGATTCTTACCTACATGTATGTATACACACAGAGTAGAAACATTGTATTCAGACTTTCATAATCATAGCAAGATGCTTTTGCTTAAGATGCTTAGCAGGTGTAGTATGATGTTCAGCTAGACATGTTTAGAATGAATTGTACATAAAGGATTAGAGTGGACTTGTTATTGTAAAGGAATTGTGTTGTCAGATTTCGAACCAAAGTTGTTAAAGTTTTACAAGCCTTTATGCAATAAAAAAAAAAAAAAAAAGCTTTATATTTTATCTCAGATTAATGGCTGATGGAGAGTGATGTTGATGTAACTGCTTTGTAGCCAGCACAGCACTGTCGTTACAAAATCACAAATCTGAAAAGTGCCTCCCATCCCCCTGAATAGAAATTTCTGGATGTTAAAATTGGTCCTTCAGCAAGAATAACATGAACTGATGCCGACTCATGACATATTCTGAACTTGCATAGTTGTATAATTTGGCATTGCATCATTTCTGTGAAAAATGTCAGGAAATGACTCTTAATTAAAGATACTTAGAAATTGAAAAGTCTTATGTATGTCTGGATACTTTGCTCTTGTGACTTTTAGACTTGAGTGCTCGGCCTTGACGGTGGATACAGTTCACTGGACTTTCAGTACAATATCAGAATATTCATACTAGCTTTCAGTTTTGTGGTCACAGTGGCTTGGTATTCAACTCAGCCTGGCTGTCGATGACTGTCTCTCACAATGTTGTACATCTTTTTCATTGCAAATCTTAATCCACTTTGTATACACAAGCCAGTTTGTACTAAATCATTATTCTTGTGTAACAAGGTATCATCACCATCATCTCTCTCATGCACACACACACACCACTTACATACCCTTACATGCACACACACACACCACTCCACGCCGCACCACATCACACATACACATCAGTGAGAGCACATGCGCCCGAAATGTGTCAACACGCTCGCATACTTTTTCTTCAATTTTTAATGGATTACTTGCTAGAAAAAAGAAGCACTAAATGACTAAGCATTTTCCAGGTGCTTGGCGCAGGATTAAAAAAAAAGAAAAAAAAAGTAAGCTAAAACTGATCTGAAAACCTCTTGACAATCATTTGAATCAACATGACAAAGACTGTGGGTCAGTTTACGTATTCCCCAAAAGCTACGACTTCAAGAAAGCACGCACACACACACACACGCGAACAATCGTGCCAGCAAAGGTAAGGGTCAAGTAGAAGCTATTCTGCTGAAGCAATTGGTAGTTACTTCCCTTGAGGACAGACAAACATGGCTGCCATCGAGAAGGCGGCTGCTATAGCGGCCGAGAAACATCCACGTTTACACGATAAATCCATCACGTATGGGACAGCAGGATTCAGAACGAAGTCAGTGGAACTTTTTCTTACTGTCTGATTGCGTGTATCTTTTATTCTCCTTCTGTCAATCTCTTTATATTTGCGTTGGTTTGGCCACGTTGTCACTGTCCGTCTTCTTTATCGCATCAAACTTCCGGATTAAAACTAGAAAGGCTATGCCGCATTTGAATGATTACACACACACACACACACACACACACACACACACACACACGCATATCACTGAAACAGTGAAAGACTTGCAATGCTCTGGCAGAGCCCAGTCAAGAAGAAGAAGAAGAAGAAGAAGAAGAAGAAGAAGAAGAAGAAGAAGAAGAAGAAGAAGAAGAAGAAGAGAGAGAGAGAGAGAGAGAGAGAGAGAGAGAGAGAGAGAGAGAGGTACTCAGAGGCAGAAATTTGCCAGGACTAGGTGGTCAGCCTTCAGACAGATAAAGTTGCATGGTCACTCCATTAACAGAAGATTCTTACAATATAAGTTACAGCAAAAGTGCTATGATCATTAATGATTTATGCCCCATTTATAAGGATTAACCTCAAGCACCATGCTGATTATTCAGCTACTGTTATACATGTGTTATCTGTATGTTTCCATGTGATAGGCTTTTTCTTATCAAACTCAAATGGTGGACACAGGACATGCACCACCTGTAACAATCTAATGAATGTTGTGCACAGGAAGACAAGATGGACAACGAGAAGTCTTAAGTCAGTTCTGAAATGTTTGTCTTCTCTTCTTCTTCCATTAAAAGTAGCCACTAATTCAAAGCTGGTTGGATTAGTTGATGACCATATTCAACATTGACTGGTCCTTCATGCTTGAAAAAAATGTACTTTTTAGGTGGACACTGACTTTTATTTTTAAAGAGTCTTATGCTTCTGACACTTTCTACATTGTTCATGTGATTGAGGGTGATCTGTAGCTGTTCCGGAATACAAACAGCCAAAACAACAAACAAAACAAAACAAAAAAACAGTGGGATTTTTTGGATGACCAGGATTGTGTGTGTGTGTGTGTGTGTGTATGTTGTGTGTGTGTGTGTGTGTGTGTGTGTGTGTGTGTGTGTGTGTGTGTGCATGCACGCGCATGCACACACACACACACAGAGAAATTAAAATATTGCAATCACAAAAGGATATATATAATATACAAAATGTATACATTGATATAGACCACATCTCACAACAGTTATAATAGCAAAGAACAGACACTCATCATTGCTTTCAAAGTCAATGAAAATGATATGTATAAAGTGTTGTAATTAGACCACTTTGGTAGATATTCAGAAGTATGCTGTGTACAGCTACAGCTGCTCATTCAGAGTTGCACATGGCTATAGCACAGGGGTCAGCTCAGAAGCGGAGAATAAATATATATATATATATATATATATAGTTGCCACTATGAGACGCTTGGGGCTCATCCTCAGATAATGCATTCAACATGTGTTTATATATATATATATATATATATATATATATATATATATATAATAATACTAATACTGTGATATAGTGTGAAAACAATGTGGGGAGCACTGAACTTCTTGTGAATGAAAAAGTAGTACCCCAAAACTGGTAGAAGCCTTGGTTTTACTTTTAGCTCGGGAGGATGTGTGTGTGCTCAGGGTTGATCCTCTTAACTGACTGTCCATAGTGGTGAGTTTGTTTACTCTCCGGACAGGGACAGCCAGTGGGGGACACTGTGTTTGCTAACGCTGTAACACTAACAGGCTTGCTTGAACTGAGCCACAGAGTCTTAAATCTCCGGCACATTTGACAGTGACATTGTGTAGCTCATGCTCTGTCTTTGCCTGTGTGTTTACAACTTGGTTTAGCTGGTGGTAGACTAGTCTGTCTGTCTGTCTGTCTGTCTGTCTGTCTGTCTGTCTGTCTGTCTGTCTGTCTGTCTGTCTGTCTGTCTCTCTCTCTCTCTCTCTCTCTCTCTCTCTCTCTCTCTCTCTCTCTCTCTCTCTCTCTCTCTCTATATATATAATGTTGTAGGTTTAATTTAACTGTTTGTTACCTTAGATGATATCAGTTTCTCATAGATCTATCAATCTGTCTTTATCTATTATCTGTCTGTCCATTTGTCTGCCTGTCTGTCTATCTGTCTGTGCCTTCAAACTCTCACCTATTTATGATCACTGTGTCTATATCTGTGCCCTAAGAATAACAACCTAATTATGACCACTGAATGCTTTGAACAGATTATGGCTGGACTGACCTAGTCTTATGGACCCGGTATCTCAAAGATGATTTCTCTCATGTCATTAAAACGTTTATGCAGCAGTGAGCAAGAGCAGCTGGTTGGGTGAAACATTTTGGTTATTTGCAAAGTTGGCATTCGGCACAGCCAGTTGGTGTTTGTTAGCACTCTCCAGCTAAAGCCCTGAACTTCACCCAGTGGTGGCTGCAGAGGCAGCAGTTTCCCCATATGTGGACATGCTGTCCTATGTAACTAATCCAAGTGCAACAGTTTCCCCACACATGGACATGCTGTCCTGTGTAACTAATACAAGTGCAACAGTTTCCCCACACATGGACATGCTGTCCTGTGTAACTAATACAAGTGCAACAGTTTCCCCACACGTGGACATGCTGTCCTGTGTAACTAATACAAATGCAACAGTTTCCCCACACGTGGACATGCTGTCCTGTGTAACTTATACAAGTGCAACAGTTTCCCCACACGTGGACATGCTGTCCTGTGTAACTAATACAAGCGCTGCAGCAGCTGCACTCTGACCTATGGACCTGAGGTCACAAGTTTTACTTCGCGTTGCCCTGTCCCTGTTCTGTCATGAAAATGGCCACTAGTGGTCCCTGCAACATACAAAACCAGATCCAGAAGCAGACTTTGGGGATTTTAGTAACGGAGTTTGTCATGTTGTGGTTGGGGGTTTCAGTGGTGAAATTTGTCATGTCATGGAGATTACTGTCGTTGGAAGTGAGAGTAATCCTGACATGGGACTCTTTAACACCTGAAAGTGAAAGTAATCCTGGCATGGGGTTCTTAACACTGGAAAATGAAAGCAATCCTGACCTAGAGACTCTTGACACTTGACAGTGAAAGTAGTCCTGGCATGGGACTCTTAGTCTTAATGCTTGAAAGTGAAAGTAATCCTGAGATGGGACTCTAGTCTTAATACTTGAAAGTGCAAGTAAACCTGACATGGGACTCTTAACACCAGAAAATGAAAGTAATCCTGACCTTGAGACTCTTGACACCCGAAAGTGAAAGTAGTCCTGACATGGGACTTTTAGTCTTAATGCTTGAAAGTGAAAGTGATCCTGATGTGGGACTCTTAGTCTTAACACTTAAAAGTAAAAGTAACCCTGACTAGGGACTCTTAAACACCAGAAAATGAAAGTAATCCTGACATAGGGACTCTTAACACCTCAAAGTGAAAGTAGTCCTGACATTGGACTATTTGCACCTGAAAGTGAAAGCAGTCATGACATGGGACTCATAAAGCCTGAAAGTGAAAGTAATTTTGACATGGGACTCAACACAGCAAACATTTTGGTTTAGCCCCGATAGCCTGGCTAGAGACAATCGGATGCCAGTGTAATGACAATGTCTTAGGCTGTGACTGGGGACAACCAGTTGATGAATCTGGATAGGCTAATAATTTGGAGGTTTGTAAGATTGCCTGACTGGTACACATTATGAGTCTTGATAGTGTTGAGGTTAGGTATTTTCTTGTATCAGTGTTGAGTTGAAATGTGGCTTAAACTGTCCTCTTGGAGATTGTTAGTGATGTCTGTACACTTTCACCAGGAATGGGTTTGTTTTGTTTAGTACAAGAAGCAAAATAAAGAGAGAGAGAGAGAGAGAGAGAGAGAGAGAGAGAGAGAGAGAGAGAGAGAGAGAGAGAGAGAGCAGGCAGGCAGGCAGACAAGTATGCAGGGATTCTCAGACAAACAGGTGAGAACTGTTTGTAGTTTGGTGCCATGTGCTTGTTTACAAGCATACCTTGTTTTGTTTTGTTTTTGTTTGTTTGTTTTTCTCGTTTTTCTATGCATCAGACTGTGGGCTCAAAAAGTACATGCTAATTATATAATATCTTTTTGCTTTTTTTCAGAGCAGAGGACCTGGATCATGTGATGTTCAGAATGGGTCTGCTGGCTGTCTTGGGCTCACAGGCTAGACGAGGTAATATCAGTAATTAATCATTGTATCTGCTGCATGGAATCAACAAAGGGATACTGTAACCCTTGTTAACCCGTTTACAATAAGGGATACAACATTAGCTCTCACCTTGCATGCAAAGAATACATTATGTGATTATGCTGTAGTATCTCCCACAGTCAATCCTCTAAACAATTCCTCTTTGTTAAGTTGTCATGATCACAGTCTTTCATTGCTGTGTTTGCAGCAACAATATTATAATGGGTGTCACATTACAGTTTGTCACTATTCCATTTACAGCAGCAATAGGTGTCATAAAAATTAATACAACTGCACTTTGCAGAGTTTGACAATGTTTGTGGCATTTGCAACAGTTGGCATCATGATCATGACCTTACACTGCTGTGTTTGCAGCATGTCATGGTCACTGATTCTGACTACTGTCTTTGTAACAACAAAAGGTGTCATGGTCACAGATTGTGACTACTGTCTTTGTAACAACAATAGGTGTCATGGTCACAGATTATGACTAGTCTTTGTAACAACAATAGGTGTCATGGTCACAGATTCTGACTAGTCTTGGACTTTGTAACAAAAATAGGTATCATGGTCACAGATTGTGACTAGTCTTTGTAACAACAATAGGTGTCATGGTCACAAATTCTGACTACTGTCTTTGTAACAACAATAGGTGTTATGGTCACATATTTGGACTACTGTCTTTGTAATGAAAATAGGTGTTATGGTCACAGATTGTGACTACTGTCTTTGTAACGACAATAGGTGTGGGATCACTGATTCTGACTATTGTCTTTTCAGCAACAATAGGTGTCATGGTCACAGCCTCCCACAACCCGGAGGAGGACAATGGAGTCAAGCTGATTGACCAGTTTGGTGAAATGATACCTCCGGCCTGGGAAAATCATGCCACTCAACTTGCTAACACAAGGTACGTCTAGACATGTGTGTACATAATAATAATAATAATCAAATTGTACATTTATCATGTGCTCATCAATGCCCTGAGCACTCACATGATACATATTAACCTAAATTTGATATTCTATACACATGTAGAGCACGGTTCTACCCAAACAATTTACATAAAGTATTTTATGGAAAAACAAACAAACACACACACTACTCACACATGCACGCACGCACGCACACACACACACACACACACACACATAGTCTTTCTGGGAACAGTTCCAGGCTGCACTTAATACTGGGAGCTCAAATGTGATGACAGTAACACTAAAAGAATTTGTTTTACTTTTTGGTGATGGCAGTCATATTGAATCAGATAGAGAGAGAGATGGGGGGGGGGGGGGGGGGGGGGGGGGGAGTGTCTGGAATTTGAAAAGAGCTAGGGTTTTTTAATGTGCAACTGCAGCTCTTGGTGCTTCAGATTACTTGGTGCTGTCTATATTATTCAGTTTCAAAGTACACTTGTATTTGTGTTTTTAAGTACCTAGTTTCCATCCTGGTACTTGGTAGTTGTGTTTCTGTGTGTGTGTGTGTGTGTGTGTGTGTGTGTGTGTGTGTGTGTGTGTGTGTGTGTGTGTGCATGTGTGCATGCATGCATGCATGCATGCGTGTGTGCATGCATGCATGTGTGTTTGTGTGTGTATTGCTTTTGAATTTGTAGTTATGTACTTTTGTATTGATGTCATATACATAGATACGCCATTACTTGGGTTTGTATCATTGTGTTAAAAATATGCATTACTGTGTATCCATGTATGTAATTATCTAACATTCACTGTTGGTGAAGATCAGTGTGAGCGTGTATGTAACTAAGTCAAATTGTGAGTGTGTGTGTGTGTGTGTGTGTGTGTGTGTGTGTGTGTGTGTGTGTGTGTGTGTGTGTGTGTGTGTGTGTGTGAGTGTGAGTGTGTATGTGTGTGTGTGTGTGTGTGTGTGTGTGTGAGTGTGTGTTTGAGACTGTGTGTGTGACTGTGTGTGTATTGTGTATTAATGTGTGCATATAGTCCTGTATGCTTTACATGTTGCATGTTTTCTCTTTAGTGACAGAGGCATCCCCGCAGTGATGAAGAGTATCATAGAGGTGGAGCAGATCGACACCTCACAACCTGGCAGTGTCTATTTGGCCATGGACACCAGGTAATGTCCACTAGCATCACTAAAGGACATATAGCATGAGATGTGTGTGTGTGTGTGTGTGTGTGTGTGTGTGTGTGTGTGTGTGTGGTGTGTGTGTGTGTGTGTGTGTGTGTGTGTGTGAGATAGAGACAGAGACAGAGAGAGAGAGAGACTGTGTGTGCATGCATTGTATACTGCATGCAAGCATGTGGGTGGGTGGGGTATAAAAGGACAGTGCCATAATGAGACTGACACCTGCATCCTCTCAATGCCGAGTCAGTGCATGTCTTCAGAGCTGTGCCACACAGTCTTCTTGTACTAGCCTGGTTGCTGTCGTGTTGCAGGGCAAGCAGTCCTGCCCTGGCGCAAGCTGTTCAGGATGGGGTCACTGCACTTGGTGCTCAGAGCAAAGATTATGGTGGGATGAAGTGTTTCACGCACCGTGTCTTCGTCCCTGTTCTCTTTTAGCTAAACATAATTTGATGTTTATTTGGGTAATAAGAGATGATTCATAGAAGTAAAGGTAGGTTTTCATAATTAATGATTGTGTTCAAAGCAACGTTTGATGTTTATTTGGGCAATAAGAGATGACTTAGACAAGTAAAGGTGGGTTTGCATAATTAATGATTGTGTTCAAAGCATCATTTGATGTTTATTTGGGCAATAAGAGATGATTTATACAAGTAAAGGTGGGTTTGCATAATTAATGATTGTGTTCAAAGCATCGTTTGATGTTTATTTGGGCAATAAGAGATGATTTATACAAGTAAAGGTGGGTTTGCATAATTAATGATTGTATTCAAAGCATCATTTGATGTTTATTTGGGCAATAAGAGATGATTTATACAAGTAAAGGTGGGTTTGCATAATTAATGATTGTGTTCAAAGCATCGTTTGATGTTTATTTGGGCAATAAGAGATGATTTATACAAGTAAAGGTAGGTTTGCATAATTAATGATTGTGTTCAAAGCATCGCTGCATGAAACTGCCCTTCATCAGATGATTCCATACTTGTAGCATCATCTTTATTTACTATTCATTCTTCCTTTGTCACTTGTGGGTTATTTTGGACCAGTGCTTTTCACATATTTATGATTATCGTTTCAGGTGTGAAGAGTATGGGTCAGATCTGACTCACACTGCATGAACTGTTTAGTTCAAATTACACTTTCATTTACTTGTTTATGTTTTATGTAAAAAAGAAAGAAAGAAAAAAGAGAAGATTTTTTTTGTTTTGCACATTGCTAAATTTTAAATATACGTGACAGTTCAAGATGATAACATATTTGTTTTTGAAATACGTTCAGTTTGATGTGTCTGCTGGTCCATGGTGACCCACTATGCACTACAAAGGTTAAAATGGTCAATTCACGTGTGTGATGTGTGTTCATCCATGCCCGTTTTACATTATGGCAAATTATGGTTATTTTGTATGCATGTTTGTGTGTGCATGTGCTTTTTATTAGCATTGTGTGCATGAAATCCTGTGTGTGTGTGCGTGCAAGCAATCCTGTATGTGTGTGTGTGTGTGTGTGTGTGTGTGTGTGTGTGTGTGTGTGTGTGTGTGTGTGTGTGTGTGTGTATGTGTGTGTGTGTGCGTGCGCGTGTGCACACATGTGATTTTGTGTGTGTGTGTGTGTGTGTTTTTGCCATGTTTTGTATGAAGATGTTTGTTAATTTCCGTATGTTTTGTATGCTTGTATTCTGTTGGTTTGTATAATTATGGGTAATTATGCATTGTATGTTTTTCTTTTACTTTGTAAAGCACGTTGAGATTGCGAAAGTGCTGTATAAGTTCCTTACTATTATTATTATTACTATTATTGTTATTACTATTATTGTTATTACTATTATTGTTATTACTATTATTGTTATTGTTGATCACAGGCTTGCTGACCACCCCACAGCTGCACTACATGGTGTGCTGCACCAACACACGGGGTGCATATGGCGTGGCCACAGAAGAGGGCTATTATGACAAGCTGGCCTCAGCTTTCACCAAGCTGCAAACGGAAGTAAGATTTCTTAGCCTCTTTAGCAGTACCTTCGATGCATAGTGAACAGAACTTTGTGATGGTAACTTTCTGGGCATTTTTTGCAGGAAAATTAACTTCCAAAATAGCACCAGAGTTAATTTTATTGGAAAAAAATGCCCAGAAAGTCTGCAGTGTAAATGAATCTTGACATCATCAGTGCATCAGGAATGGGCCTGGTGTGTAGGATCATTGGATGGGTCAAGGTCATGATGACAGTAAAACAGGGTGACAGTGGGCCTGGTGTGTAGGATCATTGGAGGAGTCAAGGTCATGATGACAGTAAAACAGGGTGACAGTGGACCTGGTGTGTAGGATCATTGGAGGGGTCAGGATCATGATGACAGTAAAACAGGGTGACAATGGGCCTGGTGTGTAGGGTCATTGGAGGGGTCAAGGCCATGATGACAGTAAAACAGGGTGACAGTGGGCCTGGTGTGTAGGATCATTGGAGGGGTCAGGGTCATGATGACAGTAAAACAGGGTGACAATGGGCCTGGTGTGTAGGGTCATTGGAGGGGTCAGGGTCATGATGACAGTAAAACAGGGTGACAGTGGACCTGGTGTGTAGGATCATTGGAGGGGTCAGGGTCATGATGACAGTAAAGCAGGGTGACAGTGGACTTGGTCTGTCATACTTAGCACCACAAAACATTTGTAGTGCAATAGTATTGATGCTTGGCAATTATATTGCATTGCATTGTACATGCGTGGTGCAATCAGACCTATGCCTGAAGATTATGTTGGCCAAACGGGTCAGAGCCAGTACTCTGTGTAATGCCTACAAAGGACGAGGTTAGGCGACTCTAAACCTCTGTCCATACATGCTCTGGCTTAACTGCTCTCCCTTGAATGGGAAGTAATAGCTTAACTGCTCTTCCATGAATAGGGTGGAAGCAAGGGGAACTACTCCAACCATCTGCACCTGGATGGAGCCAATGGAGTGGGTGCAGCTAAAGCCAAGTTGCTGCAAAATCGGCTCAATGATCAACTCCAGCTTCACATTGTGAATGACGGGTCACAGGGAAAGCTGAATTTTAGGGTGAGCACTGATGTGTTAAATGGTTAGATGTAGCAAGGGGCTGGGGTGGCCTTGTGTGTGTGTGTGTGGTGTGTGTGTGTGTGTGTGTGTGTGTGTGTGTGTGTGTGTGTGTGTGTGTGTGTTGCTGTTTTAATAAGAAACAAGTCTTTCTGAATTCCTACTAAGAAAAAAACAATGCACATTGTCTTGGCTACAGCTATTCCCCAAACCCTTTGTCTCCTTTCATCTCAGTCCTCACCCTTGTGTTTTCGTTCTGCAAAAAGTTGCTGCTTGATGTTTGTGGTATGCTAACCTGTTTCTTGTGTTATATTTTCTAATAATGATGATACATTAGTAATGCATGTATCAGTATGTATAAATATAATGTGTAAGGTATGCATTCTTAGGCGTAATCAGCCACTTACTCTGATGCTTGTTTGCTTTTGCAGTGTGGAGCAGATTATGTGAAAGTTCAGCAGTGTGCTTCTGATGGTGAGTTTGAAATGGGGTTGCTGCATTCTGAAACAGAACAAGGCCCAGAGCGCCTGTGTAGAATCGGGAGTTAAGTAGTGCTTGAAGGACGTCACACAGACACAACAACAAAGACCTGAGTCACCTATGATAACTCTTACCTGGCATGCAAGTAACCCTCACCTGGTATGCACCCCCCCCCCCTTCACCAACACACACACGCTTTGTGTGTGTGTGCGCGCGCGTACATGCATGCGTGTGTGTGTGGGTGCACGCTCATGTGCATGCATGGAAGAAAGAATATCAGTCTGCTAGTCTGTCAGTATGTGGTGGTTTGATGACTGTGGTCTGGTATAGGCTGTGTGTTGTGGGAATGGGGTGGGTGGTCTGGTCCAGTCATTTACATGTGCTGAATGTGTGTGTGTGTGTGTGTGTGTGTGTGTGTGTGTGTGTGTGTGTGTGTGTGTGTGTGTGTGTGTGTGTGTGTGTGTCTGTGTGTGTCTGTGCTATCTATGTGTTTGAGATGGAAACAAATTTGCATGTTGTGCCCACAGGCCTGAAGGTGGAGCCAGGCATGCGGTGTGCATCATTTGATGGAGATGCTGACAGGATTGTCTACTTCTACCTGGACGAGCAGCACAAGTTTCACCTGCTGGATGGAGACAAGATAGCCACCCTGGTGAGAAGGCTGACCCAGCCGGCCACAGCTCCCCTTGCTTGTAGAGTGTTTTCCTGCTGGCAAGGATGAAATGAAAAACAACTATTTGCATTTATAACATAATTTGGCATTGTGGGCCAAACATCGGATTCAGTTTGGGGGGTGAGGGGGATGGGGGGTGGGGGGTTAATGCCCCCAATAGGCTGTTTATGAAGGGAGTATGACTTTCTGTCTCTACATTTTAATATTTTTTCTCCCCCCATCAGATTTACTCTGTTTAAGGTCTTCCAGATCTAAATATAAGTTATAACGCCTCGACGATTAACTACTTGCTTGTTTTCCCTACACTTTGACCTAAAAATAATTTGCAATCCTTCTGTTGTAAACACAATGAACAGCATTTGCCCAGATTTCTGTGGAAAGCAGTCAGTTGTGGGAGTGTAACGAAACATTATGACAGTTCAATGGGTAAGGTTAGGTCAGTTCAGGTCAATGGTTCAGGTTAGGTCAGTTCAGGTCAATGGTTCAGGTTAGGTCGGTTCAGTTCAATGGTTCAGGTTAGGTCAGTTCAGGTCAATGGTTCAGGTTAGGTCGTTCAGTCAATGGTTCAGGTTAGGTCAGTTCAGGTCAATGGTTCAGGTTAGGTCAGTTCAGTTCAATGGTTCAGGTTAGGTCAGTTCAGGTCAATGGTTCAGGTTAGGTCAGTTCAGGTCAATGGTTCAGGTTAGGTCAGTTCAGGTCAATGGTTCAGGTTAGGTCAGTTCAGGTTAGGTCAGTTCAGGTTGACGGTTCAGGTTAGGTCAGTTCAGGTCAATGGTTCAGCATAGGTCAGTTTAGTTCAATGGTTCAGGTTAGGTCAGTTCAGGTCAATGGTTCAGGACAGGTTAGTTCAGTTCAATGGTTCAGGATAGGTCAGTTTAGTTCAATGGTTCAGGATAGGTCAGTTCAGGTCGATGGTTCAGCATAGGTCCGTTCAGTTAAAGATGGTATTTTTGTGCCAGGGGAAGCATGTATGTACTCCACCCCATCACTCCGATGTTTTTACCAATTTTGCCTTTGAAACAATTCCACTGCTAGTCTGATCGAGAACTGCCCGTTCTTATGCTTTCAAGGAATTTTTAGCACTTCCTTTCTCTGTGCCTCTCTTCTCCAGGCAATTGATGGTATGATGTCTGGAATGGACTTTTCCTTTCTCTGTGTATTTATTAAAATTAAAATTAATTGATGAACTTTCCATGACCCATGGACAAGACCCTGTAAGGATGAGTACTGTGCACTACACTTTGTTTTATTTCTCAGGTGGCTGGCTACCTCCAGGAGCTGGTCAAGGGCAGCGGACTGACCCTTCACCTTGGTCTGGTGCAGACTGCTTACGCCAATGGCAGCTCCACCAACTTCATCACCAACACAATGGTAAATGTACTGTCCGCTCACCCAGTGGTAAATGTACTGTCCACAAACACAATGGTAAATGTACTGTCCACACACCCAGTGGTAAATGTACTGTCCACACATCCAGTGGTAAATGTACTGTCCACACACCCAGTGGTAATAAATCTATTGTCCTCACACCCAGTCACCCAGTGGTAAATGTACTGTCCACACACCCAGTGGTAAATGTACTGTCCACACACCCAGTGGTAAATGTACTGTCCACACACCCAAGTGGTAAATGTACTGTCCACACACCCAGTGGTAAATGTACTGTCCACACACCCAGTGGTAAATGTACTGTCCACACACCCAGTGGTAAATGTACTGTCCACACACCCAGTGGTAAATGTACTGTCCACACACCCAGTGGTAAATGTACTGTCCACACACCCAGTGGTAAATGTACTGTCCACACACTCAGAGAGGGAAGTGGGGGGTTGTAAGACTGTGCATGTGTGTGCGTGTGTGTGTGTGTGTGTGTGTGTGTGCGCATGTGTGTGTGTGTGCATGCTCATGTGTAGATCTGTGTGTGTGATTTAGTCAATGAATGGGTCAATGACAGCAGCCCATTTTTTTTTTTTTTAGTTTAATCCATCAAAAATTATGCCCCATCTTAATGGAGACTGAATTTCTGGTACACCAAAGTCCTTGAAAAACAACTAATTTTGTCCGTGAAATGTCTTGGAAAAGTCCTTGAACTTTGTCGCCAAAGATCTGTTTGAACCCTGTCCGTGGCTGTTTTTCAGAAAGTGCCCGTGGCATGTGTACCAACAGGAGTGAAGCACCTACACCACAGAGCTCAGGACTTTGACATTGGCGTCTATTTTGAGGCCAATGGCCATGGCACAGTCAGTGTTGTTTTGCTGCTGTTCTCTTTTTTCCTGTTCTTCTTCTGCCTGTGTACATGCAGTGTAGCAAGTTCAGTTCTGGTTAAAGAACCATGGTTTATAAGAATGATCTAGATTATTAGTATTAGTAGGCATCATACAGTCTCTGTGTATCCTTTTATGATGCTTGATGTAGTGAGTCTGGCACGTCAGTTTCTGATTTGCGAAGACAGAGAGATTATAGGGTCATTGCAGTCATTGTTTAGGAGCTGATTTGTCAAGCACTGTCTTAAGTTGGGGGGGGGGGGGGGGGGGGGGTCATGTTTATTGTATAGGTCTTTATTTTGTTTATAATTTGGTCAGCGTACATATTTCACTTTGTTTTAGTAAATGTAAAGTGCAGTGAGCCCAGAGTCACTGAGGTAGAGCACTCTAGAATAGTGATTATTATTACTACTGTCACATTTGAGAGCTGCATGCCATACTGTTGAGAAATGTGCACCATTGCAAAAATCATGTTTTGGATTGACCCAAAAAAGTATTTTGTTTGTATACATACTGGGTGTCTAATTGAACTACTGTGTGTACTATTTTTCCACAGGTGTTGTTCAGTAAAGGTGCTCAGGAAGCTGTGCAACAGCAGAGCAAAAACACCAGGTGATATGCCATTGGGTTTTGTGTGTAAACAGAAGAGCAGCTTACATTTGTACATGTATACATTTATAGGTGTCAATTGTTGCAAGCTGGGTATATTCTGGGATGTACATAAATACTGGGCATTTTTCAATTTGTTTTCCGCTCATGTGAAAGGGATGTCCCAGTTGCAGATGTAATGTACCACATGTACACTCACACATGCACGTACGCACATACACACACAGATGCATGAACAGGCATTCACACATGCACCTCAAGCATGCATGCATGCACACACACACACACACACACACACACATACACACACACACAATACACACACACACACTCACACACACACACACACACACACACACACACACACACACACACACACACACACACACACACACACACACACACACACACACACACACACACACACACACACACACACACACACACACACACACACACTCCCTGTCTGTTTCTCTCCATCTCATGCATGCATACCTATATCTAGTTCATCAAAAGAGCGTGCTACTCTCTGGTGCAGCTAGATCTAGTTCTTTCCCTTTTGTAGGTGTTCTTTCATCATCTGAATATATATGTAAAACACACACAAGCTGAAACAAAGGGGTGGGGGCGGAGGAGGGGGAATAACACTGACAGTGCCAGACGGACAAGGAACATAGTAATTCATCTTTGTTTTATTTTGTTTTCTCTTATTCAGTTTTTCCCTGATACAACCATCATGGTTTGCTGGGATTTGAAAATCTATTATCTATCTTTTATTCAGTGCCCTCTTCACCTCCCCATACTTTTTCTGTCTTTCTATTTGTGAATGTTTTCTTGTTTTTGTTTTACTGTGTTCCTTTCTGGGTGAGGTTGGTGTGTGTTCAAACATTAACAACAGTCTGTGAAATATATAATATTGTGGAGACATATAATATATCGATCACTGTTTTCAACTGTTTTCATTTTTCTTTCTGACAGTCTGCCTGAGGAGCAGCAGAAATTTGCAGCTACTCTAGCCAACACCATTGACTTGATTAACCAGGTAAATATGTATTACAGTCTTGGTTAACCTTGTTCTGGCATAGTTCAGGAGCTGTGTGAGAGTCGAGGTGGCCGTCCTGGGCTGTCCATCCTAACGAGCCTTATGATTTCCGTGGACGTAAAAGCTATATTGAACCATGCTTCGGCATTGGTCTCAGCTTGTCCCTAATATGTCAACCAACATCTGAGGACATTAAGCAACACAACCGAACCAAACCTTGTTCAGGCAGTTTGCTTTTGCAGCCGCAAATAAGTCTGTGTATATTTTATTTTATTTTTTTATTTTTTTCTTGAGGTCTATTGTTGTTGTGGTGTAACCTGCTGACATATGTTGTTATTTTGATAACTGTAAGATCAGTCTAATATCATTTATGTGAAAAGATGTTAAATAAAAAAGAAGAAGGGTCAAATGGTTGATTGTAAAAACCAGGAACTTAGTTTTCAGAAGCGGGTTTGCCTGAGAGCATAATTTCACTTGGTGGCATGTTGTGACGTGCATGTTGTCTCCCCAAGCCCTGTGAACCTGTCTGCGTATTGTGCTGTGCATGTGTATTACTGTACTGTTCTGTATTGCATGATATTTTACTGCATTACGTTTGCTATTGGTTGTGATGTGTCTAGAGCTGTGAACAGATTTGTTCCTTTTGAATTGGTGACTTGTGTTTTGATGTGGTAATAATAATAATGGATAGCTCTTATAGAGTGAAAATCTTATTGCAAAAAGACTCAGTTCATTAGCACACACGACTGAGGCACATTTATGCACGTTGACATACACCTAGTGTATTGTCGCAGGAATGGTCTGTCTAGCTTTGTGAAAAGGCCGGTCTAAAGAGGAAGGTCTACAGCTGGGTTTAGAACTCAGAGTAAGGAGATCTCGCAGACCGGCAGGCAGCAAATTCCAGACAGACGGAGCGACGGAACTGAATGAGCGCTGACAAAAAGATTTTAAAATGATGACTGGGAAATTGTCAAACGCTTTTCACCGGAGGGTTGGAGGGTGTGTGAAGTTTGATAAGTGCAGAGTGAAACTAAAAGGCCAGAGGAGGGTGTGTGAAGTTTGATAAGTGCAGAGTGAAACTAAAATGCCAGAGGAGGGGGTGTGAAGTTTGATAAGTGCAGAGTGAAACTAAAAGGCCAGAGGAGGGTGTGTGAAGTTTGATAAGTGCAGAGTGTAACTAAAAGGCCAGAGGAGGGTGTTTGAAGTTTGATAAGTGCAGAGTGTAACTAAAAGGCCAGAGGAGGGTGTGTGAAGTTTGATAAGTGCAGAGTGAAACTAAAAGGCCAGAGGAGAGTGTACTGTTAAAGTGACAGTATGCAAACGTTGCTATTTTGTACGTGCAGCAGAATGTTACAGGCAGGCAGTGCAGTTCATTTAGCAGTGGGGTTATTTGATCTCGCTTAGGTTTCTACATAACAAGCTGTGCTGCACTGTTCTGAACGCTCTGCAGTCAGTCTGTCTGTCCTGCAGGTTGACAATCCAAGACTGAGTTGCACTAATCAAGGCAGGAGCTATAGAATAATTGTGAATGTGTGATTTGTACAGAGGCCACACAGTGTTGTTGATGGGATGTAAAAATCCGGGAACTAACTAACTGTATGGTGCTGTAACTTTGTACTGAGGTGACCCAGTGTTGTTGATGGGATGTAAGAATCCAGGAACTAACTAACTGTAATTTTGTACTGTATTGTGGTTTTCAGACAGTGGGTGATGCTCTCTCAGACATGCTGCTGGTCGAGACAATTCTGGCCCGGCGAGGGTGGAGTGCTGCAGACTGGGATGCCATGTACACAGACCTGCCCAACAGGCAGATCAAAATCAAGGTACGAATGGGCCACCTTCATTATACAGGGTTCCTGTGGTCTTTGAAAGTTTGGGGAAAATGGTCAGCCATTTGCAAGACATTGACAGTCTGTAAAAAATGGTAATTAAACTGAGGTCTTTCAAAGTTTGACTTTTGACTTCTGTCAAACACAAAAATCAATAAGTCATGGACTTCAAGAATAACTTGAGGTTGGTATTTGATTTTTTTTAAATTTAAAATAATACTTGAATCAGGAATGACTGCTAGCATTCTAATTTGCTGGTTTTGTCTTGTCCTATTAAATAGCATTCTCTTGAACCTTTCGTGTGTTTGGATCTTTTGGTATTTGAATTTGGAAACAATGGATTTGAAATTTTATGAGAGTTGGAATGAAACATTTGTAAGAATCTGCATCAGACAGATTTTTGAAAAACTGAACTTCAGTTTTATTGCTTGTTGTCTCCTGGCTTTCATTTAGGAAATAGGATCACAGGAGATTGTGCGAGAGCGCTTCAGTGTGTAATAAGCTTTCATAATAGTCAGATAGATGTGAAGCTCTTTTCAAGCATCCTTTTCTGTCTTCTTGTTTCTTGCTGGCTCAGGTTTTTTTGTGGGTGGTCATGCTGAGGTGGTTGTAGTTACCAGGTACACATTTTGTACTGATTTTCAGGTAAACACCACTCTCAGACCATAGGGTTTTCCTGTTAGTCTGTTTGTGTGCGTGCTTGTTAATCCGTGCATTTTGTGTGCTTGCTTAGATCTTGTTTGAAATGAGGTTCATTTTGTGTGACTGACTGGACTGTTGTGGAAGCATGACTGTACCCCAGCATTTGTTTAGTCAGAGCCTGTTAGGTCGGGTATGCAGGTGTGGCCTGCCAGTGTGATCTGAGCACCGGGTAGGCCCGTGTGGTCCCCTGAGGCTGCTGTCAACAGTACTGGGGACGGTGTGTGAGCAACAAACAAGACACAGCAACGGTTCTTTTGTGTGTTGTTATTGGGTGTTTGTTTGTTTGTTTTGTTTTTGACTGACCAGAGTGTTATTGATGTTGTTTTGTTATTGATGTTGTTTTGTTATTGATGTTGTTTTGTTATTGATGTTTTTTTGTTATTGATGTTGTTTTGTTATTGATGTTGTTTTGTTATTGATGTTGTTTTGTTATTGATGTTGTTTTGTTATTGATGTTGTTTTGTTATTGATGGCTAACAGGTGAAAGACCGAGCAGTGGTTCAGACAGCAGACGCTGAGAGAAGGACTACCTCCCCTCCTGGTCTTCAGCAAGCCATTGACCAGCTGGTGTCTGGCTACACCAACGGTCGATCCTTTGTCAGGTGAGAAGGGATATTGCACTCCAAGCATTGACTACAGCCCCCCCCCCCCCCCCCCCCCCCCCCCTGCCATGCTACTGCCAGGGTTGTTATGTCACAGCCTCAAAAACTGACAGGCATTGTGTTGTTCATCAGTGTATAAAAAAAGTTGGTTATAACACAGCCTTGAGAACTGATCAATGACTGCCTATTGCTCTGTGTATGAAGAGGTTTGTAACCCCATAACCATGAGAACTGACATGTAATCGTCCATTGTTAAGAGTAAAACAGCTGGTTAGATCACAGCCTTGAGAACAGACATAATTTTTTATAACTGTCCATTGTCCATCAGTGTATGACAAAGTTGGTACTCCACAGCTGTGAGAACTGACATCAAACTGTCCATTTGTCCATTAGTGTATGACAAAGTTGGTACTCCACAGCCGTGAGAACTGACATCAAACAGTCCATTTTAATTGTCCATCAGTGTATGACAAAGCTGGTAACCCACAGCCATGAGAACTGACATCAAACTGTCCAGTTTTTCATCAGTGTATGACAAAGCTGGTTACCGCACAGCCATGAGAACTAACAGACAGAATTGCATTTTTGTGTGTGCATATAACAAAGGGAAACTGGGACTGGTTATGATGTAACCAGCTATGGCAGAGATGCGGTGGGGTAGTCTGGTAGTTGATACTTGGAATGTGGCTGGATATGACAGAGCTGTGGCTAAGGTGGCTATGGTGGGTGTGAAGCAATCGGAGACAAGCGGGCCATTTGAAAAAACAACACAACTACTTTTGTGCATTATTTCATCAATATTGTGCAAGTCCTTCCCACAAATCCAACTGTAGTGGAAGTTTGATGACCCCCCCTGTGTGAAACACAAGTGTTTCAGACTGTTGTTGTTTTTAATGATGATGATAGTAAATGTTTTGTCCCTTTCAGTAGGGCAAGGTCGTATCAACATTAGGCAGCTGAAAGTAAAGTAGTATTTCTGTTTGGCTTTATCTGGGGAAGAACATCAACAAACAAACCAAAAACTGAAAGATGATTTCATTTCTTTCTCATTCGCAGGCCATCAGGAACTGAGGACGTGGTGAGAGTGTATGCGGAGGCTGATACACAGGTAATAACACAAACACAGAATGTTTCTACGTTGATAGTTATGCATGTGTTTCATGATGACATTTTAAATCTGTTGAAAGCACCATGATTAGGTTGTGAGTTTTCAGGCTTGCAGCAAATGTGTGTTAATCTGTTGCCGTTTGTGTTGTTATGTATGTCTCGAATAGGTAACTAAGCCAGAACTAAGGTCTGTACAGTCATTAAGAAAATGGGAGTGTTCCGGAAAACTAAGAGAAAATTCCAAATCTTTCATTCTTTGTTTACATTTTGATCTTTTGCTACACATCAGCTCAGCTGCCATAGCAAAACTTCAGTCATTCTTTTTGTTTTTTTTGTTTTTTTGCTTTGACACATGATGCCACCATAGTGTGTTCTGCAGCAAACAATGCTAGCAACAGAACTTGAAGCTGACACTGGTAACAAATACCAAGAGAACTAGAACTGGGCACTGGTAAAGCTAGTGACAGAAGTTTACATTATATAGTGACTCTAATAACAGAAGTAGAACCTGACACTGATAGCACAAAGAACAAATAGTGCCTGACACTAATAACACTTAGCAACAGATGATGAGCACTGTAACTAGTTTCACTGTAACAGTGACCTCAGTAATGCCTTCATTGACCCTCTGATCACATGCAGCTGGCCATAAATGACACGTACTGGACTCACAGGTGTAGAGTTTATTTTTCTGTTTCTTATTTTTGTGTGACATGCACAGCTTGATGTCAGTTGGATTTCTCATGTATTTATTTATGAATAACTTTTTACCCAAATGTTTGATGTGTGCTGTTGTAATCTAATGATGTTTTATGACTAGTGTGACTGTGTGATGAATGTACTTGGCACCACAAGACATTATTCCTAGTGCAGTTGTATTGACACTTGGCAATAAAGCTGTATTGTATGCTGTTTGTTTATTTGTTTTTATCATTGCTACTGTCTCTATATGATGAATGACTGGTGTGAATTTCAAGGCCTTGAACTGCCTCTGTTGAGCAGGCCAGTGCGGACGAGCTTGCCTACAAGGTTGGCCTGGCGGTCTACGACAAAGCTGGCGGGGTTGGGGACAGACCTGCAGCGCCGTGATGCTGTCCGTCACAAGTCTTCCAAAAGTTCATGCAGCTGTTCATTTGCCAGTGGAAAGTTCCTGGGTCTATTGCCTTGTTAGTCAAATGTTGCTGTGATTGTTGCTTTGTCAGTCAAATGTTTGCCGTTGTTGTTGCTTTGTTGGTAACTTGGTGAATAAAGAATCTGAATCTGAAAATGTTGCAGTCGTTGTTGCTTCATCAGTCAAAGCTCTTTATAAATGGATTGTTGCACAGGTTGTTGGTATATCAGTTTGTGAGTGGAAGTTGCAAGGGTGACTTTATGAGTGAACTGTTGCTGAAGTTCCTGTTCATGATAACTATGTTGCCAAAGTTGTTGTTTTACAAATGCAACATCCCTAAGGTTGTGACTTCCATGCAAGTTTCTGCTTTATGAATGAAATGTTGCTGATTTTGTTTTTGACTGAATGTTGCTGAAATTGTTGCTTCATAAGTTGTTTGCTGGTGTTGTTGCTTTATGAGGGTCAAGTGGTGATTGCAGTACAATTGTCTTATCCAATGTATATAAAAAAGTAATTAAAAAAAACACCAAAAAAAAAAGCACACACACAAAAATCAACAACACATGCACAAAAACAGCTGTTCTTTGAATTCTGTACTTCGATCATGTGAAGGCCATTTGAAAAAATAATATTCACTCTATCTACGCTGTTGAACCTTACTGATTCTGAAACATTGCCTATGAATAATTTGCCCTGATAATAATATTGTCTCTTTGTGGTTGACTGCAGGCATTGTATATCCAGTTGTTTGTAAGCACTGTGGGAGGCTGGGGCCTGACTGGATGTATGCCTGTTAAGAGTAACATGACACCAAAGGAGGCACTTTGCAATGGTGCTGTCGTCTGCACTAATTCCATTCTGTTGCATGTCCAGCCAGAATATGTACTGTGTGTCCAGACTCTGTACTGCGTGTCCGGAGTCTGTGTCCAGAGTCTGTACTGTGTCCAGAGTCTGTATTGTGTCCAGAGTCTGTGTCCAGAGTCTGTGCTGTGTGTCCAGAGTCTGTGTCCAGAGTCTGTACTGTGTGTCCAGAGTCTGTGTCCAGAGTCTGTACTGTGTGTCCAGAGTCTGTACTGTGTGTCCAGAGTCTTTACTGTGTGTCCAGAGTCTGTGTCCAGAGTCTGTGTCCAGAGTCTGTGTTCAGAGTCTGTGTCCAGAGTCTGTGTCCAGAGTCTGTGTCCAGAGTCTGTGTTCCAGAGTCTGTGTCCAGAGTCTGTGTGATCGGCAGAGTCTGTGTTCAGAGTCTGTGTCCAGAGTCTGTGTTCAGAGTCTGTGTCCAGAGTCTGTGTCCAGAGTCTGTGTCCAGAGTCTGTACTGTGTAACTTTGTGTTCAGAGTCTGTGTCCAGAGTCTGTGTTCAGAGTCTGTGTCCAGAGTCTGTGTCCAGAGTCTGTACTGTGTAACTTTGTGTTCAGAGTCTGTGTCCAGAGTCTGTGTCCAGAGTCTGTACTGTGTAACTTTGTGTTCAGAGTCTATGTCCAGAGTCTGTGTCCAGAGTCTGTACTGTGTAACTTTGTGTTCAGAGTCTATGTCCAGAGTCTATGTCCAGAGTCTGTGCTGCGTGTCTAAAGTCTGTGTCCAGAGTCTGTACTGTGTGTCCAGAGTCTGTCCAGAGTGTGCTGTGTGTCCAGAGACTGTCCAGTGTGCTGTGTGTTCAGCGTCTGTACTGTGTGTCATTCACCAGTCTGTACTGTGTGTCATTCACCAGTCTGTACTGTGTGTCCTTCACCCATCCTCTTACCAACTTCCCATCCACCTGCCCCAGCCTTTCCAGTGTTCCGTCGCAGTTGGAGGGTGCCTGCAGTGATGTACCGTTGACTGCATGGGCATGAGCGCTAGCTATCAGCGAATTGAAGGAATTCTCTCATAAAGCTGCCTATGTAGATACTGCAAAGACAAAAACAACCTGCTTCTGTTAAAATCAAGGAGAAAAACGAAAGAAAGGCATGAAATAAAAGTGTCAGTGTCTGTGTGGTATTGAAAATGTTGCAATCAGCCTAAGGTCTTCACATTCGTTTAGTTTCGCGCTGATGCGATTGTTGACTGGGTGTTGAATGGCATGTAACAAAGTCGTACTGTATGATGATTATGTTTGTACTGGCATTATGACAATCGACATTCCACAAAGGCACAGTTTTGGGGTGGATTACCTCAGAATGAACTCTAGAAGTATCCGCTGTTGTTATACATCTTGGTCAAATAAACTTCACAAACATGCTTTCATTGATTAATATGTGGAGTGGAATTCAGTAATCATTTTGTCATACCATCATGTGCCTGTCTTTTGTACTGAACACCTCACTTCTTTCTGGAGAAAATTTATTTACCTGCCATGAGTAAAATGTCTCTTCATGTATCAGTAAGTGTGCTTTATTCCAGAGAAAGTGTATGAAGTAGTTTGGACTTATGAATCCATGGGTTAGTGTTTCAGCCATATCGATACTTTTTATGTGTATATATTTATACCATACCCACGTATAATTTTATTTGTTTGTTTTGCTGGCTAGATGGGGGAAAACCCCAGTTTTGCTTTGACAAGTTCCAAGGTATAATAAATAATAAAAACGTGAATAAAACTGTGCCAAGAAATATTTGTGAAAGCTTTCGTGTTTGTTACTGACCCCGGTAATAATCCTGTAGCCTAATTGGTTCTGATCACCATCATCACGTGTGGTTGCCGTTGAGATTTCCATGCTCCGCTAAGTTGCAGTTTGACTCCCAGTGGTACGTGATAAAAAAAAAAAATGGGTTTGGAGGATGGCACAGAGAAAAAGAGAGGGAGGGACGGAGGGAGGGAAGGACGCAAAAACGCAAAAGTTTATTTGATTGGCCTGTGGCCTTCACAAAGGTTAAACTAATGGTTGCAAACTGTACTTTGGCAAAGTGTTCAGAGGAGCATGTAAATCATATGAAATAGCAATCACACATATAGCCAGAATTGCCACAGTATGTATATGAATATATGCAAACTAACTTGAACTCGAACTCGAAAACTTTATTTTACAAGGATTGTAGTTTAGGTTCAGTCAAAAACCTGTCTAACAACTAGTCCTTGCTAAGCTACTGATGAACAGATATCAAATTACAGGCATTATTTATATACTATATAGGCATGAATGAGTGAGTGAAACGTTACACATGAGAATTTCCACACAAAACACAGCGTGCTCACAGCGCCAGCTGAACACATGCCATACATCATTCAGTTACATATTATGAGCATAGAGGAGTAGAGAGAGAGAGAGAGAGAGAGAGCTAGGTGTTCATTTTCAGGCCATTGCAGAGATGCAGGTGGTTAAAATACCACCTCATAGTTCAAACTAGTTATGCACGTGAAAAAGAAAACCAACAAACTAACAGCAATGGTCTTGAATGATATACTTAAAGTGCTACGCGACTTAAAAGCTTTGTACAAACACACTGACACATTTCTCACAATATTTGCTGGATGTCATCAGCTGGCTTAATCGAAAAAGACTTAGAAATTTCGGTGGGATGAATTGTAGAGGAGGTGTGGTGTGGGGGGAGGGGGGCGGTTAGTACGGATGATTTATTCATTTATGCCATTGCCCCTCATGAAGGGGTGCAGGTGAATGACCTACCACCTCACAGTACATATTATAATTATGCCTATGAACAAGAAAACCAACAAACTAACGACAATGTGCTTGACAAGTTACTGACAGTGACAGTGACAGTGTGCCTGAGTTATGAACTTAAAAATGCTACGCAGCTTAAAAGCTTTGTACAAACACACTGACAGATTTCTCACAATATTTTCGTTGGTGGATGCCAGCAGCAGGTTAACCGAAAAAGCCTTGGAAATTTGTAGTTTTGACGGGCTGAATTGTGAAATTTCAGCCATTTCAAATCCAGACACTTTGTAAAGAATGAAAGGTAGAAGTACATAATAATAATAATTTATATTTTGCTTAAAACAACAACAACAACAACAGGAAACAACAAACAACAACAACACAACAACAACAAACAAACCAACAAACAGTGGGGACTCGGATCTCTAATTCTCATGTGATTTTAGAGGCTGTGGTGCAAGATAATTACACCTAAAAACTTAGTTAAAAATAAATAAATTTGCCAACACCTTTCAGTTGTGTAACCAAATATGCCTGTACATTTTTTTTTTCGAGGCTATAATTATATGCATACATCTAGGACCTTGGGGATTTCATTTTGATTGGGTTGCACCGATTGTTCCGGGATGTGTGCATGTTTGCCTGCGCTTTCCTGTTGGCGTTGGATCGTCTGGTGTATGCATGTTTCATGCATTGATTCTGATGTCCATTCTTGTTTTGAATTGTGAAGTGCTTTGAGCCAGTCTAGTTGGATTAGGCGCTATATAAGTGTTACGTCTTCTTCTTCTTCTCCTTCTTTTCCTCATTTTGCTGATTCTGCTGCTATTGTGGAGCATAGGTGTACCATGTGTTTGCATACTATCAGCTGCAAGGCTGTCTATTAAACCTGAAAGGTGGACATTAAAGTTTAAAGGCATGGACATGGACCGTAACCCACTCAGCACGGGCCACTGCTGTCCTCTGGCTGTCCCTGGGGCAATCCGAGTACGTCCCGAGGATGGGGTGAGGTGGGGGTTGGGGGTGGGGGGGGGGGGGGGGGGGGGGGGGGGGGGGGGGGGGGGGGGGGGCACATTTTCAAACTCGATGTGAATTATTCTACGATCGTCCTGAGTCGCATGTTACAGAGCGTCGGCATACATCAACAACAGCAGAGAGAGAGAGAGAGAGAGAGAGAGAGAGAGAGAGAGAGAGAGAGAGAGAGAGAGAGAGAGAGAGAGAGAGAGAGAGATTTTAGGGGAACGGCGTGCCTTATGGCACTTATTACATTCTTTCTTTTTTCTTTCATGTTTCTTAACGCCCACAGAAGCCACATACAGCTACAGGGACGGGCCGTATCACATGCACAAGTTTCAAGTATTAATTAATTCTCCCCTTCTCACTATCTCCCTCCTCTCTCCTCCTCCCTCCCCCCTCTCTCCCCCCTCCCCCTCCCCTCCCTCTCCCCTCTTCCTTTCTCCCCCCCTCCCCCATCTCTCCTCTCACTATCCCCCCCCTCTCTCCCTCCCCCCCCCCCTCTCTCCCCTCTCTCTCCCCCTCTCCCACCCCCTCTCCTCTCTCACTATCTCCCTCTCTCCCCCCTCTCCTCCCCCCATCTCCCTCTCACTTCTCTCCCCCTCTCTCTCCTCTACCTCTCCCCCTCTCTCATCTCACTATCTCACCCCTCCTCTCTCTCCTCACTCCATCTCCCTCTCTCACTTCCTCCCCCCTCTCTCTCCCCCTCTCTCCTCTACCCCCTCTCTCATCTCACTATCTCACCCCTCTCTCTCTCCTCCACTCCATCTCCCTCTCTCACTTCTCCCCCCCCTCTCTCTCCTCCACCCTCTCCTCTCTCACTTTCTCCCCCCCCCTCTCCTCCTCCCTTCTCACTCCTCACTCCCTCCTCCCTCCATCTCCTCTCTCACTTTCCCCCCCCCCTCTCTCTCCACTCCTCTCCCTCTCTCACTTTCTCTCCCCCCCCCTTTCTCCCCCTCCATCTCCCTCTCTCACTTTCCTCCCCCCCTCTCTTCTCCACTCCATCTCCTCTCTCACTTCCTCCCCCCCCCCCTCTCTCCACTCCATCTCCTCTCTCCTTCCTCCCCCCCTCTTCCCCCCACTCCTCTCCCTCTCTCACTTTCTCCCCCCCCCTCTCCTCCACCCCATCTCCCCCTCTCACTCCTCCCCCCCTCTCTCTCCTCCACTCCATCTCCCTCTCTCACTTTCTCCCCCCCCCCTCTCTCCTCCACTCCATCTCCCCCTCTCACTTCCTCCCCCCCCCCCCTCTCTCCTCCACTCCATCTCCCTCTCTCACTTTCTCCCCCCCCCCTCTCTCTCTCCTCCACTCCCTCTCGCTCTCTCACTTCCTATTCCCCCCTCTCCCCCTCTCTCCTCCTCTCACTAGCTACCCCCCCCCCCCCCCCT
>JABMCL010000453.1:107500-117500 GCA_018857735.1 Alviniconcha marisindica | reverse complement strand
AATGGCCCTTTCTCGTCCGATGAAGATAGGCGGCTAAGGTGATGACACGTACCCCGTGTACCGGGCGCGATCGATGCTGTGAGGTTCTGGGCCTCGTGTCAGCAGGTGGTGTTCCAAGCCCTTTAAACACCGCATCTTACCAGTAGCACGTAAAAGATTCCGGGGATTCTGCCAAAAGTGCAGGTGGCAGGTTACAGCTAAGCACGCAGACACCCTACATAATTATGTGGCTTTGCATGAAGTGAAGTGACATGGTATAGGGTTGTATGGTGCACACAGAAGGCGCCGAGACGGCAGCAGTTTCACGTGGCCTCAGCCATGTAACAAGCAAACAACGCTTTATTGACGTACACCATATCGATCGATATTCAAAAACATGCTATAAAAAGCTAGTCTCTCATTTAGAATCACATGCGAGAAAAGCGCAGTGAGTTTGCTCGAGAGCGGAGAATAGCGCTATACAGAAGCGATCATCATCTTGGTTTTCCTAGCCGCAAGCCGCCCCTCAGGGTTTTCTTTGCCCGTCAGTCTCTTTGCACACCCATCTAGAGGATTAGGGTGTCAGTGTGATGCTACATGTGGAATGAGGGAGAGAAAAAACTACGTTCCCGCAAGGCTCTGAAGCGCGTGCAGTCATGGGCGCGGCCACATTTGTAACTGTCCGATCCTACTCCAGTGGGCTGATTTTTTATTAATCTCCTGGAGACATGTTAATTGCTCGCACGTGTGTACTTAACCGCTTTGAGTGTAAAATAAACCACGGGAAACTCGGGTCGCTGCTCCGAGGAAAAGCTGGCTGCTGGAGATTGGCGCTACCTTGCCTCGTAACCAACTGCTAACGTTTAGATGATTGAGCTTACGTGGAATGAATCAACGCACAAGGGAGTTAATTAGCGCTCGAATGACGTCACATAAGCACAGCATCAAAGACCTGAGTCGCCTACGGTAACTCTCACCTGGCATGCGTATAAATACAAGGTACATAATCTCCACTAGAGGGACATCCTTTGAATGAATTTCGACGGCGTCTCTTCAAAGATTTACAGCTGTGTAACTACGCGATCTTCCGTTTCTTCTCTACCCTGTGCTATTTAAGTGCGCAAGCGGGGATAGCTCACTTGGTAGAGCGTCCGACTAAAAAGCCAGCTAAAAAAAAAAAAAAAAAAAAAAAAAAAAAAAGAAGAAGAAAGAAAAAAGGCAGAAAGAGAAGTTTAACCCCTTCATTGCCCCAGTCTGTAAAATTTCCGGGCTTAAAGATGCACGGACGTGCCTGCAAACAGTATATTTTCTGGTCCTATAACACATCCACTTTCAGTGTATACGTTTTGATGAAAGTCCTTTCACATGCTAGTGCGAAAAAGAAGACAAAAAGGCTTAACCCCTTCACTGCCCCAGCCTGTAAAATTTCTGGGCTGCATGATGCACGGACGTGCCTGCAAACTGTATATTTTCCGGTCCTATAACGTCTACTTTCAATGCCAGGCGTTTTGTTGAAATTCCTTTCACGTGCCAGAGCGAAAACGAAGACAAGAAAAGGTTAAGGGTTTCAAATTTCGCACTTTTATGGGTCATTTTCAAATGACATCATGGCAGTGAAGGGGTTAAGGGTTTCAAAGCTCGCACTCTTGTTGGTCATTTTCAAGTGACATCACGGCAGTGAAGGGGTTAATAAGGTTGTAGACATGCGCATTTACTGAGATGAGTACCACAAAGTGTTGACGTCCAGTTTCCGTGGGCAAAAAAAGGTGAGACCTTCTAGGTGTGTAAATCATCAGTTAGACTTACCTTTCCACAGCCCACGTCTTTGGTGACGCGGAAGCAGGCGTGACGTGACGTACTCCTGTCAGCTGAACTGAACTGTGTAGAATATTGAGAATGACAATGATATCCCTTTTGGACAGTAAAGTATTCATAATTATGTAATGTGAATGATTTAGTGTCCAGCTAGTAAGTTCCGTATTTGTTCAGTCAATGACCCTGCAACTGATAATATATGCAGTCTGTTTCACAGGCGATGACCCTGAACTTGATGATGTATGTGGAATATTTGACTGGCGACGACCTTGAACTTGATCATGTATGTAGCCTATTTGACAGGAGACGATCCTGAAACTGATAATGTATGTAGCCTGTTTGACAGCTAGTAAGTTAGTATTTGTTCAATCGACGATCCTGGACTTGATACTGTATGTATAGCCTATGTGACAGCTAATAACCTCCCTACTTTTTCAATCGACGACCCTGAACTTGATAATGTCTGTAACTATTTGACAGCTAGTAAGTTCCGTATTTGTTCAGTCAACGATCCTGAAAATGATAGCGTATGTAGCTTATTTGACAGCTAGTAAGTTCCGCACTTGTTCAGTCGACGACCCTGAACTTGATATTGTCTGTAGCCTATTTGAGAGCTAGTAAGTTCCGTATTTGTTCAGTCAACGGTCCTGATAATGATAGCGTATGTAGCTTGTTTGACAACTAGTAAGTTCCGCACTTGTTCTGTCGACGACCCTGAGACTGATAATGTCTTTAGCCTGTTTGAGAGCTAGTAAGTTCCGTGTTTGTTCAGTCAACGGTCCTGAAACTGATAGCGTATGTAGCTTATTTGACAGCTAGTAAGTTTCGTACATTGTTTATGTAGCTTATTTGACAGCTAGTAAGCAGTCAACGACCCTGAAAGTGATACGGTCTATAGCCTGACAGCTAGTAAGTTTCGTACATTGTTTATGTAGCTTATTTGACAGCTAGTAAGTTTCGTACATTGTGTATGTAGCTTATTTGACAGCTAGTAAGCAGTCAACGACCCTGAAAGTGATACGGTCTGTAGCCTGACAGCTAGTAAGTTCAGTACTCGTTGAACAGACGACCCTGAGACTGATAATGTCTTTAGCCTGTTTGACAGCTAACAAGTTCCGTGTTTGTTCAGTAAACGACCCTGAACTTGATAATGTCTGTAACTATTTGACAGCTAGTAAGTTCCGTATTTGTTCAGTCAACGATCCTGATAATGATAGCGTATGTAGCTTGTTTGACAACTAGTAAGTTCCGCACTTGTTCTGTCGACGACCCTGAGACTGATAATGTCTTTAGCCTGTTTGAGAGCTAGTAAGTTCCGTGTTTGTTCAGTAAACGACCCTGAAATTGATATAACGTATGTAAAGCCTGTTTGACCTCTAGCAAGTTCCGTAGGCTATCTGTTCAGACGACGACCTTGGAATTGATCACGAATTTAACTTATCTGACAGCTCTGTAAATCTTGGTTCGATTACTTACTCAGTTGGTTCCTGGATTTTGTCGTCCCGTCAGCCGCTTAAGGTCATCTTAGGTCGAACATAAAAAACTAATTAAACAAGGAGTGCAATATATACAGGCCTATATGTACTCCGCACCCACAGAGTTTGATGACGTAGTTGACAGTTTGTTTTTGACCGAGATTAAATATCAGCACGCGAACAGGGAGTGGAGTGTATTTTTGCCCTGTGAACACATGAATTTGATCACGTATTTCCACTTCGGTTGGCCGAAAGTTACATGGCGAAATGAATATGCTCCACAAATGCGGAAGCACCGACTGAAATTCTTTGCCTGATATCATACTCGCATTAACCCCTTCACTGCCCCAGCCTGTAAAATTTCCGGGGTGAAAGATGCGCAGACGCGCCTCAAAAACAGCATATTTTCTGGTCCTGTAACAAATCAGTTTCCAGTGCTATGCGTTTTGATGAAAATCCTTTCACATGCCAGTGCGAAAAAGAAAAACATTGTGCCAAACATAATCATAGCGATCATTTCTAAAGCGCAAATTCTTAAAAAGCCCTCAACGCATCACAAAAAAAAAAAAAAAAAAAAAAAAAAATGGTGGGAGGCGGGGGAATTGGTTAATGTACATGTACAAAAATCAAACAATCAAAAGCAAAAAGCAAATATATATACCGAGTCTCTCTCTCTCTCTCTCTCTCTCTCTCTCTCTCTCTCTCTCTCTCTCTCTCTCTCTCTCTCTCTCTCTCTCTCTCTCTCACGCACACCGAGTCTCTCTGTCTGTCTGTCTGTCTGTCTGTCTCTGTCTCTGTCTCTGTCTCTCTCTCTCTCTCACACACACACACACACACACACACACACACACACACACACACACACACACACACACACACACACACACACACACACACACACACACACACACACGTTTACGCTTTACGTCCACGGAAACCATAAGACTTATTAGGGACGGGCGTTTACTTTCTCGATAAGCCTTTTTATGCTTACCTTTGCCCGATGTTGCAGACCTGTGGTCACGTGGCCGCTCGTCATCACGGACGCCAACGTCTTTCCGATCGCAGTCCACGTCTCCCGGCCTTATGAGTATTATCAACAGATTGCAGCCGTAAGGGAAAGCAGTTTTGTTTTATTTTCTCCTTTTTGTTCTGTCTTAAACTGATGTCGCAGAAGAAGAAGAAGAAGAAGAAGAAGAAGAAAAAACAACAACAACAACAACAACAACAACAACAACAACAACACACACACACACACACACACACACACACACACACACACACACACACACACACACACACACACACACACACACACCACACACACACACGCACGCACGCACGCACGCACGCACGCACGCACGCACGCACGCACGCACGCACGCACGCACACACACACCGAGTACAACCCACCCCCGCCTACCACGTTAGCTAAGAAAGCCATCACACGACGACGACGACGACGACGACGACCACCACAACCACTACCGTCACAGCAACAAGAACAAAAAGGGGCCGACAAATGCAAACTCCAAACACCGGTTTACGACATTCTTCCTTCAACCACTGCCATAGTTGATTACGCCATAGGTCTCGTAAAACTGTCAGCAAACGAAAAATATTCGTTGGTGCTCAACTACTACTACTACTACTACTACTACTACTACTACTACTACTACTACTACTATTTTTTTTATAAAGCGTTGTTCTTTAACCAGAGTTAAACTCACTGCGCTGTACAAACATCTTATGACAAAAGCCACCTTAACATACATTTCAAACAAACATAATCTTAACAATATTGTAGTCTAGCTACCATTATCGCCTATCAAACAAATGGCAGTGAGTTTGTAACAGATAACTCAAATTAAAGTAAACACGGTGCTTAACGTCCACAGAAACCACAAGGCATATTAGTGACGGGGAGAAGAAAGGGGTGGGGTATAGAGGTGGGAGAAGAGGGAGATTATAATTATACCTATCGCTACACTGTCACCACCAGAATGACTCTTGTATTAAAATGGGCAGCGGTGAGAGCCATTTTAATGTTTCATTGATTGTGAGGGACGAAGCCACAAGAGCAGCAAGCCACAACGATTGAAGAGAAATGAGAGCCGTAGCGGAATCGAGCCGAAGCCCTTCTGCTTACCAGCCTAACGCCTTACCGCTAGGCCAAACCGGTTCACTTAAAACTTAGTTGATTACGCCAGCACAATTAAAACGAGAGTCGCTTAGATCGAGGAGGAACTCTTTACTTCTTCTTTTTTAACCGGGGCGGACGCGCCTCATGTTTACGTACCTGATTGGAGGCTATGTTGCTTCCACGGTGTTGTCAACACCCAAACCTTTCGGAGGGCGCTGACTGCGTCGGTGGACAGCTGCCCATAATTATAAAGATTGAGTGCCCCTTCAATGGCGGTTTGGCCTAGCGGTAAGGCGGTAAGTTTGGAGCCGGTTCAGCCTAGCGGTAAGGCGGGTAAGGCGTTAGGCTGGTAAGCAGAGGGACCTCGGTTCGAATCTGCTTCGGTTCTCCTTTCTCTTCAGAAGTTGTGGTCTGTGGACACTGTCTTGTGACTTTGTTCCTCACAATTAATGAAACATTAAAATGGTTCTCATCGCTGCCCACCTTAATGCAGAAGTCATTCTGGTGGTGACAGTGTAGCGATAGGTATATAATCGCTCTCGCCCCCCACCCCCGTACCCCCCCCCCCCCCCCCCCCCCGTTCTCCCCGCCCCTAATAAGCCTTGTGGTTTATGTGGACGTTAAGCACCATGTTTACTTACTACAGTGGCATAACCAGTTCTGGCAGAGTTTGGAGGAAGGTGCCGGAAAGCGATGCCCGGAGTGTGAACCGAATGCACACAACCGGAATGACCTTTTTGTTTCTCTCCCGAAAGATCCAGACGCGGCAGACTGATATGGGTCCTTGATCAGACCAGCCGTCCTCGTCCACACACATTGAACCTGATAGCGCCATCCTGTGCGGGGTCTCCTCGGGTGTGTAGCCTGGGGAAATACCGCACTGCCGATGGAAGCTGCAACAACATACACCATCCCACCTGGGGGTCGGCAGGACAGCCTCAAGCAAGGCTTCTGCCATCCATGTACGCTGACGGTGAGTGTTTCCATCCATGTACGCTGACGGTGAGTGTTTCCATCTGACGGTGAGTGTTTCCATCTGACGGTGAGTGTTTCCATCCATGTACGCTGACGGTGAGTGTTTCCATCTGACGGTGAGTGTTTTCATCTGACGGTGAGTGTTTCCATCCATGTACGCTGACGGTGAGTGTTTCCATCTGACGGTGAGTGTTTCCATCCATGTACGCTGACGGTGAGTGTTTCCATCTGACGGTGAGTGTTTTCATCTGACGGTGAGTGTTTCCATCCATGTACGCTGACGGTGAGTGTTTCCATTCATGTACGCTGACGGTGAGTGTATCCGTCCATGTACTCTGACGGTGAGTGTTTCCATCTGACGGTGAGTGTTTTCATCTGACGGTGAGTGTTTCCATCCATGTACGCTGACGGTGAGTGTATCCATCCATGTACGCTGACGGTGAGTGTTTCCATCTAACGGTGAGTGTTTTCATCTGACGGTGAGTGTTTCCATCTGACGGTGAGTGTTTCCATCCATGTACGCTGACGGTGAATGTTTCCATCTAACGGTGAGTGTTTCCATCCATGTACGCTGACGGTGAGTGTTTCCATCTGACGGTGAGTGTTACCATCTGACGGTGAGTGTTTCCATCCATGTACGCTGACGGTGAGTGTTTCCATCTAACGGTGAGTGTTTTCATCTGACGGTGAGTGTTTCCATCTGACGGTGAGTGTTTCCATCCATGTACGCTGACGGTGAGTGTTTCCATCTAACGGTGAGTGTTTCCATCCATGTACGCTGACAGTGTTTCTGTTTTGTTTTTTTAATCCTTCCCCCCCCCCCCCTTTGATTGGATTTCATTCGATCACCTTGTGATCCCTCACAAGGTGATCGAGTGAAATCCATATGGAATCCAATGAGTTTATAGATGGATTTAATCATTGTTTATTTGTTGCTTATTACAAGCAGAATGCAGAGCTGAATGCATTACACAATGTGTAGTCAATACACGCACGTATGTGCACGCTAACATACATACACAGACGCGCGCGCATCCCCCTCCCCCCTCAACACACATACCCATACACAAACACACTGCAACAACACACACAACACACACACACACACACACACACACACACACACACACACACGCACACGCGCGCGCGCGCGCGCGCGCGCGCCCCCCCCCACACACACTCACACACAAGCACGCACGCACGCACTGGGTACCATCCAGGCGAAACGAAATTACAGTCGACAGTGGAAATGCCGGGGGGAAAAGAGATTAGTCCAATCCTGCTGGTGTATACCGACTGAAACTTTAGAGTAGCTGTATGTACAGTACTAGCCTGTTAGTGCTAGCGTGTGGTTCACCGTCCTACTGTGACTTACCCAAAGGGGTTAAACCCGCGTCCCGTCCCACCCACCCCTCCTCCTCTCTCTGTGCGTGTGTGTGTGTGTGTGTGTGTGTGTGTGTGTGTGTGTGTGTGTGTGTGTGTGTGGTGTGTGTGTGTGTGTGTGTGTGTGTGTGTGTGTGTGTTTCTCTGTCTCTGTCTCGCTGTCTCTCTCTGTCTCTCTGTCTCTGTCTCTCTGTCTCTGTCTGTCTGTCTGTCTGTCTGTCTGTCTGTCTGTCTCTCTCTCTCTCTCTCTCTCTCTCTCTCTCTCTCTCTCTCTCTCAGTCCCTTAAGGGTTAAACCGTCCCCTGGTCCTACGTCTTCACAGAGATGGGGCATAACTGAGTGGAAAGCAAGCTGAAAAACAGCTGAAAAACAGCCCCCCCCCCCCACCCCCCCACCCCACCCACCCCGCCAAAAGGAGAGAGGAGAGAGAGAGAGAGAGAGAGAGAGAGAGAGAGAGAGAGAGAGAGAGAGAGAGAGAGAGAAAAGAAGAAGAAGAAAAAAACGCCATATCTCTGACACGGTGGGGCAACAATCTAGTGTTGTACTTAGCCTATAGAGTTCTACAAACCCCTCGGCTCGCATGGCTGGCCCATTAGCTCAGTTGGTTAGAGCGCCGTGCTGATAACGCGGAGGTCGTGGGTTCGACCCCCATGTGGGCCACTGGTATTTTTTGTGACTGACCATTTAATCATCGCTGTTTTATGCATCTGTTTGAATAGTGTAGTTATTGATTTGGCTTTTCATTGTCGTTATAATTATTTTCTTCCAAGGACAGATTTATTTTGGTATTCATTAATTTTGCACTATTTGGTTGTTTATCACATTGGTTTTGTTTACTTATGCCACAGACTGTTAGTGCTAGCGAGTGGTTCACCGTCCTACTGTGACTTACAGCGCGCGCAATGATTATTTTTAGTACCTACCCACTAATTTAAATGTATAAAATAATGAATCAGTTGATTACCCAATTTGTTGGTAGGTTTTAATTTGATTGATTGAACGATTTATTAACTACCACGTGTATGCGATGAATACAATATGTTTGTATGTTGTTGTTGTTGTTGTTGTTCTTCTTCTTCTGTTTTGAAGAAAACCCTTCAGAGTTCGTGTGTGTGTGTGTGTGTGTGTGTGTGTGTGTGTGTGTGTGTGTGTGTGTGTGTGTGTGTGTGTGTGTGTGTGTGTGTGTGTGTTTGCGGGGCTCTAACCCTTGTCAGTGAGATACCGCTCCAGAGAAATGACAGGATTAGGATCATTATTAGGATTACTATGAGTGCGTGAGTGAGCGAGAATTAAGGCCTAAGTCAGTGAGTGGCTGTACACAGGAAAGCACAAGCCCCGAACGACGGACAAGATCGGACTGCCTTTGCCCAGCGCTCGTGACGTCAGCCAGGTGCTGCACACGTCAGACAGAAGGAATTTGACCGAGTCGGCACATCTGTCCCATCTCTTCACTGTGTGGGGCCAGTTCCTTGACCACGACATCATACACACCCCTGTGACCAGAGGTCAGTCATAGAATAGCCCTGGACACACGGGGACTTCACCCCCCCCCCCCCCCAACCCCCCTGGCCCCCGCCTCAATGATAAAAACTAAAACCTTCGGCCGACGCCCTTTGTCTTGCTGAGCTCCAGACCAATGGAATTCTCTCCCTTCTGATACCAGTCACATTCAGTCGTCCCATGTCTTCAAAGCACTCAAAGACTTAAACATATTAAAGACTCACCTCTACAAACAATACCATAACAAGTGTTTTCAAATTCTGTCTTGCCTCTTTTGCCCTCCACCTCCCTTCTCTCACCCCGTTACATTCCTTCTGTTGGCCCGTGAGAGAGTGAGTGAGTGAGTGAGTGAGTGAGTGAGTGTGTGTGTGTGTGTGTGTGTGTGTGTGTGTGTGTGTGTGTGTGTGTGTGTGTGTGTGTGTGTTGGTGTGTGTGGTGTGTGTTGTGTGTGTGTATGTGAGAGAGAGAGTGTGTGTGTGTGTGTGTGTGTGTGTGTGTGTGTGTGTGTGTGTGTGTGTGTGTGTGTTGTGTGTGTGTGTGTGTGTGTGCGTGCGTGCGTGCGCTCGCGCGCTCGTGTATGTGTGTGTGTGTGTATGTGTGTGTGTGTGTGTGTGTGTGTGTGTGTGTGTGTGTGTGTGTGTGTGTGTGTGTGTGTGTGTGTTGTACGAGGAATGCAATATTATTTTATATATATCATTCGCTTCGCATCTGCATAATGGATACAAATAAA
>JABMCL010000453.1:95000-102500 GCA_018857735.1 Alviniconcha marisindica | reverse complement strand
TACATTCTCTGTGCAGAGTCCAGGCGAGATCAAGAGGAGGGAGGTGAGCTGGAAGAAGAAGCTCACGAAGAAGCTAGCCCAGAAGAGATCAAGAGGAGGGAGGTGAGCTGGAAGAAGAAGCTCACGAAGAAGCTAGCCCAGAAGAGATCAAGAGGAGGGAGGTGAGCTGGAAGAAGAAGCTCACGAAGAAGCTAGCCCAGAAGAGATCAAGAGCAGGGAGGTGGTGCTGGGCTGGAGAGTTGGACTTCTTTTGCTTCAGTTGTTTCCCAACGGCGGAGCTACGGACATTGTCTTTGTGACTGGGTTTTGCATAGCAGTTGGGCAGCAATTAATTGCGTGGTACGGTGGTGCTGCGCAATGCCGGACGGACACTGCCTTAACATTCTGTTGTTCTGGCGGCGGTCCACGGCAGCCTTGGTCTTCCGGTTTGGCGCCTGTTTCGAGGTTTCACTCTTCTGTCCCCCTTTTCCCACTCGTCCCCGTCCCTAATAGGCCTTGTCGCCTCCGTGGACGTTAAGCAACAAAGTCAGTCAGACATCCTCTGTTGTCTTCGTGTTCGCAGGCAGCGCCTGACGTTATCAATGCAGCACGGTGCCAACCACTGTAGGTGCTATATCTCAGCCTCCCTTGTCTTCGGTTTCACAGGTAGCGCCTCAGATAACCATTGTAGCAGGTGTTGTCTCAACTTCTGTTATCAGCTTTTCTATAGGCAGCACCGGTGTTGAGTTGAAGACTTTTGAGGTCGATATGTCTGATGAGTCAACAAACAAGGGAGTTATAATTTATAGCCCCAAACAAGTCACACGAACACAACAACACAGACATGAATCACTACAGTAACTTTCACCTGGCGTGTGTATTGTAATGTTAAAGTCTGCCGATGGAAAATATATCAGGCGGCTTACTGTGGCACATGTTTATAATTTTCTCTCGGACATAATTGTAATCACGTACTTTTGACGCAATTAAGTCGTTTGAAGCAACATGAGAGGAATGTTATTTCAATACTGTTAAAACAGAGGATGCACCTTTGGTGGAGTTTATGTACCTTATATTTACACTCACGCCAGGTGAGAGTTACGGTAGGCAAGTCAGGACTTTGTTGTGCTTGTGTTACGTATTTCGAGCGCTAATTAACTCCCTTGTGTGTTGATTCAATACCGCTGAGATAATTACAATTATATGCTACTGACTCAAGTACACCGTTAGCCGTTAACGTCTTTACCATTGTGTGGACATAATGACAACTATGTGCTTTTGACAGAAGTGAGCCGCCATAGGCAATACGTTCCCTTTCTGTTCAGTGACGCGGGAACAAGGCAGCACCCAGACAGCATACATCGATGCCTCCCAGGTGTACGGCAGTTCCCTTACCGGCCAGCTTGGTCTGCGCTCTGGAATCGGAGGTGTGCATTCGTTTGGTCTTCACTCTCTAATTCTGCCCTGTTTCATACAGGTTCTGTGATTGTGTGTGTGCGTGCGTGCGTGCGTGTGTGTGTGTGTGTGTGTGTGTGGTGGTGTGTTGTGTGTGTGTGTGTGTGTGTGTGTGTGTTGTGTGTGTGTGTGTGTGTGTGTGTGTATGTGTGTTGTGGTGTGTGTGTGTGTTGAGTGAGTGAGTGAGTGAGAGTGTGTGTGCGTGCGTGCGTGCGTGCGTGCGTGCGTGCGTGTGTGTGTGTGTGAGTGTGCTTGCGTGTGTGCATGTGCGTGTGCGTGTGCGTGCGTGTGCATGTGCCTGCGTGCGCACGTGTGTGTGTGTGTGTGTGTGTGTGTGTGTGTGTGTGTGTGTGTGTGTGTGTATGAGCGCGTGCGTGTGTGTGCGCGCGCGCATGTGTGTGAAATATCCGTCAGAAACTCTCCCCGGACTCCTTTAGCTCAAACCTTAAGACATTTCTTTCCCCAAACCATAGACCCGCCATGCTTTCCGTTCCTTGCTGCTGTTTCCACCCGTCTCCAGGCTCTGTCTGATGCCCGTTGTAAGTTGGGTATTGATTCAGTTTTGTACGGTCAGTATGCTCGTGTGTGCGGGTGCCACTGTGTACATGCGTGCGTGCGCGCACCCGCGAGTATGCGCTTAGAATAGTTTATACGGACAAAATTTTGCGCTTTATAAATACTTTAATTACTATTTTATTATTAAAGAGTGTGGGTAATTTGTAACGGGATGAATGCGCGCGTCTGTAGCGGGCCTTTCAAAGCAGGTGCCCCAGGCTCATGTGAAATGGGGTCCTGTGAATAATCTGATATTATTGTTATCGGCTGTGTGCGGCAATGCTTCTTGTGGTGTTTCTGTGTGTACCCAGGACAGCTGGTGTCCTCGGCGCACGACTTGTTGAGTGAAAACGCTACGACCATGTGCAGCATGCGACCCAACACCGGAGACTTCTGCTTCGCTTCAGGTCAGAACAGTTGCAGAAGTTGGGGAGAAGTATAAACGCTTCATCAGTGCCGCTTTGTGGCGCCCGTCCCTAATAAGCCTTATGAGAGCTTCTCCCTCCCTTCAAACGTTCAAAGCTAAGCTAAAAGCGCATCTCTTCCGCCAAGCCTTCTGACTGATTTATTCATGCCAACCGCTACCTGTTTCATATCCATTTGTGTGTGTGTGTGTGTGTGGTGTGTGTGTGTGTGTGTGTGTGTGTGTGTGTGTGTGTGTGTGTGTGTGAAATGTTGGAGAATGTTGTAAAGCGCAGTGAGATGTGTACACCAGAGAATAAGGCTATACAAAAGTTATCTATTATTATTATTAGTAGTATGGTTCCTGTGGACGTTTGGCACCATGTGTACTCACTTTGTGGCAAGGGTGCATGGCGTCACAGTGAAACGCAATTAGTTACAAATTGAATGCGTGCTAAACCTTGCTTTTCCAAAGCTGTTCATTGAACTAATTTGTTTTCTTTGGAGCTGGGTTCTACGCAGGCTGTTTTTCGTTTTGCAGTAAAAGCTTCTTTTTTAATGCGAAATGTGGATTGAAAATTTGGACACCAGTTCCCTTAAAACACTCACAATAAAAGCAAAGAATGATTCGACCGTTTTCACAAAAACACCGGAAACACATAATCTGAAACAGAACGAGGCCCAGAGCGCTCGTGCAGAATCAACACACAAGGGAGATAATTAGCTTTCAAAATACGTCACACAATCACAACAACAAAGACCGGAGTCGCCTACGGTAACTTTCAACTGACATGCGTGTAAATACAAGGTATATAAACTCCATCAGAAGTACATCCTCAGAGGTACATAACCTCCACCAGACGCACATCCAAAGAGGTACAGAGGATGTATATCTGGTGGAGTTTGTGTACCTTGTATTTACACGCATGCCAGGTGAGAGTTGCCGTAAGCGACTCAGGTCTTTGTTGTTGTGTTTGCGTGATGTGTTTTCAGCGCTAATTAAGTGAAAATACATAAAGCACGCAAACAACTTTACACACCTTCCGGCTCTCACCGCTCTGCTTCTGGTGCTCTCGGCCTCCAGATTCCTCGTACCAGTCTTGGCTGTTGCTTTTCTGCCTTCTGCCCCTCCAGATTCCTCGTACCAGTCTTGGCTGTTGCTTTTCTGCCTTCTGCCCCTCCAGATTCCTCGTACCAGCTTGGCTGTTGCTTTTCTGCCTTCTGCCCCTCCAGATTCCTCGTACCAGTCTTGGCTGTTGCTTTTCTGCCTTCTGCCCCTCCAGATTCCTCGTACCAGTCTTGGCTGTTGCTTTTCTGCCTTCTGCCCCTCCAGATTCCTCGTACCAGCCTTGGCTGTTGCTTTTCTGCCTTCTGCCCCTCCAGATTCCTCGTACCAGCCTTGGCTGTTGCTTTCTGCCTTCTGCCCTCCAGATTCCTCGTACCAGCTTGCTGTTGCTTTTCTGCCTTCTGCCCCTCCAGATTCCTCGTACCAGTCTTGGCTGTTGCTTTTCTGCCTTCTGCCCCTCCAGATTCCTCGTACCAGTCTTGGCTGTTGCTTTTCTGCCTTCTGCCCCTCCAGATTCCTCGTACCAGCCTTGGCTGTTGCTTTTCTGCCTTCTGCCCCTCCAGATTCCTCGTACCAGTCTTGGCTGTTGCTTTTCTGCCTTCTGCCCCTCCAGATTCCTCGTACCAGTCTTGGCTGTTGCTTTTCTGCCTTCTGCCCCTCGAGATGAAATGGCCTTCCCCGGGACTTGTTGAAAACTAACTTCAGGACATTTCTTTTTCCAAAACAATAGACATGGCATGTTTTTCTCTCCGCGCTGCTATCTTCCTCCTGCCTCAAGTCTCTGCTTGTGACAGTCCGTGATTATATACTCGTGCTGTATCAGTACTTATTATTATTGCTTACAGTACATAAAAACAACAGTAACACTACATTTTGTTAAAAAAATCAGTTTTCTTGAAACTTTTCCTCAATGAGCTCAGATTGAAGAATGCCTCGGAGTTGTTGGCATGCTTTGCGTATTTTCAGTGTTATTGTGAAAATTGTCACTTCTTCCTTATTGCGAGCTTTTTAAGGGAACAGGGTCCAAATTGTGAATCCATTAGTACTTAATTATCATTATTATTCATGTTATTTCCTATCATCCCTATACAAATACAAATGTATATAATTACGGTTGTTTGTTGACTGCATTTTTTTTTTAATTCTTTTATTTTTAAAAGTCTTATTATTATTGGTGCAACTTGCTGATACATGTTGTTAGCATGATAATTGTAAGATCAGCCTAATATCTAAATTCGTATTTTTATTCTAAATGCTATGTTTTAAAATGAATCTTGAATATGCGTGAATTGAAACATGTATAGACAGAGAGAATTTATCTTTTTAAATTGTTGTTTCAGGCTAATTTAAGTAACATATCGATGTGTGTTCTATTGCATTTGTTGATCTGTACAGCGCTAAGAGCTCATATAATTGTTGTTGAGGTGCTATGTAAAATAAATTATTATTATTATAATTATCAGTCTAATATCCATTATGTGAAAAGACTAAATAAAAAAGGTAAGAAGAAGAAGAAGAACCTTCTATCGTCCCCATCCTTGGCGTTCTTACCGCCTAGGGCTGCTTGTGACCGTAACGGGTGCTGTGGTGACTTTCAGGCGACCCCCGGGTGAACGAGCACCCGATGTTGTCCAGTCTCCACGTGGTCTTCCACCGCCTGCACAACAGCCTGGCCACCCAGCTGTCCCAGATCAACTCGCACTGGGACGACGAGAAACTCTACCAGGTCAGTCGCGCGCGAGCGCCGCGCGCGCGCGCTGTGTGTGTGTGTGTGTGTGTGTGTGTGTGTGTGTGTGTGTGTGTGTGTGTGTGTGTGTGTGTGTGATGATGTGTGTGTGTGTGTGTGTGTGTGTGTGTGTGTGTGTGTGTGTGTGTGTGTGTGTGTGGTGGTGTGGTAGGGAGAGAGAGAGAGAGAGAGAGAGAGAAGAGAGAGAGAGAGAGAGAGAGAGAGAGAGAGAGAGAGAGAGAGAGAGAGAGAGAGAGAGACAGACAGACAGACAGACAGACAGACAGACAGACAGAGACAGAGACACAGAGACACAGAGAGAGAGACAGAGACAGACAGAGACAGACAGAAACAGAGAGACAGAGAGAGAGAGAGAGAGAGAGAGAGAGAGAGAGAGAGAGAGAGAGAGAGAGAGAGGAGAGAGAGAGAGACGGACAGACAGACAGAGACAGAGACAGAGAGACACAGAGAGAGACAGAGACATGGAGACAGCGAGAGAGACTGAGACAGGGAGAGAGACAGAGTGAGAGAGAATGTGTGCGCGCGCCGCCTGTTGTTTTAAATGGGGACAGGAACTCACAAAACGTGAAATAATACCTCAATGTCTACACGTGTCCCTGTCTTCGTGCTGGTTATATGGGCCCTTCACGGTGGCCTATCCCCAGTGGGGTACAGTGAGAACTCAAAGCTGTCACAGACTCTCTCTTTACATGATGGAGTAGGTCATAATATAGCCACTCATACTTCACTTGCAGTCAGGAATTGCTTGTTTCATTGGTACATCCCCGGTCCATCCCACTTCCCATCCCCGCCACTTCCCCCTCCCCCCCCCCCCCCCCCCTCCCCCCGAGCCTACTTCCACCTTTTCTTTTGTAGCGTTAGGTATAATTACGAGAAACAGATATTTACTTCTGATTTGGCGACTTGTGTATCGCCTGTATAGGACACTTAGCTAGTGTCCTGGGAAGGTATTAAAGCAACGAACAAGCTGCAAACCTCAACCAAAACAAGATAAGTCTTTTTCTCTCATTTTCAGCGTTTCTGACCGTTTATCTGTTGTTTAAGTGTCGTTTTGTGGCGTGATAAAGGGGATTTCCCCGAAAATTTGCATACTGTGTGTCCGTGTCAAAATAAATAAGCGTTCGTTTGAACCTTTTTCTGTTTGGATCATAGTATCCTGGGCGTTGTTAAATATCAAGAACCAGTCAAATAGTCAGTGACGGTGACCTTTTTCAGGAAGCTCGTAAGATCCTGGGCGCCATCATGCAGCACGTGACCTACGCAGAGTACCTTCCCCTGGTCCTTGGAGATGAGGAGATGGCAAGGCACGACCTGATGCACAATGGCGCCATCCCCTTCCGGTACGACCCCAACACCAACCCCGCCATGATCAACTCCTTCACCACAGCGGCCTTCCGGTTCGGCCACTCAATGGTCAACGGACTGAACAGCTATGGATTTCAAAAGGTGCCTTACTCAAATCCAACTCGAAAACTTTATTACTCAAGGATAGAGGTATTAGGGCCATTTGGATCTGTCTAACAGCTTGTCCTTGTTTTGCTAAAAACACATAATTATATAAACACGAGTAGATTAATGCAGTTACGTGTTTCCGTCCCTAATAAGCCTTATGGTTTATGTGGACGTTAAGCATCATGTTTACTTACCATGCAGTTGCCTACAAGCATGCCTATTTGCAGAAGCACCAACGTTGCATTTCGTTAATGGGCATACACACAACAGTCGTTTCAGGAAAACCTGTGAATGAAAGAGAAGAAGTGATTAGTAAGTTTCTGCGCACATTGAGTAGTACTCGTGGATTTCAAAGCGGAACCGAAGCAAAGACTGAAGTCGGCCTGCAATGGTAAAACAATTTGTAAAAGAATGTCCATCCATAAATTATGCTTCATTTTGTTTTGTGTGCTTTTTAAAATGAGCTCCTCCAGGGCCCACCATGTTGGGTCACTCTTTACTGATGAAGGCAGAAAAGGGCTGGTTCGTGACGTACTTGACATCAATGTATAGAGTCACTGGATCGGTCTGAGGTGACCCTGTGTAGCGGGCGAGACCTTGAAATTCCAGAACTATGTCTGCATTTATGCTTGAATGTATGTATGTATGTATGTGTGTATGTATGCATGCATGTATGTGTGTATGTATGCATGCATGCATGTATGTATGTATGTATGTATGCATGCATGTATGTATGTATGTATGTATGTATGTATGTATGTATGTATGTATGTATGTATGTATGTATGTGTGTGTGTGTGTGTGTGTGTGTGTATGCATATATGTATGTATGTGTGTATGTATG
>JABMCL010000453.1:57500-77500 GCA_018857735.1 Alviniconcha marisindica | reverse complement strand
TATCAGGGCAATCAAACAAACAAACAAACACACACACACACACACACACACACACACACACACACACACACACACACACGCACACACACACACACACGCACACACACACACACACACACACACACACACACACTCACTCACTCACTCACTCACTCACTCACTCACAGACACGCAGACGCACACGCACGCACGCAAACAAGTGTAGGCTCATTTTCCCCGCTTTAAGTCTGTTGTTACTTTGGTATAATTGACTGATATCTGTTTTATCTTCATAATGGTCAGATCAGTCTAATACCAGTCATGCGAAAAGACTTTAAATTTAAAAAAAACAAAAAACACTCGCAACCAAAATCCACAACGCACCCAGTGCACGATCGCAGTGACACTGTATTGTACTCACCCTTGTGATATAGCCTCAGCTGATCGGCCTTCTTCATGTTGGACCCGTAGACCTGTGAGGCGTCTACCCAGGCTGTCAGCATGTTCATCTGTTGGCGAATCTCCTTGGGGGCATCTGGGCACATCATGGGCACGACAGCATCATGCATCAGCCAACGAATAATAACTAAATGCCTAACGAATCAAAACCACACACACACACGTACACCATCACTGGCAAAACAACATCATCCAAGGAATCACAACTAAAGGTTCTGAGTTCTGACAACTACAACAGACAGACATACATCATCCCTGCTTTTGAAACAGCATCCAACGAATGGCAACTAAAGGTTATGAGTTCTGACAACTACAACGGACACACATACATCATCACTGAGCTAGTAAACATCCAACGAATGACAGCTAAAGTTCTGACACGTACACCATCACCGACAGAACAGCATCATCCAACGAATGACAACTAAAGGTCTAACAACTCCAACAGACACTCATGATCAAGAGCAAGACAACATTCAACGAATGATAACTAAAGTTCTAACAGCTCTAACAGACATTCGCGATCAAGAGCAAGACAACATCGTCCAACATTTAACAAGTAAAGTTCTAACAACTCGAAGCAAGACAATGTCATCCAACGAATCACACACACACACACACAGACACACACACACAGACACACACACACACACACACACACACACACACACACACACACACACACGCACATGCATACTGAAAACAGGTCCCCCTATACGTTCTGAGAGACCAGCATTAGCAACAACAATAACAAAGAAGAAGAACAAGAAGAAGAAGAAGAAGAAGAGAACAACAACAACAGATATAAATATATGACCTACTACGGTCACAGTCATGTTTCCTCTTGGCAGCTATGGAGCGAGCGAAGTTCATGCAGGAGTATGTGAAGTGACGATCCATGGGAGGGATGTAGATTGGGTTACACCGCCCTCTGTTACAAATACCAATAGGAAGCAATCAGCAAACAAAACGGCATACACATGGCGAACTTCTGTCCACAGCGGACACTTATTTAGTGAGACAATAAGACTAACCGGATGCTTTAAATACCATGTCACAGTACCTGGAATCTGACATCAGAAGATCTTACGTTTGTCACAGTGCTCATGTCGTAAACACAAATGACGCAACTAAATTGTTTGGGACAATTTCGTGAAATTCACTTGCTTGCCCTCTCGTTCGCTCACACACACATTCCAGGTACAGAAAAAAGAGCCGTTTTTAACAGACATAACACAGAGACAAAGACCAACATACAAACAGAGCAAACGGAGATTCTGGACCAATTCACTGCATCAACTCATTTTGGTGGCCCTCTGTTGCTTAGAAAATCTAAGTAGGCCTAAATGTGCCATACTTATATGAGCATATATATATACCACCTACTGGCTATAACAGATTAGCGCCTAGCTTTAGATTGGTCTACTTCGAAATACATTCACAATAAAATTTACATTTATTTGAAATATCACACGCCTACTCATTGCAATGTACCCAAAACAAACCCTGAGTACGAACTTGTCGGTCAAGACAACCATATTGTTTAAAGGGTCGGCCTGCCTATAAACAGCGGGCCAAATTCTCTTCAAAGTATGACACGGTCACATCGTTGCTGGTTTATCACAAATATCTGGAAATCAGACTATCACCTCAATATGACACGTGGCACAGACATAAAATTCGCTCTCAGCTTCCTATCTGCAAAATCACTGTGTTGATGAAAGTGAATTTTGTTTAATTTCAAGACTTTGAGACAAGAGCTTTGAAGCGAGGACAGTTTGAATACAAATAGGCGGGGCTTATCTAGTAACGTGGACAGTGCTGTGCTTTCAGTTTTACACGCATTGGTCACTGCAGCATTGAAAGGCCAGCCGTTACTTTCAAACAGTTGCTGAACTGCGTCTTTCTTTTTACGATTTATGCCCCCGCCCCTTTGCCCAAATTAAAATTGACGCGAGTGCGCATGCGCAAATTTTCACCAACAGGCTTTAACCATTCACGGCTAACCGTCGTGAAACTGCAGTTTCTGTGTTAGCTCACCCATTGAAAACATCTCGGTGTATCTGTTGGCTTTCAGTCAGAAAGACGCCGTCGCAACACTTCAAGTCTCGTCCATCGGGAGCTGCAAAAGTTCAACAATGTTAGCGGACGGAAGTTAACACTCCCCATTGACCCTTAATTGTTATAGAAGTCTATGGAAGGCTTCCTGGATTATCACTCACTCCAAGTCTGTCTTTAGATGACACATACATACCACGCTTATTGGGTACGGTCCTTATTTTTGTGTTTGGAACACACACACACACACACACACACACACACACACACACACACACACACACACACACACACGCACGCACGCACGCACGCACGCACACACACACACACACACACACACACACACACACAGCCCGCGCGCGCGCACGCACGCACACACACACACACAACACACACACACCACACACACACACACACACACACACACACACACACACACACACACACACACACACACACACACACACACACACACACACACACACACACACACACACACAACACACACACACACACACACACACACACACACACACACACACACACACACACACACACACACACACACACACACACACACACACACACACACACACACACACACACACACACACACACACACACACACACACACACACACACACACACACACACACACACACACACACACACACACACCACACCCACACACACACACACACACACACACACACACACACACACACACACACACACACACACACACACACACACACACACACACACACACACACACACACACACACACACACACACACACACGCACACACGTGAGTGTGCTAGTGTTAGTGCCTACGTATGTACCGTGTCTGTGTCAGTGTATGAATCTCTCTTTCCCTCCCTACAACCGCCGATGGCTGTCCAAGAATAAAGTTTTACTGCTACCGCCACCCTCCCCGCCTCGGCACAGGAGCCCGTCACAGGGACGAGACAAAGCGGAAACTAGACCAACTGGCCTCATTGCCCCCTGCCCCCCGGCCCCCACCCTCACCCCTCTTCCACCCCTTCCCCAGCCCCACTGGTCTTCCGGGATCTTCAGCGTCCGGATGAGCCAGATCTGTGTATTTAATAGGCCTGTCCACGTGAACCGCCGCGTGTCCTTCAGTACTGAAAAAGCCTTTAACTGTCGCTGTATCCTTTTGTTGCCCTTTGAGCTTTCCCCACAAAGCAGTCATCAGGACCAATAAACTGAACCGTGGACTGTTCGCTACCACTGTGACAGCTAGCCGGTCCTTCGCGTTTAAGGCCGTCCTGTGGCCCATAAAAACTCTTAGAACGCGAACCGTCCTGGTGTTAATTCGGAACGTGATGCTTGGCAAGTCTGTTATGGAACTGCATCGGCTATACAGCTTTGCTTGGATATAAAGGATCTGCGTCGTTTGAATGGATAGAACGATGGAATTGTGTCGCTGGACCTTCAACCACGTCGGTTGTGTGTTGACCGAAGAGCAAGAGTCATTCATTTGAACCCTTTCCCTGCCTACTGGGCCATTCAGCACGAATGAATGCCCTTTGTAATCTTTCGCGCAAGAAGTCACGAAAGGTCACAGCTGCCACTTCCGGGCCGATATCTTAGCAGATGTGGTTCACGTTGTGTATAACAAGGAAAGTTAAACCTAGAATTGTTAAACCTAGAATTGTGAAGGAGCACAAATACCACTACTGTTGCGTTTGCAAGAATTACAGAGGAGAAGTGATAGAGGATGAAAAAATGTGTCTTTGCATCGTTTCTCGGCTTCGGAAGATCGCGAGGGCGTGGATTAAGTGGTGTTTGTTTTTGTTTTTGTTTTTTTTGCATCCTAGAGCAAGAAATGCCAGATACACTCTAACTACAGGCATTCTAAAATGCCTTAAAGCTTCACTGTAAACTTTGCGAATTCACTGTCACCGCCTTCTATTGTGAAGAAAGTACGCACCGGAAGTAAAAACAGCCAAGAGACTTGAGACACTGTTGCCTTACGTCCACAGAGACCGTAGGGACTATTAGGGACGGGGAGCCCAGGGCGGCCGGCTCGACTTTCACACAGCTCCTGAGCTCTTTGTGTAGGCCGCTGGTAGCTCTAGGTCAGTGAGGACCGGTCCCCATCGTTTTGTTTGATCTTTTTTTTATGGAAGAAGAAGGCGAGGTGAACACGGTAATCATAATCCAAGCGTAGACCGCTCTGTCATAGCTAGTCACAGCAGAGCCAATCCCGTCTCCCATCCATCTCGTGCAGCGACATGAAGGGCGGGGAGAGCTCAGTTGGTAGAACGTCCGACTGAGGTTGTATCGACACAGTTAACACGACCCAGTGACATAATCGGAAATACGGTCACAATTATGTGTGCGCCTGCTGACGGTGAAGCAATGTAATGCAGAACTCAGGCTGTCTGGCTCTGATTGCACGAGTCGGCAAAGCACCGCGTAAACGTGTCCCGAGGCAACAAAGGGCAGTGCAAGAGAGGGCGCTTCTTCACGCACGAGCCTTTGCCCGCCACCTTGAGACAGGCAGCAGAATTAAGCAAGTCACACTTACAGCTTCACGTCTGTGAACCGATAAGTCACACTTACAGCTTCACGTCTGTGAACCGATAAGTCACACGCTGTGGTTAAACACAGCTTCAGCCGTTTCTCCGACGCAGGGTGAATGAACAAGTTATGTGCAACAGTTAATTTTATCGTCTTCAGTGCAGGCGGTATAGAATTCATAATAGCGATCTTTAAGTATCCCTTAATCGCACGCGTCTTGAATAATTGCTGGTTTATGTTCGTTCGCTCCTTGCCTTGTATAATTGTTGCACGAGGTGGCACCCAGGACACATAAAAATAAAATTCAGACGACAGACAAAACGAAAAAAAAAGCACCAAAAAACTAACTAACAAAAAAACAAAAAGCGTCTGGGACAATTAAAAATAATGACCCAGAATAATGATCATGAATAATTGTTGTTAAGGAAGAGATTAAACCGTACAGGAAAGAGTGCAGTAGAATGTTACAGTCATTTTGTTGCCCGAATTTTCCCCTTTTAAAGGAACTAGCTCTAAACAGGATCTAGACTGCAAGTAGGAGAGACAAAAAATTTATAACATTAAATCGAAGAATTGGCTTCAGTTATTGCTGTTTTCATGTTGTACTTTATTGCCATATGTTGTTATATTAATAATCTTAATGTCATTCTAATATCACTACCGCGAGACGGCTTTAAATGAAAGAAAGAAGAGAAAGACGCTTTCGTTTCATATCGAATTTAGAAAACGATAAATTTTTCATCTGTGCTTCCGAGGGATGTGAGCGTGTTCCTGCTGTTCAAAGACAGACACTCTTAATTAAAGCCGCGCAAGGTGAAGCAGAGGCGAACTATGACACGGGACGGTATTTTATACGTCCAGTCACGATAATCGTCACTCACGAATTTGTTTTCTATGTACGATATAAATCAAATGGGCATGTTAAATCATAATCAGACCTTTTAGACTTTCATTGACGATATTTACTGCACACTGGGCAACGCTCGTTTTGAGAAGTGTAGTTTTTCTTGAGAAAGTTCCTCTTGTCTTAACTGACGGACGTCCATTGTTTCCAATAAGACAATATACTCTTCATTTCAAGTTCTTCTTGGTCTAATTCTTTACGAAGAAGAAGAAGAAGAAGAAGGAAAGAAAGAAAGGAAAGAAAGAAAGAAGAAGGGAAGGAAGAATGAAAGGGAGAGAGAGAGAGAGAGAGAGAGAGAGAGAGAGAGAGAGAGAGAGACAGACAGACAGACAGACAGACAGACAGACAGACAGACAGACAGACAGACAGACAGACAGACAGACAGGCAGAATAAAAGAGGAAATTCAAAGATATAAACAACACGACAATTAAAAGTAACAACAACACAACTGCACACTCGGGGCCTGTCAACCGCACTGACTCATCTCAGGACCAGTCAATCAAAACAAAAATTCCTTTACGCTAGTTCAAATATCAAGTCTCTAATTTACAGGTTGGTTTAATTAATTGTTATAAAGCCAAAAAGCAACTATCTATACATGTCAGTGCACACAGTTTGGGTAGCCATTTACATTCCGTGGGCACACGCCACAGGAACCCGCTGACATCACTTATGACTACGAACAGGGTGACCGACTTTATTCCGCGGGATCACATGTAGTGGTAGGGAGTAGAGAAGTAGTATGGAGGGAATCTGGGAAAAGTGAATGGACTGGGAAGGTCGAAATTAGGACAAAGAAGAAATTCCTGGCAGTGGGCAAAGCATGCGAGGCTATAGTCTAACCTGTTCCATGCTTTCAAAGGAAAACGTTTGTCAGCTCTGCGTTCTCAACAGAGGGGACCTTAATTTCAGCGTCCCCAGTGCCCCCCCCCCCACCCCTCCCTCCCCACCCCTCCCTCCCCACCCCCTCCACGGGTAGCTCACTAAGAAGAAGAAGAAGAAGAAGAAGAAGAAGAAGAAGAAGAAGAAGAAGAAGAAGAAAGAACCGATAGAAGTAAAAGAAGACGAAGAAGGGAGAGGGGAAACAAAAGAAAAAAAGAAAAGCAAGCAAGCAAAGATGATGCCGGAAAAGAAGATGCGTGCGCACCTTTAAAAGCCGGTGTTCCGGTCAGGTCGTGGTCAAGGAACTGCCCCCACACCTGCAGCAGGTTGGTCAGCTCAGGCAGGTTGTGTCCCTTGATGGCCGCCGGCTCGTGGACGTTACGACTGACCAGACGGGCACTGGGCAAGAGACGGCGGGGGTCAGACTTGCTGGTCAGTCTGGGCACGTCGTAACCTGGACATAAACATGATATGTCCTCGTGAACTGACCTGAGCTGTGCTGACCTGGGATTGGGATTCAGTAGACAGTATGGCTCCTTTGATCCTTCCAAGCACTGGACACCAAAACAACATGACGAAACAGCTCAACCCCAAGCAGATAAGCACCCTACACCTCGTTGTTCAGCGTCTGACTGTTGTTTGAATGTTGTTTTGTAGTCTGAAAAGGGCTTACCCCGAAAATGTGTTTTGTCAGGATCGACAAAATTCGTCCGTCTCAAGTGTCTGCCTGCTGCCCGTTTTAAGTTGTGTAAATTAAGCTTTTTATAGACAGTGTGTGTGTGTGTGTGTGTGTGTGTGTGTGTGTGTGTGTGTGTGTGTGTGTGTGTGTGTGTGTGTGTGTGTGTGTGTGTGTGTGTGTGTGGTGTGTGTGTGTGTGTGGTGGTGGTGTGTGTGTGTGTGTGTGTGTGTGTGTGTGTGTGTGTGTGTGTGTGTGGTGTGTGTTGTGTGTGTGTGTGTGTGTGTGTGTACGTACGTACGTGTGCGTGCGTGCGTGCGTGCGTGCGTGAGTGCGTGCGTCCGTGTGTGTGTATGTCTGTGTGTCTGCGTGTCTGCGTGTGTGTGTGCGTGCGTGCGTAAGTGCGATATCTGTGCGTGCGTGCGTGCGTGCGTGCGTGTGTGTGTGGGTGTGAGTGTGTGTGTGCGTGCGTGCGTGCGTGCGTGCGTGCGTGCGTGCGTGCGTGCGTGCGTGCGTGCGGCGTGTGTGTGTGTGTGTGTGTGTGTGTGTGTGTGTGTGTGTGTGTGTGTGCTTGTGCGTGTATGATCGTGTTGTGTGTGTGTGTGTGTGTGTGTGTGTGTGTGTGTGTGTGTGTGTGTGTGTGTGTGGTGTATGTGCGTGTGTGTGTGTGTGTGTGTGTGTGTGTGTGTGTGTGTGTGTGTGTGTGTGTGTGTGTGTGTGTGTGTGTGTGTGTGTTATGTGTCCGGATAATTATCCCTTTACCGTCAAAGTAGACGGCGGGCAGCAGGCGCCTCATCGGCTGGTTGATGGCGCCCCACGTGGGTTTGTCCAGGTTGTTGCACGAGCCGTCCAGCGTCCTGTAGACGGCCCTAGGATTGCAGCGCATCGGCTTGACCCGGGCGCAGCGCGGGGACCCCGGCGTCTCCCCGAACGGAATGGAGGGGAACTGGCCGAAGCTGCCCCCCACGTTGAAGTCGCTGCTGCCGGCCAGACCGAAGCCTGCAGGCACAGGGTCCCTGACGAAGCCGCCATTGGAGCTCTGGAACACGTGTTCGCCTATGGAGTTGGACCCGTGGAACCTGCATGGGCACACGAGAGATAGAGGGGAATATCACACGACATCTTTCCTTTGGGGATTTGTCTTGTATGAGCGAGTATAGTCCTTTGGGATTTGCCCTGTATAGGCCAGTATAGTCCTTTGGGATTTGCCCTGTATAGGCCAGTATAGTCCTTTGGGATTTGCCCTGTATAGGCCAGTATAGTCCTTTGGGATTTGCCCTGTATAGGCCAGTATAGGCCTTTGGGATTCGCCCTGTGCGAGCGAGTATAGTCATTTGGGATTTAGCCTGTACGAGCGAGTATAGTCCTTTGGGGCAAATGCCCTGTACGAGCAAGTATAGTTATTTGCAATTTTGCCCCATTGAAACCAGTGCACACAGAAGATGGGGGGGGGGGGGTAAATTAATATTATATCCCTTCTTTTTGAGATTTGTCCTGTTTGAGCGAGTATTCCGTTGGGATACTGCGCCCGTAAAACCTGGGACATGGAAGATGGGGGAATATATAATACCCTTCCTTTAAGATCTGCCCCATATCAACGTGATACAGGGAATTATCTTGCGTGAGTAAATGTCCGTTTGGGATTTTGCCTCCGTAAAACATGGATACACACCGTACGGGAAATATGATATCTTTCCTTTAGGAATCGTCCTCTATGAAGGAATATTCCTTTGGGATTTTGCCCCCACTGAAACCTGGGTATGGAGGAATTATATGATATATGCTTCCTTTGGTCTCTGCCCTGTATGAGCGAATTTCCCGTTCCTATTTGTTCCTTCGTTTAGACTGTCTCTTTTGCTCGGCAAGCAATGCTGTTCATGCATATTTTCGGCGGACGACTAACGGAAGGAAGGAACTTGGTTTTTAACGCCTAGTCAACCATGACGGTTATATCAGGCCCACTATGGTAATGGACAGCCATCATCATTGTCGTTACCATCGTCGCCATCACCATCATCATTATAACTAATGTCGTCGTCTTCATCATCATAGTCATAGTCATCACCGTCATCATCGTGGTCATTATAATCAACACTGCACCACTATCCTCCTCCTCCTCATCATTGCCGTGGTGTGCACGATCATGCTACCACCGCCCTCAGTACCACCACCATCAGCACCAACACCCCCACCCTCACCCTCATGAACACCTCCGCTACCACCACCACCACCACCATCATCACTCTCACACCCATCCTTATGAACAACATCACCACCATCACTACCTACCACCCTTACTTTCATCCTCATGTACCACAACCACCACCACCACCACTACCAACACCGCCAGCAACACCACCCTCATCCTCATGAGAATTACTACCACCACCACCATTAATTTCATCTATTGTACCACCACCACTACCACCACCAACACCACCCTCATCCTCATGAACATTACTACCACCACCACTACCATCACCACCCACCACCACCACCCTCACCTTCATCCTCATGCATCACCACCACTTCTACCACCACTACCACCACAACCACCACCACCACCACCACCACTCTCATGCATCACCACCACTTCTACCACCACTACCACCACAACCACCACCACCACCATCACCACCACCACCCTCATCCTCATGCATCACCACTACCACTACCACCACTACTACCACAACCACCACCACCACCACCCTCATCCTCATGCATCACCACCACCACCACCACCACCACCACCACCACCACCACCACCAACACCACCCTCACCCTCACCATCATGAAATCACGAACGCCTACCTTGCTTGGCGTTTGAACCGTCGGCGAGGCAGCGATGAGAAGCTGGCGCCTGAGCCCCCCGAGTGATAGCTGGTGGGGGTGTAGAGGGGCTGGGGGAGGAGGGGTGGGGGCACCTCGGGGGGCCGGGGCACGTAGGTGAAGGTGTAGTTGTGTCCGACCCCCGCCCCCAGGCTCGTGAACCTCATGTCCGTCATCTCCAGGATCTGGTCCTCGTTCACCTCGAAGCCTGCAGCAGAGGTTGCAGATGTCACGATGTCTGTTGGTGCGCGTGTGTGCGCGCGCGCGCGTGTGTGTGCGTGTGTGTGTGTGTGTGTGTGTGTGTGTGTGTGTGTGTGTGTGTGTGTGTGTGTGTGTGTGTGTGTGTGTGTGTGTGTGTGAGTGAGTGTACTGCCTGTGTGAGAGGGAGAGAGAGAGAGAGAGAGAGAGAGAGAGAGAGAGAGAGAGAGAGAGAGAGAGAGAGAGAGAGAGAGAGAGAGAGAGAGAGACAGACAGACAGACAGACAGACAGACAGACAGACAGACAGACAGACAGACAGACAGACAGACAGATAGAGACAGAGACAGAGACAGAGACAGACAGAGTGTATGTGTGTGCGTGTGTGTGTTTTCAGGTGTTTTGTTGTTGTTCTTTCTTTCTGACCAGTGTCACTGAATAAAGAACAACCGCCTACGTGTGATGATCAGTCTTAATGAGCTGGGTCAAGGCGTGTCACAGGATCGACAGCGAGGCTGGGTACGCAATAATGGCCAAAATGCGTATAATATTTTGTCGTCTAACTATCTTTTATATATCTGTTTATCTCTATCTCTCTGGCTCTATCTATCCAACCATCTCTCTCTCTCTCTCTCTCTCTCTCTCTCTCTCTCTCTCTCTCTCTCTCTCTCTCTATATATATATATATATATATATATATATATATATATATATCGTGGGGAATGTTACAGAATGGCCATTCTTTCCTCGACGGCACGGACTATTAAAGATCAGTGGCCGGTCCCGAGAGGTGACTGGATTATTGGGTCACTGTAGAGGAATATGCTCTCTCACTCGAGAATATTTAACACACATATCTACGTGATAAAGAAACTGGTTTCTCTACGTGTTCACAGTTTGTCTGGCTTTGTGTGTGCGTCGTGCGTTACTACGAGGGCGGTGCAATGTCTGGCCTCATTTGATTGAATTTAATCTGTCTCTCTGTCTCTCTTTCTCAGTCTCTGTCTCTCCATCTGTCTGTCTGTCTGTCTTTCTGTCTGTCTGTCTGTCCCCCTCTCTCTCTCTGTGTCTCTCTCCCCATTCATCTCTCTATCCACATATAAAATTTATATGTTAATCCTATTCTGTTCTTTTTGTGACTGACGTTTACCTGTGTGAATGGGCTTAGTGATCAACACTAGCACTTGGCAACATGGCTCGTCTTGGGTAAAAGGGTCGTACTGTTGTTGTATGGGCGTGATAGTGATGGTAAATAAATGAACCAACACTAAGAAATATTCCCCGTTCTTTTGCTTGGCGAAAATAACATTCTTTATTGTCTTACGCGGTAGCCTTCCATCCTATAAACCTCGTTTTCGATCTATGGCACCTTGTCGCGACTCGATCCACTTCATAAACATTCCTTGGGCATGGCTCATGATACGGGAGAGAATTCCGGTTTATGGCCGACACGTTTAGCTAAAACAGTCCAGCGAGAGAGCGTGAAATGATTCTTTCAGTACAACGTCATAAAGTCAATCAACTGAGGCCAGACATTGCACCGCCCAAGTATCAAGGCACGACACGCACGAAAAGCAAAGCAAACTGTGAACACGTAGAGAAACCGGTTTCTTTTTCATGCCGATATGTGTGTTAAATATTCTCGAGTGATAGAGCGTATTTTTCCACAGTGACCCAATAATCCAGTCACCTCTCAGGACCGGCCATTGATCTCTGATGCCGTTGCGGAAACAAAGGCCATTTTGTAACATTTCCTGGCTATTTGTCTGGCACAATCTTCAGGTCCCCTACAGAAGGCGTGCTGGACGCGGTAGCCGTGGCCTGATGATGTCCAGTTGAAGTAGAGAGGATCATCTTATTGAAATGTGTGAGCTCAAAGATATTAAAATGTGTGAGCTCAATGATATTGAAATGTGTGAGCTCAATGATATTGAAATGTTCCCTATTATCCAAAGTTCATTGGCGTACCTCCAATGTACCTTACCTGTCACTATACAGACACGCATGCACGCATGCACTCACGCACACACACACGCACACACACACGCACGCACACGCACACACACACACACACACACACACACACACACACACACACACACACACACACACAAGCACACCCCCATGCACGCGCGCACACGCACGCACACACAGACAGACAGACACACAGACAGACACACACACACACACACACACAAAGACACACACACAAACACACAGGCAGACAGACAGACATACACACAAACACACACACACATACACACACATACACACACACACACACACACACACACACACACACACACACACACACACACACAAACACACAGGCGATAGACAGACATACACACAACACACACACACACACACACACACACACACACGCTACAGCCGTGATGGACACATCAGTAATAAAGTGAGGGTGGATAGACAGGCTTATATAGCTGTCCGTGCAAGTGTCACTGATCACACACACCATTGCGCACAGTAAAAGCAACATTATTTTCTCCCCTCAGTCTCGTCATAAACACGCTACGCCCTGCTGTGATTCCTTACCCAAGTCGTCGTAGAGAGGTTCGATGTACGTGGTGTAAAAGGCGCGAGAGAAAGGATGCTCAGCCCGAATGCCGTCGACACACACCAGGAACAGCAACACAGCGGAAGACAGCCATCCCAACCTTCTCCGGTCCATCCCATCATCCGCCATCTCTGCTGAAAAAGCAATTTTTGTTTCCGGTGTTCACCATCACAGGGTAGTAAACTGTCACGATCAAAGTGAAAAGCCACAAGCTTCGCCGCTCTTTAAACACAAAACCGATGTTTTCTTCACAGGAATTTCGCAGCGATTTTTCTTGTAGTCAATAACAGACGGAGAAGTAAAACAAGGAGGAAGAGAAGGAGGAGGACTAGAAAGATCAAACCAGACGAAGACAACAAAGATGACGAAGAGGACGACGAGCAAGTATTTTTACGCCCAGTCAACCAGTAAGGTTATATTATGACAAGAAGAAGAAGAAGAAGAGGCGGAAGAGGACAAGAAAACGACGACGATGACAGTGGCAACGACTGGGGCGACGATGGAGAAGATGGAGGATGGCAAGAAGACAACCAAGACAAGGCCGAATGGGAGGAACAAGAGGTCGACAAAGACAGCAGAAGACCAACGAGGAGAAAGGCGGCGACAAAGTAGGCGACGAGAATGACGAAGACGAAGAAGAAGAAGAAAAAGAAGAAGAAGAACAACAACAAAGAGAAGAAAAAGAAAGAAAAGTCGGAAGAGGAGAAAGCGACAACGACGACGACAATGGCAACGACGATGAAGAAGAAGAATGAAGAAGAGCAAGAAGAGGAGGAAGAGGAGGAGAAAGATGAGAAGAAGGCAACGAAAAGAGCACCGTTAACGACAACAACAACGAAGAAGACTAACGCTAGAGGTGGGAAGAAAAAGACTCTCTTTACCTCAGGTGGAAATGGATACGCACAATATCTAGGCATGTATCTGAAGGCATTTAAAAACGGATTTGAAACAACGTCCGGAGTGACGCATTAGGAGGCCATGCTACTTCAACAGTGGACAGAAATGTACTTTGCCCGCGGGCATACACAGAACACTTAGTGTCATGACTCCACCTAGGGGTAACACTGCACACACACACACACACACACACACACACACACACACACACACACACACACACACACACACACACACAAAAGAAGAAGAAGAAGAAGAAGAAGAAGAAGAAGAAAGAAGAGAAAAGAAAAAAAAGGAAAACAGGGTTAGCGTCTTTGTAATTGCCTCTTTTTTCCCCACCTTAGATTATCATCTTACATTCTCACGAATTAAGGATTTGGAATGAATGAAACTGTGTGGTGTGGGTCTTTCATACCCAGCGGCGACAAGAGTTTTCAGTGAAATGATAAAAGCGATACAAATTATTAAAACAAGCAAGCAGTATCCCCAGAAAAATAGGCACCTTTCATAACAGCAACAGGATTTGTTTTAACTTCTTTTTATAATTAAAAAAGAAGGAGAAAAAGTATCCAGTATATAGCGAAGTCAGGCATAACATTTATTTTCACTCGTGCTTGTAACAGACAGAATTACGTTACGAGATGCTTCCTGCATACTATTCGTCTCAAACCTTCACCATCGTCTGAGACAAGAGAAGCCAAACGAAATATCCACACAGATAACTTACCCTCTAAACCAAACACTCACACACACACACACGTATACACACTTCAGAAACTTCTGACGTTTGGATGAGGCGACTATCGCGCAAACCCCAAATAACACTACCATTACCGGCTTCGTGAAGCCGACGAACCAATCCCAAAGCTGTCTCTGTCACCCAGCTGCGGCCACCTGAACCGCCCACCGTTAGCACAAGACAACAGCCGTTCCGACGGGGACCGTCTTCACTTTGACCTCTCCCTCTGTCAGGACGGTCCGGCTCCGCTGGTTTTATTGCTTCTCCGCCAAGGATCCGCCGAGTCTACTGCAATATAAACGTCATCTCCTCCCTAGGAGTTGGGATGGCGTTCGAGCCGTCTGCGGCCCTGTAGACTGACTCTACTGGTAGGAGACTGTTTCTTTTTGTCTGAGCACGGGACGGTTGATCTCCGGCTCGGGCTCGGCCTCTGCATCGATGGTGCGAATTAATGAACAAGAGCTGTTGTCGAAGAATTCTTTTACATGCTCGTGTGAAAGACATGGTCAAATGTGTGGTCAGCATTGGAGCCTGATGTTCGTGCACACTAGGAGCGTCGTTGTTTGCGCACGTTAGAGACCCTTACGTCAAACCTTTTGATAAGAGAATCATAACCGCTGTTGTCATGGAAACTGCACACATCTGTCGCAGAGAAATGGAATAACGATATGTGTAATGACCGTGGCTAATTATTCCTATGAAAGGGGAGAGGAGAGGAGGAGGAGGAGGAGAGAGAGAGAGAGAGAGAGAGAGAGAGAGAGAGAGAGAGAGAGAGAGAGAGAGAGAGAGAGAGAGAGAGAGATTACAGCGTGGTATTATCTGACCAGATAACATGAGGACAGCGAGGAAACCAAGAAACAAATGAAGTATGCAATCATGAGAGGTAACTGACGGACATCAAGCACAGGCTTAACACGTGCAAGTAGCAGAAACAAAACCTGTCTGTTGACAAAACTACCTCAGATAGATTGGCACAGAAACAAAACCTGTCTGTTGACAAAACTACCTCAGATAGATTGGCACAGAAACAAAACCTGTCTGTTGACAAAACTACCTCAGATAGATTGGCACAGAAACAAAACCTGTCTGTTGACAAAACTACCTCAAATAGTTTGGCACAGAAACAAAACCTGTCTGTTAACAAAACTACCTCAAATAGTTTGGCACAGAAACAAAACCTGTCTGTTAACAAAACTACCTCAGATAGATTGGCACAGAAATAAAGCCAGATCATTGCTTCAAAACTTTATAGTCTTCGGGACAAGGAAAAAAGGTGAGACCTCCTGTTTTACAGGCCTGCGCACGTGAAAGATCCAACCAACCGTTCCGGAGATTGTAAGGGGGTGGGTGGGGGGGGGGTGGGGGGGGGGGGGGGGGGGGGGGCTTTGTCCTGGCAATAGTCTGTTAACAACAGCGACAGCAACAACAATAGCAACAACAAACACCAGAATTAGACTGAGCAGGAAGTCTGTGATAGCTGGCCTTTCTCTGGAAAATACACTTCGAACTGATCATCGGCAAGATTAAACAGGGACACTAAAATAGCTCTACAAAGACAGGCTGACTGCATTTCAAATTTCGATACTAACCGGCAACAGCAGCAGCAGCAGCAGCAGCAGCAACCACAAGACGTTAAAACATGTCCTGATATAAGAAAGCTACAGTTCACCAGAGACAGAAGTCATGATCTTTTGTCCATTAGAACCTATAGCCAGTCTACAGCTCGTATCAGATGAGCACACAAAGGGCTGACGAAAGAGTGTGAGAGAATGTACGTCATGCCATCCGGGCAATATGTCTCCATCTACACTTTCTAATTGGTGGGTATACATCCAGTACAAATAGCAGGAGAGATAACACGACGAAAGGGCAACACAGACCTTAGGTATGGGATCACTGCATTTTTGGGATCAGTCAGCTGGAAAACGTGTTCAGATGAGATATTTCTTGACACTGCTTGCTGCAAGAGTAATAACAGGGCCAGGAGGCTTTGGGAAGAAACACAAATACGGAAATAAAGCAGACTAAAATTAAGTTGCAGAGAAACTGATCGGCAACAGACCAGACAAAATCTCTCTCTAACACACACACACACACACACACACACACACACACACACACACACACACACACACACACAACACACACACACACACAAACGCGCGCGCGACATACACGCGCTCGCGCGCACAAATAAAGGCATCCACTGAAACAAATTACACAACGCACACAGGCCGATCATAAAAACGGAGTTACGTGATATTTCCAGCACAAACATAGAAAGCTTTGTTATTCTGAGAGAGAGAGAGAGAGAGAGAGGGAGAGAGAGAGAGAGAGAGAGAGAGAGAGAGAGAAGAGAGAGAGGAGAGAGAGAGAGAGCAGAGAGAGAGACAGAGAGAGACAGAAGAGAGAGAAGACAGACAGGGACAGAAGACAGAGCAGAAGACAGACAGACAGAGAGAGACAGAGACAGAGAGAGACAGAGAGAGAAAGCAGCACAGAGACAAGAGAAACACACACACACACACACACACACACACACACACACACACACACACACACACACACACACACACAGAGACTGATATCTAATAATTTTTTTAAATCCACGCCAGAATATGCACGCTCATAGTAGAAAGAAGAAGAAGAAGAAGAAGAGATATGGCCATGAAAGACTGTGACAGAACACTAAACTAAAACACTGCCCTTCATGTTCCCAACCATTTAGCTATTCAGGGGAGGGGGGGGGGGGGGGTAATCGTCCAGACACAATGGGTCAAGGCGGGCAGCTTATTTGCTGCCTCCCAAGATCTGTGTCAGCAAGGTGGCAACTTGGTGACTTCTGCCCTTACAACGGTTGGCTCAGAAACAACACTGGCCCGCAGCATGGGGTTAGCAAGACGTTGACACTATTTTTTTTATATCCAGGGTGGTCACCGTAAGGACACGAGATTGGCAGCGAGGCTGGGGTGCGTAAATGCGACGGGGAGCGTGCAGAGATTTTGTCGTCTGCACCGCAGTCTCTCTTTAGTCTCTCCTTTGATCTGGGCTACCTTGATGACCACCGCCACTTCATGAATATTCATCTGGACTTGTCCATTCGCTGCAAAGATCCAGTCTTACTGACGATGTGAGAGTAGAACTGCTATTGCTTCTCCCAGTGCAGAATTAATCCATCTTGTCTCGATTATGGTATATATTATATGACTTTGGCGCGTGCAGTCGCCGATGCGGTAGACTTATAAAAGGAGGGGGAAAACTGGCAGACATGTAGCAGTAGACACACCACCCACACAAACACATCCGAACACCACACACCACTCTCTATCTCTGTCTGTCTGTCTGTCTGTCTGTCTCTGTCTCTGTCTGTCTGTCTGTCTGTCTGTCTGTCTGTCTGTCTGTCTCTCTCTCTCTCTCTCTCTCTCTCTCTCTCTCTCTCTCTCTCTCTCTCTCTCTCTCTCTCTCTCCACACACATACACACACACTCTCTCTCTCATTCACACTCACACACACACTCACACACACATACACACACAAATACACGCACACACACACACACACACACAACACACCACCCTACACATACACACACCGAGCGCGCGCCGCACACACAGCGCCGCGCGCCACACAAACCGTACATACACAGTCACACAGACGAGGAAGAGACAGAGAGAGAGAGAGAGAGAGAGAGAGAGAGAGAGAGAGAGAGAGAGAGAGAGAGAGAGAGAGAGATGGTTACAGTAATAAAATTTTAACATCCTGTCAACCGCACAGGTCACCTCAGAACATGGAGAGATGTTTTTCTCGAACCGGTAGAGTTACGAACTGGGACTCTAACGTCCCGCCACGGGCTACCTCAGGACGAAGGAGGACTGATGACGCAGAAAACAAGTAGAGAAGCTGGAACACGTATTAATTTGATCAAATCCCAACCGGAACTAGGCCGAGAACGCCCGTGCAGAATCAACAAACAAGGGAGATAACCAGCACGCGAAAGACGTCACATGAACACAACAACAAAGACCTGAGTCGCCTACGGTAAGTCTCACCTGGCATGCGAGTAAATACAAAGTACGTAAACTCCACCAGAGCTACATCCTCTGGACTGAAAGTACTTGTACGACAAGCATGTCGTTATTATACAGCGGAGGCACATAATCATCTGTCTGTCTTTCCCTCCCTCTTTCTGCTTGTCTCTCTGCGCTGTCTGCTTCTCTCTTCACTCCTTCCTTCCCCGTCATCTCTCTTTTTCTCTCGCTGCCTGTGTGCCAGCTTTAGCTGACGTGCTTAGAGCAGCCATTGAAGTGGGGGGCGGGGGGCGGGGGGGGGGGGGAGAAAGGCGGAAGAATTATCTTCGGATACGACACGGTGAACTTTAAGACGTTATGCGTCACATCAGCGATGGAGTAAACACATTATAAGGAACTACACATACAACACCTGTCAAAGATAGTTCCATTATAACAGAGAGAACAAACGCAATCTCCTTTCGCTTTGTTCATTGAAAACCAGCTTGTCTGTTTCAAAACTGTTTCGGTTCAAAAAGGTATGCTCGTAAGCATCGAGTCATCGAGTGAGTGCAACTGTAGATGTTTTCCTTCAGTCGTCTACTTGTGATTGGTTGTCGTTTCCATTTCGAGTAAATGTCGGAGGTATGAAGTTAAGAAAGTCTGAATCGTATAACTAATTCGCGTTAGCGATCAAAATTCATCGGAAGACCAACACACAAGAGAGATTATTAGCGATCGAAAGACGTCACGTGACAGCGCTGTTTACCTGTTACATGGCTGGTGCCACGTGAAACTGCTGTCGTCTCGGCGCAAGTTCTGTGCTTACCATACAATCGTACACCATTTTACAGTGTCACTGCATTCGAAGCCACATAGTAGGGTGCATATGTACTTAGCTGTAACCTGCCACTTGCACTTTTGTCAGAATGATCGGGATCTTTTACGTGCTATTGAGGTGAATGATGGATGGGGGAGGGGAGGGGAGGGGCAGATACCGAAATGATAGAGAGCACAGAAAGCTGACCTTGGAGAAGAAAATCTCCCCGCCGTTGCTGCCGGGACTCGGAACCCAGACCTTTCGATCACCAGTCCCTAGCGCTACCACTGAGCCATCCCCGCTTCCAACGCGCGCTTGTGTGTGTGTGTAAGTACGTGCGTGCGTTCGTGCATGCGTAAGTGCTTGTGTGCGTGCGCGTGAGTGCGCGTGAGTGCGCGTGTGTGTGTGTGTGTGTGTGTGTGTGTG
>JABMCL010000453.1:40000-50000 GCA_018857735.1 Alviniconcha marisindica | reverse complement strand
CCATATATACCCATAAGGAGTCCACTTTGTCAAAAAACCCGGCAACCATTATTGGATTGTGAGGATCAATTCTTGGCCGTGTTCCTCGTCGTAAAAACGCCGTTACGGTGACGACAGTGAAGCGACCAAAGACCTGTTCAGCTGGCACAGCCACAGGAGACAGGGCCGCCAGTGATGTTCGTCGTCTCCGACCTTTCCAGCTATAATACACAGAAATCTGTACTGCGTGTCACTTCATACCCACGCAGTTCGAGTGATCGGAGGGAGTTAGTTAGGAATGGGTATTTGTACCTAATATGATAGTTGCAAAAAGAGCAATAACTCCCCTTATTTTAATCAACAAAATTATGTTCTTCAAAAGAAAAATTATTTATAAAAAGAGGGATTAAGGTGGAGTCTGTGGAGGGGGTGGGGGTGGTGGTGGGGGGGGGGGGGGGTGGTATGATGTCTATCCATTTGCAGTGCACAGAAAAAAAAGCAACATAGAATTCTCTGGGCTCAGTTTGGGAGCGGAAGTGGGGAAAGGAGGATGGAGGGGGTGGGGGAAACCAATAAATAAAAACATTTAGAAAAAAGACAACCTACGTACAGAGAACAAGAAAAAAGACAACCTACGTAAAGAGAACAAGAAAAAAGACAACCTACGTAAAGAGAACAAGAAAAAAGACAACGTACGTAGAGAACAAGAAAAAAGACAACCTACGTAAAAAGAACAAGAAAAAAGACAACCTACGTAAAGAGAACAAGAAAAAAGACAACCTACGTAAGAGAACAAGAAAAAAGACAACCTACGTAAAGAGAACAAGAAAAAAGACAACCTACGTAAAGAGAACAAGAAAAAAGACAACCTACGTAAAGAGAACAAGAAAAAAGACAACGTACGTAAAGAGAACAAGATCGAGTGGACGAACAGAGAGACGCTGCGGTTCGAGGACGGAGAGCGAGGACGGAGAGTGGGGGTAGGGACAGTAAAGTAAGTCTACAGCTTGGGAAAATGTGACTTTATTTAACGCTTCACGGGCACATAGGAAAGATCAGCTTTTTAAGCGACCGATTAAAGGGGAACAGACACAGGTTAAAGGGGAACAGACACGAAGACGTGAAATGACCACACAAAAATAAAAAATAAATAAAATAAAAATCCCCCCCCAAACAACAACAACAACAACAACAACAACAACAACAACAACAACAACAACAACCAACAAACAACCCTCCCCTCCCCCAAAACAACAACAACAACAACCCCAAACTAAAAGAAACCAAACCAAAAACACCACCACCACCACCACCAACAACAACAACAAAAACACAAAAAACAAACAAACAAACAAACAAAAACACGTAGAAGCTCAGAAAATATTTCCATCTGCAGGCTTCGTTTGATTCTGTCAGTATTTATACAAAAGAAGTACTCGTTTCCTCTCCATCGATTTTCAGCTCCTCAGGCGCATCCATGTTGCTAGTTGGCTCTTTACCAACGAAGAGCGGAGGTCTAACCCGTGACGCATTTGGTACTTCTTTTACACGCATTCTCTTCCTATGGTGGAACACGACGGTATGAGAGAAGTTGACAAAGGCACACATTTTGACGGCAAACTGGACGAGGCGAGCCGGAAAACGGCAATTTGGGAAACCGTGGCAAATTGGGAGGCGACGCCCCCTCCCTCCCACACCCACTCCTCATCCCCCCCCCTCCCTACCCCCCCCCCCCCACCTCCCGCCAGCCGTGTCTGGACAGAAAAGCATTCCACAGTGACTACAAAGACTATAACGCACAAGGATTGGTAAGAGACACACCTGTAGGATTATGAAATAGACCTGAACAACATGACTTGTTCTGGTGCCTGTGGAACCGCCGGTATAATGAAATATTTGAGCCGAGCGATTCCAGAGATATATGCTGCAAAGGACCCTTTGCGGGAGCAAACTGCCTTTTCTGTTTGCGGTCGTATCTAACCGAAAAGGTCAAACATTTGGAGTGATAACAACTAAGAGACCACGGATGCTGGGGTATAAATACCGTATTCCGTAGTCCTGCCAGACACTGATATCGCGCACAGGCATTTTACGCTAATCACTTCAGTGATAACGTCGATTTTATTCTTCGAACCTGGTTCATGCTAACTGATCCATAGGAAGGCAAGTGAGCTATAGGCCTAGCGAAAGTCTTACTTGCTAAATGCCGAGTCATAGCAATGCCTCTTGGAAACCGGAATGGCTGTAGACCAAAAGTGTAACGGTTTGTGTCCCGAACTTAACTGCATGGTTGAACACTGTGCGTCAGTGACTCGCCTTATATGCTAATTTAGGTGTAGCTTTAACTGTACATATAAAACAGAGACCAAGAAAAACTCTCAGCTATAACCACCACGCCTTATAACTGGTGGTATTTTGCAACAGAACTCTGGACTATTACTGTAATAATACCCCGTATTAACAACCACCACAACAACAACAACAAGAAAACTGCGATGAATTCTACGCTGACAATATCACTTATTGTGGTTCTCCTGTTAGCAAACTGTCTCCACTTTGCCAAAGGCAGGCCCTCTCTCAGCAAACGTCGAAGGCCTTTTCGCAGTTCTTGTTGTTTTGTGGACCTATTTTGCTACCGAGCCTGTTTCGGGATAGGAGGGAGACACTTTAATTTTGTGAGGAAGAGGAGCACGGAAACAGGAACCCGACGGACGCTGCCACAGCTGATCAGCCTTTCACACAGTCTGCAGGCTGATGGCCAGACACAGACACAGTCTTCACGGTTTGTGATGCTTTTAACATTTAGTGTTAATGTTATCACTCACTGAGTAACTGGCTGATTGATGATTTGTCCATTCAGCCATCCATTCGTATCTTCCTTTGTCTCTTTCTCTGCTTGCCTGTGTCCTCTGTCTGTCTGTCTGTCTGTCTGTCTGTCTGTCTGTTTGTTTGTCTGTCTGTCTGTTTGTTTGTTTGTTTGTTTGTTTGTCTGTCTGTCTGTTTGTCTGTCTGTTTGTTTGTTTGTTTGTCTGTCTGTCTGTCTGTATGTTTGTCTGTCTGTCTGTCTGTCTGTCTGTCTGTCTGTCTATCCATCTATCTGCCTGCCTGTCTGTCTATCTATCTATCTATCATTCTATCTATCTATCTATCTATCTATCTATCTATCTATCTATCTATCTATCTATCTATCTATCTATCTGCCTGCCTGCCTGCCTATCCATCTGTCTATTTATCTATCTATGCCTTTTATGTATCAGTTATTTATTTTATTGACGCACATTAGGTGCATGTTTCATATGCTAAAATGTCAACGTCCAATTGCTCAGGGTCACATTTAGTCTACACCACAGTTACTTGAAAACGACAACATCCACAAAAGAGCATGACCGTGGTGATTAGCAGAATTAAATGTGATGTGGGGGTGGGGGGGGGGGGGTTATTAAGTACAGTAGTATTAATCATAATACTAAAACAACAACAACAAACAAGCAAGAAGCAAAAACAAAACAAACAAACAAAACAACACACACACACACACACACACACACACACACACACACCACACACACACACACACACACACACACACACACACACACACACACACACACACACACACACACGCACTCAAACACACAACACACACACACACACACACACACACACACAACATACACACACACACACACACACACACACACACACACACACACACACACACACACACCGCACGCACGCACGCACGCACAGCACGCACGCACGCACGCACGCACAGCACGCACGCACGCACCACACACACACACACACACACACACACACACACACACACACACACACACACACACACACACACACACACATACACACACAGAGCACTAACGAAGTTACGTGCAGAACATAAGAAAGCTTTGGTGCTGACATAGGCCTACAGTGAATCAGACTGTTTTGAAACTGCGGCACTCAAAATGTGCCATAGTTCTAGTGTATAAAATCAACACACACAAAGTGCGATGATACCACGCAAAATTTGCCATGTTTCTAGTCTTAGAACTCAAGACACACAATGTGCGATAATGCTATGCAAAGTGTGCTAGAAGTCAAGACACACAATGTGCCATGATACCATGCTAAATGTGCCATAGTTCTAGTGCTAAAAATCAACACACACAATGTGCACAAATACCATGCAAAATGTGCCATAGTTATTGTGCTAGAACTCAACACACACAATGTGCACAAATACCATGCAAAATGTGCCATAGTTATTGTGCTAGAACTCAACACACACAATGTGCACAAATACCATGCAAAATGTGCCATAGTTATTGTGCTAGAACTCAACACACACAATGTGCGCTGATACCATGCTAAATATGCCATAGTTCTTGTGCTGAAACTCAACACACACAAAGTTCGATGATCCAAGTACTGTAGTGGCAGCATGCAAGATGTAAAACAGTTAAACGCAGTATAAAAACAACGTTCGAAATGTGAGATAATGATAGCTTTAACTGATCCGTAACATACAAAATCACATGTAGTGACACGTAATAGGATACAGTTACAGTGTTAAAACCAGTAACAATCAGAAAAAAGAAGATATTATTACAGTGTCCAAACCGGTAATATAAAGAATAGGATGTAGTTTCAGTGTTGAAACCGGTAACCTGCAGAACAGTATACAGTCACAGGGCTATAAGCGGTAAAATATATAATAGCTAGGATACAGTTGCAGAGTTAAAACCGGTAAGATACCGAAATGGATACAGTTGCAGAGTTAAAAACTGTAAAATACTGAATGGAATATACAATACCATTCAAGGGTAAAATACAAAATAAGATGCGGTTGCAGTATTAAAACAGGTAACATACATAACAGGATATAGTTGCAGTGTTAAAACTGGTAACGTACTGAATTAAAAGGATACAGTTGCAGTGGAAGCATATAGAATATGATATAGTGCAGTGTTAAAATCGGAAGCATAGAGAATACGATACAATTATAGTGCTAAAACCGGTAGCATACAGAATATGAGATAGTGCAGTGTTAAAATCGGGAACATAGAGAATATGATACAATTATAATGTTAAAAGCGATCACAGTCAGAGTATGATACAGTACAGTGTTGATAACAGAGTATGATAGAGTACAGTGTACGTAAAATTCAGAGTATGATATAGTACAGTGTCGGTAACAGTCAGAGTATGATATAGTACAGTGTCGGTAACAGAGTATGATATAGTACAGTGTAGGTGACAGTCAAAAGTATGGGTATTTGTACAGTGTAGGTGACAGTCAGAGTATGATATAGTACAGTGCAGGTAACAGAGTATGATATAGTACAGTGTAGGTGACAGTCAGAGTATGATATAGTACAGTGTAGGTAACAGAGTATGATATAGTACAGTGTAGGTAACAGAGTATGATATAGTACAGTGTAGGTAACAGTCAGAGTATGATATAGTACAGTGTAAGTAACAGAGTATGATCTAGTACAGTGTAAGTAACAGAGTATGATCTAGTACAGTGTAAGTAACAGAGTATGATATAGTACAATGTAGGTAACAGAGTATATGATAGAGTACAGTGCAGGTAACAGTCAGAGTATGATATAGTTATTGGGCTAAAACTGTAGTGCATACAATATCGGATAATTACAAGAGCAAAAACCACAACAAGCAGATCACTGGATAATTATACAGCTGACACCACAAAACACACATATTAAATATTTAAAACGCTAAAACTACAACATACAAACCATAACTGTAGAGTTAATATTTATCATACCATGCTACGTCGTGGCATACACAATTTTTAATGCGAAAAAGAAGAAGATTAATATTAGCAATATCGACAACAACAACAACAACGACCACAACAGTAACAGCAACAATAGCGAGAACGAGAATATCAGACTGATCTCAGTGGAAAAAAGGTTTTGATTCCGTTACTCAACTGTTTGACTTGCAAGAGTTGGGGAATCGATAGTAAAATTACCTCAGGTACTTCAGCTGGTCCGATGATCGATCCACCGACTAAAGCACATGCATCGATCTATCGATCTGGTAATGAGCACCCAGCATCCCCACTCTTATCATGACGTTAATCTACTGCCATCCCCCACCCCCGATTCCCCTTTTTGAGAGAGAGAGAGAGGGGGGGGGGGGGGGGGAGAGAGATTTATTACAGGTGCTTGTATGTGTGCTCCTTATAAACCAATCAGTGCCATGACTACAACTTTGCGATGAGTTACCTGCGTATTAACGATATAAAGAATAGGTGTCAGGTGAACAGGAATGTGTTTACGGCAATAACGAAGAAGAAGAAGAAGAAGAGAGAGAGAGAGAGAGAGAGAGAGAGAGAGAGAGAGAGAGAGAGAGAGAGAGAGAGAGAGAGAGAGAGAGAGAGAGAGAGAGAGAATTACCAGAAACTAGGAAATGAAGGCAACGAATTTCTTTCTTTCTTTCGTTCTTTCTTCTTCTTTATTTTGTTGTTTGTTTGTTTGTTATGTGTGTGTGTGTGTGTGTGTGTGTGTGTGTGTGTGTGTGTGTGTGTGTGTGTGTGTGTGTGTGTGTGTGTGTGTGTGTGTGTGTGTGTGTGTGTGTGTGTGTGTGCGTGCGTGCGTGCGTGCGTGCCTGCGTGCGTGCGTGCGTGCGTGTGTGTGTGTGTTTGTGTGTGCGTGTGTGTACGTGCGTGCACGCGAGTCCGTGTATGTTTGTTTTTCTTTCTTTTCTGATTTTTGTAAGTAAATGAATATCTGGAATATGCTTCCCTTTTCTTAGACAATAACACGTTCTATTTACTGTTGTGAGGGCACAGTAAAATGACTGTAGTGTAACTGCGTTATAAAATACCCAGTTTGCAATAATACATGCCACTCTTCGACTCATAGACGTTCCAAATTGTCAACAACAACAAAAAAGAAAGGGAAAAAAAGGACACCGTCTTAGAGTTTGGCCTGCATACCGTATAATGTATTTATATGGTATGGTTAGTATCAACACGCGCTAACAAATAAGTCGACTAGTGCAGCTATTTAGCTGATTATAGATATGCTGTTTTGTTGTAAAAGCGGTTCGAATCCCCTTGAATGGTTCCAGATTCTGGAGGGAAAAAACAACAACAATCAACCAACCGACCAAACAAACCAAACGACAACAACAACAAGAACAAACAGACAAACAAAACAAAAACAAAAACAAAACAAGTTTACCAATGATTATTTTTAAGACTCTTATACGAGTATGTACAAGGTCCATTAACCACAATTTTCATGCAATCCAATTACGTCACGAAAAATCAACTTGGTGGTGATTGTCAGGAGTAAATGACACTTTCAGTATACTGTGGGAAACTCGCTGATTGACGGTTGAAAGCAGTCATTTTCTCGTCCACTAGTTTGAACATCCGCTGGCTGATAGCGGCGAGGTTGTAACTTGGCGGTTGTGATTTGCTGCGTAATGAAGTGTGAATAAATTATTTAGATCTTGGCGCGCGCGACTCGTTGTGCGCTGAGGCATGAAGCGCGATGGAGCTGACAAAAGTAATTTACTTGCGTTTTGGAGACTGATCGGCTGCGCAGCTGTGTATAAGTGAAATCAACAGCAGTCATCGCTGCGGAACTGCTGGTAGCAGGTGTGCCGTCACTAGGACCCTTGCGGAACTGCAGGTGATAGCTTGCACGTAATAGGTCTGCCTTCATTAGGAACCCTTGTGGAACTGCTGGTAGCAGGTGTGCCGTCACTAGGACCCTTGCGGAACTGCAGGCGATAGCTTGCACGTAATAGGTCTGCCTTCATTAGGAACCCTTGTGGAACTGCAGGTGATAGCTAGGTGTGCCGTCACTAGGAACCTTTGTGAAACTGCAGGTGATAGCTAGGCGTGTCGTCACTAGGAACCTCTGCGGAACTGCAGGTGATAGCTAGGTGTGACGTCACTAGGAACCCTTGCAGAATTGCAGGTAATAGGTCTGCCGTCACTAGGAACCTTTGTGGAAACGCAGGTGATAGCTAGGTGTGCAGTCATCAGGAACCTTTGTGGAACTGGAGGTGATAGCTAGGTATGCAGTCACCAGGAACCTTTGTGGAACTGCAGGTGATAGCTAGGTGTGCAGTCACCAGGAACCTTTGTGGAAACGCAGGTGATAGTTAGGTGTGCAGTCACCAGAAACCTTTCTGGAACTGCAGGTGATAGCTAGGTGTGCAGTCACCAGGAACCTTTGTGGAACTGCAGGTGATAGGTGTAGGCCTACCACGCACTCAGCCTGTGCGGAACTGGTGGTAGTGGTTATGTCGACATTATTGGGCGATTCAGCGAAGCTGGTTTGCTAGATTGAATACGCTTTGTAATCTTTCGCGCAAGATGTCGCGAGAGGTCGCAGCGCACTTCCGGGCCGATTTCTGAGCAGGCGTTGCTTCACGCTGTGTATAACAGTGGAGGTTGAACCTAGAATCGCGAAGCTGCACAAATGCTAATACTGCTGCAGTTGCAAATAATACCGTGGAAAGGGGATGGAGGGTGGAAAAAAGTGTGTTTGCGTCATTTTTGGCTGACCAGAAGATCGTGAGTTCGTAGAAAAAATGCGTTTTGGGGCATCCTATAGCACAAGCAACAAGTTATTGCTTATTGCCAGACACATGACTACGGGCCTCCAAAAATGCATTTAAAGTTGGCAGTGTAAAATTCGCAAATTCACTGTCACCGCCTTCCATTGTGAAGAAAGTACGCACCGGAAGTAAAAGCAGCCAAGGGACTTAAGCGATGCCGGGCAAAAGTCAAAGGAGTTAACAACCCCGCCTGAATCGCCCAATAGGAACCAAGCACGCAACCTTTGTAAAACTGCTGGCAATAGCTATGCCGACATCATAGGAACCAAGCATTCAACAGTTACTAAACTGCTGGCAATAGCTATGCCGACATCATAGGAACCAAGCATTCAACAGTTACTAAACTGCTGGCAATAGCTATGCCGACATCATAGGAACCAAGTGTTTAACAGTTACTAAACTGCTGGCAATAACTATGCCGACATCATAGGAACCAAGCGTTCAACATTTACTAAACTGCTGGCAATAGCTATGCCGACATCATAGGAACCAAGCGTTCAACATTTACTAAACTGCTGGTAGTAGCTATGCCGACGTCATAGGAACCATGCGTTCAAACTTTAAGAAACTGCCGGTATTGGCTGTACCGACATTCTAGGAACCATATGCGCTCTGCCATTCTTATGGTAGCATATTAGCTAGGCATAGATTATAGGAACCACATGTTCAGCCGTCGCAGAACTGCTGGTAATAGCTATGCCGACATTCTAGGAATCATGCAACAACTAGGGTTATACGGTCAGTGTATGAACCATGTGCTCAGTCTTTGAGATAATATGTGAAACCAAAACTGCTGATGTTAATGACCATTCGCAAAGAATTTGGTATTCACGAGGGGAGGTCACCGAGATGGAAATTAAGCGAGACTTAGATGTTTAGGCCCGGAGCATACGACACATTCTCTTCACCCTCTCGCCATTCTTACCCACTCCAGTCTTGCTTTTGGGTCTGGTGACCCGCAGTAACCTAGCTCTTTATGAATGATCCAGATGACGATAATAAGGCAAGAAGAAGAAGAAAGTTGATAATGACATCGGTATGATTTCAACTGGATCTCGTGACCCGCCGCGACCTAGCTCATTATGAATGATCCAGATGACGATAATAAGGCAAGAAGAAGAAGAAGAGGAGGAAGAAGAAGAAGAAGAAGAAGAAGAAAGTGGCAATAACATCGTTATGATTACAGTAACAGCGACAATACTGATGCCTCAGCCGGTAGAGCGGTGGATCGAAAAGCCAGGTGCAATACTGACGAAGGTTCGAGTCCACGGGAGTGCAGCAGCAAGGGATTTTCTCCCCGTCAGCTTTCAGTGCAGACTCTTGCGATGTTCGTACAACCCCCGGAGTGCAGTCACATGCATCAACACTTGTGTGTGCATGATACCCCCCCCCCACCCCCACCCCGTCCCCC
>JABMCL010000453.1:30000-35000 GCA_018857735.1 Alviniconcha marisindica | reverse complement strand
ATATCATGCATTCGAATCAAGTCTAAAGCGTGTGACCAACTCTGAGCTACGTTGCTAATGCCTTATTTTTTCTTTTTCTTTTTCTTCCTTGGTTTCGTTGTCGGGTTTCGTTGTCGGGTTTCGTTGTAGATTTATTCTGGTAAACTCTCCCCCTCTCCTCTCGCAACCCCTCCTCGCAACTTTTATCATGAGCTGAAAGGGCTTCAGACTATTAATGTTTCATTCTCAATGTAGCACTTTACGCTCGATTAGCTTCAAACTTTGAACCTCTCTCAGCCACCTCAAATCATTCAGCAGGTTTCAGGAACTTCTTTGTAAGTCAGCAATTTACTGATTTTCTGTAACTCTCTCCTATCAAATATGAATAATCTCCCTGAACCGCACTGAAGTGGTTTTCTTGATCGGAGTCATTGCTGCACAGCTCAGATGAAAAAAGCTTCTTTTTTTCTCGTCACAACCAGAGAGAAAAGATGAAAGCGGCAAGGTACTGCAGAATTAAAAAAAAAGGTCAACATGCAGTATTGGAGGATCAATATCATAGACCTTTTTATTTATTTCTCTTTCTCACTGTAATCGATCTATTGCTTCCGAAAATGTGGAACTCCTCAATCATCGATTAGGAGTTCAAGTGAGAGAGAGAGAGAGAGAGAGAGAGAGAGAGAGAGAGAGAGAGAGAGAGAGAGAGAGAGAGAGAGAGAGAGAGAGAGAGAGAGAGAGATTTACAAACTCTCTCTCTCCTCTCTCTCTCTCTCTCTCTCTCTCTCTCTCTCTCTCATCTCACTCTCACACACCACACACACACACACACACACACACACACACACACACGCGCGCGCGCGCACACACACACACACAAACATAAACACAGATTAAGGTCCAAACTACATAGACTGTTTTAATGTAGAGTAAATAACTTGGTTTTTCTTTTTATCCCCAGTCAAACAGGACAGTCGATTGACAAAGAGGCATCAAAGGGATTGAGAGAGTGGCATTATAATACGCAACACAATGTCGAAAGAAAGGAATGAGTCGAACGACCGATTAGGCTATTGCTCTTTGGTCCTGACAGGTACCCACCATTTATATGGTATTACACAAACAATATACAGTCTTGTGCTGACCAGAGTCTAATTCAACTCGGGAATTATAATCAGAAGCAAGTTATGCAGATTATATCTGGAGTAAAATTGTGTCTGACGCCAATGACTTTTCCATCGATTGTATCATCGATTACGGACATAGGAGACGGGGGTAGAGTTTCCTGAGACGGAAATCATTTGCAGCCAGCCCTATGCAGGGAAATGCCAGATTTAACGGTGGGAAGGCTTATCCATACTTCAAAGTCACTGGTGCAATGGAACTTGAATGCTGAAGTTTCACTGGTTCAATCGGCGAAGGATCCTTTAACAAGCACGGTCGCTGAAGATTTTTTTCCATCGAGAAATGTGCAACACGGGTGTTTAGAAAGACGTGGTTTTCAAGCAGGAGTTAAGATGTGAAAAACATGTGAGTCTGTTTACAGAATTAACTGCAGATTTAGGCTTAGCAAGATATAAGAGATAATTCTCAGGTTAAGCTGATATAGTTTTAGGTGTAGAAAGCCATACTTTACACACTGGCATTAAGATGTGAACACTGCGAGCTTGTGGAAAATTAAATACAGTTTTAGGTTTATAAATGTTAGTTTTTCAATGAACGATAAGAGACGCAGAAAATCTGTGTTAGAGCAGACTTAGTTTACACACTGGAATGAAGATGTAACAATTTCGAGTTTAGTATCATGTGCCGTTTTGATCCAACAAGTTCTCGCTGTGCACATTTTCTTTTGAGAGAAACAAAACAAGACCAACCGACAATTTTGTTTAATTTATTTCTTCGTCGTCATGAATGCAAACATAAACCTCTTTATTAAGATGTGAAAAACAGCTTGCGGAAGAAACTATCAGATTAATAAAATATATAAATCAAATAAAAAAGAAGAAGGAAAACAACACATTAAATGAAATACGACAGGAAAAGCTGGAATGAAATTGCAAATCAGATTTATGAATGAATGAAAGTTTTTTTCGTACCTGATATCCCTCTAGTGATGCAAATGTGAAACTTGACGGTCTGCTTGGTGCGTGCTATTTATGGGATAACCTTTTTGCTATGCTATCCTATCATTTGTGTCGACTTCACTGCCACAAGGCCGCTCCACCAGCCATCGTGGCCGCCCGACGCGCCAAAAGGCCATGCTGCATCACAATTCTCTAGCTGAAGATTCTCAGCGGAAACGTCGGATCCTTAGCACGTAGGCTACCATCCGAAGGAGACACCGCACAGTTGCCGAGTCACTTCGGTGGTGTTCATGCAGTGATGCCTGTTCTGATTCAAGATACGCCGGGCACCCTACTGTGCCCCCTGCTGAGGACAATGTCAGCTGAGTTAAGTTTGTTTGTTTTTAAACAGAAAAAATGAACGCAGCGATAAAAAAACTGGCACTCATATATCTGAGTATATTTATGTAATTATATGCACCATCGCGGAACGGACGTCAGGGAAACAAAGTGAACATTACAGTTATACCTTGGCAAAATCATCAACAAAGAGGAAAAGGTACTGCGTCACTTCGCCCTGATATACCCGCCAAGGTTGACTGAGCGTAAAACACCAAGTTATTTACTTACTATCCTCACCGCTGTGGCTTATTTTTCCATAACTGGTGTCCATGGGTCAGATACAGTAATGTTTAACTCTGACACCTTTAAACGGATTCGAAATGTTTAGAGATATATATATATGAATATTGGAGTTGTCAGTAGTGCTGACCCTTTTGTAATTACGACATTGCAAATAATATGAGAAGATGAAGTCAGACACATGTTTGGCCTGTTTAGGATTTTAGCAACTGGCAATATTGTCTGTGCGATTTTGCATTGTAGTGCACAAATAAATAGAAAGGTTGTCTATAACTGGCTGACTTGTTTTAAAAGTGTCATACTTGCTGAAGAGGACTGGCGGTTGCGACCCTGTGTATCGGGTTGGCTTAGGGACCCACCCGCGTACCCCGTCTTCAAAACAGACAGGTCGGTGCTTTGGGGCTACACCATCCCAGCACAGCCATGTCGACGACACCGACGGTGCTGCAGTACACAGGGACTGCAGGACATGGCACATTGACAGCCAGTCTGCTTCTCTTGGCCGTCTTGCTCACCTCAGCACGGGCTCTAGGTATAACCACAATTACCACAAGCGTATTTCTGTCTATGTCTCTGTATCTCTGTTTCTTCCGGTCTGTCTATACCTCTCTGTCCCACTCTCCCTCACTCCCTATGTCTGTGTCTGCCTCAGTCGCTGTCTGTCTGTCTGTCTGTCTGTCCGTCTGTCCGTCTGTCTGTCTGTCTGTCTGTCTGTCTGTCTGTCTGTCTGTCTGTCCGTCCGTCCGTCCGTCCGTCTGTCCGTCCGTCCGTCTGTCCGTCCGTCCGTCCGTCCGTCCGTCTGTCCGTCCGTCTCTCTCTCTCTCTCTCTCTCTCTCTCTCTCTCTCTCTCCAGAGAACAAAACTAGAGACAGCTAGATAAACTAGCCAGACAGAAGAGAACTGAATACAAATCAACAATTGCAGAAACGAAAAAACACTACAAAACTACCGTGCACCAAGCTCTCTGATAACAAACGAACAGCTCTATATTTTGGGACACGGTTCCAAGAGCGAGACAGCAAAAAACAAAAACAAAAACAAAAAACACAGATATAGCTACTACCACATGGAAAGAGCATTTCCAAAATGTCTTCGACAAAGTATGTGAACCAGTATCAAATGAAGAAGGGGGGGGGGGGACAACCAAGATAAATTCGCCTAAAATAATTCTAACCCCGACACAAGTGAACCACATATTCCAGAGTCAGACGATCCAGTCACCGAGCAGGAAGTTCATCAAGCCATTAAAAACATGAAACACGGGAACGCCTCTGGAATAGACGAAATATGTGGAGAATTCCTCAATTCTGCAATTATTCAATGAGCTTTATGACGCGAGCCTTTTTCCGTCAGTTTGGAGCAAATCGGTTATTGTACCCATTTTTCAGAAAGGTGACGCTGATAATCCGGACACTAGAATCGTTAGCAAGGTTTTCACAGCTATTTTGAACAAGAGGTTATATACATGGGCTGAAAAGGAAAATTAAATTAGAACAGGCAGGGTTCCGCATGGATATTCAACAATGGACCACATATTCACACTGGTTTCAATGGTGAAGAGCAGGTTAAACAGCAGACGAGGAGGGAAAGTATATGTAGCCTTTGTTGACTATAAGAAAGCATTTGATACGGTTGATCGGGATAGATTATGGGAAACGCTAGAAAAATTGAAAACACCGTCAAAAATGATAATGATTAAGGACATATATTCTTCAATCCAGTCACGCGTCAGGTGTGGTGTAAAGCTTTCCGAGTTTTTCCCATGCTCGCTGGGGGTGAAACAGGGGGGGTCTTCTCAGCCCATCGATGTTTTCCCTCTTTATATCTGAAGTTGCAGACTTTGTATGAGAAAACGGCAAGCATGGTATTAACTAATCCCTGGGCTTGAGGAATCTTCTTACTGTTATTTGCAGTTGACGTCGTACTGGTATCATCCAAACTAGCACGCTTACAAAACCTGATAGATAATCTTGAAAACGCCTTTAAATCGCTGGGTTTGACAGTAAATCTTGACAAAACAAAAGTTATGATTTTCAGAAAAGGAGGACATATTGCGGCAGGGGAAAATGGTTTTATGATGGTAAGGAAATGGAAATAGTAAACAGTTCACTCTAACAACAAAACTGTCAAACAACTCCGCATGTGAAGAGTATGCTAGCGAGGCCAAAGGCAAAATGTTAGATCTAATAAAAACTATGTGGTCTCTTGGCTGTCTGGACATGTCTTTATTTTTCAAACTCTTTGATGCGCAGATTAAGCCAATGTTGTTGTATGCATCAGAAATATGGGGAATGTTGAGGTTGAGGGCCATCGAGACAG
>JABMCL010000453.1:22500-25000 GCA_018857735.1 Alviniconcha marisindica | reverse complement strand
TGTGTCACTGATGCCTGTTTGCTTCCTTTCCATCTTCCCGTGGAAGCCTGCCATCCACCCCACTGCCCCTTTCCTTCGCGAGTTGTCGACTCATGACCCCTTGCGGCTGAACTGACTTTCGCGTGAAGCATATTAACTTTACTTCTTTGTCAGCCTTTCTCTATATTGTCCGTCTAATCCAGTCCGCCCCTTCCCCCCCCCCCCCCCCCCCCCTCCGCCCCGCCCACCTCCCCGTCCCCGTCCCCCTTCCCACCTCATTCGATTGCGTGAGGCTATATAGCATGTTTCCTTTCTTCCCTGCTACTCTCTTCCCTGTTTTCTTCTTAGCAGTTACTCCTTCCCCTGCTTCCTTCCCTGGTATTCTTGTCCCTGCTTCCTTCCCTGGTATTCTTGTCCCTGCTTCCTTCCCTGGTATTCTTTCCCCTGCTTCCTTCCCTGGTATTCTTGTCCCTGCTTCCTTCCCTGGTATTCTTTCCCCTGCTTCCTTCCCTTGGCATTCTTTTTTCTGTTTCCTTCCCTGGTATTCTTTTCCTTGCTTCCTTCCCTGGTATTTTTTTCCATGCTTCCTTCCCTGGTATTCTTTTCCTTGCTTCCTTCCCTGGTATTCTTTTCCTTGCTTCCTTCCCTGGTATTCTTTTCCATGCTTCCTTCCCTGGTATTCTTTCCCCTGCTTCATTCCCTTGGCATTCTTTTCCCTGTTTCATTCCCTGGTATTCTTTTCCTTGCTTCCTTCCCTGGTATTCTTTTCCCTGCTTCCTTCCCTGGTATTCTTTTCCCTGCTTCCTTCCCTGGTATTTTTTCCCCTGCTTCCTTCCCTGGTATTCTTTTCACTGCTTCCTTCCCTGGTATTCGTTTCCCTGCTTCCTTCCCTGGTATTTTTCCCCCTGCTTCATTCCCTGGTATTCTTTCCCCTGCTTCCTTCCCTGGTATTCTTTCCCCTGCTTCATTCCCTGGTATTCTTTTTTACCTGCTCCCTTCCCTGGTATTCTTTCCCCTGCTTCCTTCCATGGTATTCTTTTCCCCTGCTTCATTCCCGGCAACTCCCTTCCCTGTTTTTTCCCCCCTGCTACTCGTTTTCCTGCTTCCTTCCCTGCTACTCGTTTTCCTGCTTCCTTCCCTGCTACTCGTTTTCCTGCTTCCTTCCCTGCTACTCGTTTTCCTGCTTCCTTCCCTGCTACTCGTTTTCACACGTTTACCCCCTTTTTAGCTTTTTCCCATTTTCGCCGAAACTTGATGATAAACATTTGGTATAGTCGAGAAGTTAAATGGAGCTGAGAGGTGTAGGTGTCTTTTAAGGTAAGAGGCCTCGTCAAACAAGCTACGGGAATTAAAAACCGCGGAAAATGAACGGGAAAAAATGCAGACTGAGAACTTTCAGTCGTGAGTACGATTGTCTTGCCAAAAATCGGCATAAGTAAGCGTTCACATTGTTACTGGGAAACTAGGTCAAACGTCAAAGGGCAGCATGAGCCGACTCGAACTGACAATCAAAGACAAAAATATATGAAAAAAACTCGCCTTTTGTTGCGGAATTTGGCTGTAATCGGCAGATGTGGATCTCATTTAATGATTGTGATGACATTTGTGACCCAAAATAACTTTTAAAAGGGTCTAGGAATTTCCGACTGTCTCCTTGGATTTTACCGTGTTTGTTTGTGTATTTGTTTGTTGCTGTGTTCGTCTCGTTGTTTCGGTTACAGTATGTTTGTTTGTGTATCTGTTTGTTCCTATGTTTGTTACGTTGTTTCGGTTACAGTATGTTTGTTTGTGTATCTGTTTGTTCCTGTGTTTGTCTCGTTGTTTCGGTTACAGTATGTTAACTTTGTTTGTGTATCAGTTTGTTCCTATGTTCGTCTCGTTGTTTCAGTTACAGTATGTTTGTTTGTGTGTCTGTTTGTTCCTGTGTTCGTCTCGTTGTTTCGGTTACAGTATGTTTGTGTATCTGTTTGTTCCTGTCTTTTTCTCGTTGTTTCGGTTACAGTATGTTTGTGTATCAGTTTGTTCCTGTGTTCGTCTCGTTGTTTCAATTTTACAGTATGTTTGCTTGTGTATCTGTTTGTTCCTGTGTTCGACTCGTTGTTTCGGTTACAGTATTTTGTGTATCTGTTTGTTCCTGTGTTCGTCTCGTTGTTTCAGTTACAGTATGTTTGCGTGTGTATCTGTTTGTTCCTGAGTTCGTCTCGTTGTTTCAGTTACAGTATGTTTGCTTGTGTATCTGTTTGTTCCTGTGTTTGTCTCGTTGTTTCGGTTACAGTATGTTTGTGTATCAGTTTGTTCCTGTGTTCGTCTCGTTGTTTCAATTTTACAGTATGTTTGCTTGTGTATCTGTTTGTTCCTGTGTTCGACTCGTTGTTTCGGTTACAGTATTTTGTGTATCTGTTTGTTCCTGTGTTCGTCTCGTTGTTTCAGTTACAGTATGTTTGCGTGTGTATCTGTTTGTTCCTGAGTTCGTCTCGTTGTTTCGGTTACAGTATGTTTGTGTATCTGTTTGTTCCTGTGT
>JABMCL010000453.1:0-17500 GCA_018857735.1 Alviniconcha marisindica | reverse complement strand
GAATTCTTGGATTCTTGTCTAATACGCCACCGACTTTCTTTGATTTCATTTTTACTCCTCCGCTTGAATTCGGAGAGTTTTTCCAGATCCAGGTTAGATTTAGCGCGCGCAGTTGTTTCCCGCGCAGACATGACTATTAAATACATGTATAAACATGCAAAGCCTCGAGCAATTCAGGCATCTGCTCACAGGTATCATGTACTATAATTAATATTTTGTAATTATTATTTTGCTCGACAGATGAGGTGTTGGAAGGCGAAACATTTGCCATTCAGTGGTGGATTGGTAAGTTTTTAAATATATGTTATTGTAAAATCAACACGCAAGGAAGTTAATAACGCTCGACATACATAGCATAAGTACAACAACAAAGACCTGAGTCGCCTACGGTAGCTCTCATTTTGCATGCGTGTATTTATGTTATTGTAAATTCAGTTCAGTTCTATATGTGACCCGTTCTCACGAAATGAATCTTAAAATTTGGCAATTTGTGATATCTACATCACATTTCTTAAATCACATTTCTACTCAAAAAACAACAACACAAAAAATGTGGATGTGACGTGTTTCTGAAGGTTGCATATGTGGCGGAGGCCATTTTGAGAAAATCAGCTTTAAAACGCGAAATCCGACAAAACCCGGAAATAAAAGACTTCCTATACAGTTCAGTATCACCGTGCTTAACTGATTAGTTGATCCTCCCTTCCTGGAGACAGATACAGCGTCCACAACCACGCCCGCCTCGTCAACCTGTAAACTCGTAACAGTTTGTGAGAGCGCTGAAGCCGTGACGTCACTTCCTGCCAGCTTTGTTGTCAACGACACAGAGAGGGAGCGAATCCAAAAAGAGACGGAACTGATCCTTGGTGTTCCCAAGGAGGAGACAACAAGGTGAGCTTGATGAATTTATCTCCCTTTAGGTTGTACTTTTCCATGGAGTTTATAGCTTAATGGTGATGTGTGGTTTGCTATGAACTGAGAGAAAAAGACTACGTGGTTTGACGGATTCGCTATCTGATTGTGCTTCGTTTATCCGGTTGTTGGCATTTTGTAGTATTGCGTGCTATGATTATGTTTGTAATTTATCTTTTTGTGTAGGAAAAAAAAAAGGTTAAAAGGAACGTTCTTCCCTTCATTTTTTCCTTTTTATTTAAAGTCTCTCGACAGAAATGACATTATACTGTTGAAAGGAACGCTAAATTAATTTCACAAGACAAAAAACATGTGCGAATTTTCGGGGAAATCCCCTTTTTTCGAAGCGACAAAACAACAGTTAAACTACCGTTAAACGGTGATAAATTAATGAGAATGTACTAATCCGGCTGCGGTCGTGGTGTGTTGAACCCTGGAGTGATTTGTAAGGGGCTTACCTTTAGTGAGCCGATCTGGTCCAGTGGTAAGGCGTTCGGCTGGTAAGCGGAAAGACCTCGGTTTGATACCGCTTCGGCTCTTCTCTCTCTTCAAAAAGGTTGTGGTTTGTGGACACTGTCCTGTGACTTTGTCCATCACTTCCTACTGAAATTATACAGCTGTCTTTCACCCCCTCCCTCCCCAGCGACATTTTACCATAGAGTCGGACAGCAGACCATTGTAAAACTCTTATTTTGAAGTTTACATGGACACCAAACATGCTTGGTACAATAGTTTTAGTTTTCATTCAGCAACGAATCCATTTAGTGCAAACCAACAATCTGTGCATGGTACACACACAAAAAGTATGAAGTACACAACGACATTGTGAGGTGCACAGACTTTTCTCAGGAAAACAACATGCATACATTACAACATTAATATATCCACTACAGGAAACCTTCACTTAAAATTGGGCTCCACTCTCCAGAAACTCCCAAGGTGGGGTGTAAATAATACTCCATTTTGGCAACAGCCATTTCATGCAAACTATTGGACTGTAGAGGGTAGTTGGTACACACATAAAAGGTTTGAAAGACACCAACATTGTGAGGTGCATACACTTTTCTCAGCAAAACAACTTGCATACATCACAACATCAATATATCCACTACAGAAAACCTTCACTTAAACTCAGGCCCGACTCTCCAGAAGCCCCCCAGAGTGTGTGAAGAACACTACACATGTGGCAATCCAGCCAAGTGGAAAGTGAGAGGGCAGCCGGCTAGTACTGACCACCGCTGGTACTGACCTAGATTCCACGGACAGAGCAGATGTGCGTGGGGAGCTAAAAATAGCTCAGCCAGTGAGCAGCTAAAGCACCCGATTTGAAGCCTAGGGAACAGCCGTACCTAAAAAAAATCGTACATGGTTTGTATCGTCATTCAATTAGCATTCCTTTTATCTGTTAGTGTTTAGAACGCCAGCAGTCAGCAGGGAATCCGCTTGATCGCTCAAAATGGGATTCACCGACAGAGCCATCGCGAACACAAGTTCCAGTTACCGGCACGAGCAAGGGGAGCAACTGTCAAGTGGTCTCGCCGCAGTTGAGGGTGGTGGTGGGTTATTTGCTCTTCCCCCAACAATAACACAGCCGGTGACATTTGCTACCCGTATTTGTTCACGTGTGGGTGGCGGCGGGACGTTGACTGGCCAAAAGGCCAGGCGGCAGTTTGATCACGATGGATCAGAGAAGTATAAAGTTCAGCGACGATTTCATGTTGGAATCTGGATGGTTTATTGGGGCTGCCGCTAGTAATTCACCATGCCATTTAATTAACACCCCCTCTTTCTGTCTCTGCGCTCCATGGAGGACATTGACCGACTGAGATATGATTTTTGTAGGGGTTTGTTTTGTTCGTTCATGTTCCATCTCCCCATCCTCCCCCCTCTTCTTGTGACATTTATGGGAAAATTAACCTTAGCCGAGCCGATGTCAGTGATTGCGAAACGAAAATTAACAACCGATAAAAAGTCAACGTGGTTACACCGTCGTTCTCCGTGCATCTACTTAAAGAAAATTTCATCTATTTATTTTTACTTGCTACGTTTTCAAAATGGTGTCCCGTCCCTAATAACCCTTATGGTTTCTGTGCACGTTAAGCACCATGCTTACTTGCCATTTTTTTTGTTTTGGGGGGGTGGGATGGGGATTTACTTGAATTAGAGAAATGGCCGAAGTCTACTTGTGTGTGTGTGTGTGTGTGTGTGTGTGTGTGTGTGTGTGTGTGTGTGTCTGTGTGTGTGTGTGTGCTTTGGTGCTACGTGCGTGTGTGTGTGTGTGTGTGTGTGTGTGTGTGTGTGTGTGTGTGTGTGTGTGTGTGTGTGTGTGTGTGTGTGTGTGTGTGTGTGTGTGTGTGTGTGTGTGTGTGTGTGTGTGTGTGTGTGTGCGTGCGTGCGTGTGCGTGCGTGCGCGTATGTTCGCACGCGCGCGCATGTTTCTTCTGGAAACATAAAAACAGCAAAACCCAGCTCTGTTCCCCAGAAGAAGTGGTAAACTTCAGAATGAATGGACGTTTTTGCTCAGCAGTTAAAAGTGACCTGCTTAATGATCACTGCACAGACTTACACTGTGACTGATTTGTAAAATAATGCTTAATTAGGATTCACATTAAGTATGATCCTCATGCGAACACCACCTCCACTGATTTGCGTGGGTTCATTGTTTCAGCCCCTTTTCTTCGTCGTTGCTGGATTGTCCATGATGGTACTAGTTAAAATGGTTGTCTGCACTTTCTGAAACCCGAGAGCTCATCTATAGCGAGACGACAATCTGACTTCCGCATTGAAACATAGAGCGCACTAGGTCACGCGTGACTTAAGGTAGCAAGGACACTAACTGCTACACTGTAGACCTCTGTGAAAAGCAAGCACACAGACACACAGTTGTCCCCCATGATAACATCGCCGGTACACGAAAAGTCCAGGTCGCATTAGCAGTAGCATGATTTCCCCCAGTAAGGAATACGAGTCAATCTGCCCAAGTTAGGCTATAAGGCTTTAGGCTGGTAAGCAGAAGGACCTCGGTTCGATTCCACTTCGGCTTTTTTCTTTTTCTTTTCTTTTTTTCTTCAAATGTTGTAGTTGATGGACACTGTCTAAATTGTGACACTGCCCTCACAATTAATGAAACATTGAAATGGCTTACACCGCTGCTCATCTTAATGCAAAACTGATTGTGGTAGTGACAGTGTAGCGACAGGTATTAGGTATGGCTTCCCTGTTCCCCCATCTCCTGAGATCTCGGTTCCCGCCAGTGCCTCTTCGGAGACAAATCAGCATGAAACAAAAAAACCTTCAGAGAAAAGTGCAGACTGTTTCATGATTTTACCCCACACCTTGTTCCCTCGGGGTCACCGAGCCTCATCCGTCTGTTAAGGCCAGTTTGACGACACGGTTGATCACGGTCACTATTGGTCATCTTGTACTCACATTCCCGGTTCTTTTCTTTCCTATAGCTACATGCAAACCGTCCATCGTCGTAACAAGGAGACGCTGATAACTGTTTTAAACAAGGATTCACAAACAGACAAGCATAGACAAAGGGTCTTGAATGTTTATGTGCAGATTCAATTAGAAAATCAACAACAGTTGTCTTCACAAACAGTCAAGGCACGTGTTACCACAAAGGTTTGTTTTTGTTTTTTGTTTGTTTGTTTTTTGTTTTGTTTTTGTTTTTCAGGCTGATTCAAACAACAGCCGGTATCACAAACAGCCACTGGTATGACGTTAAATGTGTTTGTGCAGATTTGAGCAGCAGTTGTCATTACAAAGACTCAATGGCAGCATCTTAAATGTCTCCTCACAACAACCGCCATCACAAACAGCCGGGATATTATACACTTAAATGTTTTGTACGTATGTATTGAAACACCAGTCCTCATCGCGTTTTCTGAAAACATTACTGTTTTGTGCAGACTCCAACGCCAGTCCTCATCACATATCCTCTCAACTGTTTTTGTGTGTACATAACAGCCAGTCGTCGTCACATAATTATTGTCTCAACAGTTTATGAGCAGATTCAAACTCAAGTCATCACCACATAATTATTGTCTCAACAGTTTGTGTGCAGATTCAAATGCCAGTGGTCACCACATAATTATTGTCTCAACAGTTTGTGTGCAGGGTTAAACGGCAGTCGTCATCACATACTGTGTCAGTTAACGGTTTTTGTGCATATTCAAACGGCAGTCGTCATCACATATTATCTCAACTATTCGTGTGCAGGTGTAAAACGCCAGTCATCACATATAGTCCCGACTGTTTGTGTGCAGGTACAAACGCCAGTCATCACATATAGTCCTGACTGTTTGTGTGCAGGTACAAACGCCAGTCATCACATATAGTCCCGACTGTTTGTGTGCAGGTACAAACGCCAGTCATCACATATAGTCCCGACTGTTTGTGTGCAGGTACAAACGCCTGTCATCACATATAGTCCCGACTGTTTGTGTGCAGATACAAACGCCAGTCGTCATTACATAAAAAGTTCCGACTGTTTGTGTGCAGGTACAAACGCCAGTCGTCATCACATATAGTCCCGACTGTTTGTGTGCAGGTACAAACGCCAGTCGTCATCACATATAGTCCCAACTGTCTGTGTGCAGATACAAACGCCAGTCGTCATCACGTAATATAGTCCCGACTGGTTGTGTGCAGGTACAAACGCCAGTTCATCTCCATACCCGATCATCGTCCGTCAGCCATGGTGATCGGTATACTGGGCGTCTCCTTCATCAGCGTCGTCGTCCTCTGCGTCGTCGCCTTGGACTTCTCCAACATCGCCGTGCAGCTGAAGGTGATGAAGTCGAACCTGAAGCACGCGTGGTCCACAGCCAAGAGACCCCAGCCCCAGCCAACAGACCCTAGTCACCGCTGGGCCTCTTCCCAGAGCCAGCCAGCGCCGAACACCGCCAAGGCCTGATAGTCAATACGTAGACAAGCAGTTACCGTACCTAACCATGCAACCATTGCTGCTGTTAAGAGTGGACTCCGAGCTACTACTTTTGCCTTCCATGATTAGTGAAAGAGCGAACAAGTGATGACGTAATTATGTGGCTGCCCGTCTTAATTCAGTAACATTCTGGTGGTGGAAGTTTCTTCCTTTTTTCTTTCTTTTTTCTTCTGGTGGTGACAATGTATATCATTCTTGTGGTTAGAGCTAGTGTACCTTTAGATGGGGCTAAATGTCTGCATGTGCGTGAATGGTTTGTTGTGGAGCATTGAGTTTTTTTCTTTTTTCACCCTTCTTTTTTTTCTTCTTCTTCTTTTCTTTTTTATACGTCATTAATCCCAAGCGGGAAATTTGGGTGCATACTATGCTGATGGTGACAGTGTATATTATTCTTGTGGTGACAGTGTACAACCCGGCCCAGCATTCTGGTGGTGACAATGTATATCATTCTTGTGGTTAGAGCTAGCGCACCTTTAGATGCGGCTAAATGTCTGCATGTGTGTGAAAGGTGTGTTCTGGCGCATTGAGGTTTTGTTCTGTGAAACCCCCTTACCCCCCCCCCCCCCCAACCCCCACCTCCCATTACCCCTCGCAAATACACACACACACACACACACACACACACACACACACACACACACACACACACACACACACACACACACACACAAATCGTCTTCAAAGTACCATTGCTTTAACTGGAAATGTATAGGATCTCTGTGTTTCCATTTGGCTTAAGAATATTATTTTAAGGATATGCCTGTAATAGTATATTGTGAACTCCACTTTGATGCAGATTCGCTGTTCTCACATTCATCATGACTAATTCATGCAGACGGTAGATCATCACGAAACCCACTGTAGTACACAAGGTTCGCTCATTCCCAACGGGAAACAGAAAATAATAATGTTGATGTTGAAGGAATGAGGGAACAACTGCTGGTGAGGCTGACAAAACAGAACAGCTCTAGAGAAATGTACTCACCTATACGACGACACATAAAGAACAATCAAACACACAAGCGCTTTCGACACATGGTCTTCGTCTGGTGTAGAAGAGAGAAAGAAAAAGATTACCTCCTTCTTTTATTATTTTCTATCTTCTTTTCTTTCCTCTTTTTTTGACCCATTTCATTTCTATCGATAGCATGTTTGTCTGGGGTACCCATGGATGGTCATTTCTAGAGTTGAACACGTGTTTTTTTCCTCGTCCCAAGCTTTGCTTTTTATATTAATTTTGTACATTCGTTGCATTTATAGCAACAACAACAGCATTTTGCAATCAGTATACTTACACTTGTAAAAGCACTCGTGTTGTGTGTGTGTATGTGTGTGTGTGTGTGTGTGTGTGTGTGTGTGTGTGTGTGTGTGTGTGTGTGTGTGTGTGTGTGTGTGTGCGTGTAGTGTGTGTGTGTGCGTGCGTGTCGTGTGTAGTAGTGCGTGCGAGAGTGGAGAGAGAGAGAGAGAGAGAGAGAGAGAGAGAGAGAGAGAGAGAGAGAGCTTGATTGTGTGTACATATGAATTGTCCCGTCGACGAATGATTGGATTATATATTGTAAATACCTTGCGTACCGCGACTGGGTACCTTGTATAGATGGAGAAATAATATTCCATCTCGAGACTCCAGAGTTCTCAAAGGCTCTCGCCTTTAAACCCACAGTAGGCCACACAATAATTATCTCTATGCTACACATAACTACTGATAATATATACTGACTGCAGGCTAACTTCATTTCCCTTATGTCCTCTTCTACCATAAATGGACATGTGTCGTGAACAGCATAGATAAGACTTTTACTTGCGGCTTGAAAAAAGTTTCGGCCTGAAACGTCAAGTGGATTTCTTTGGTATTGAAATGTATACACTAAACATAAAATCATACTGTCGTCTAGCAGGATTTCAGCTGAGTTCATTCCAGTTCTAGACAGTATGTGTGCTGTCGGAAAAGCCCATAAAATATGCGCTCCACCCGTCTATCAGTTTAAGTTCCTCAGCGTTTCCTTACAAACTGTTCAAATGTTCGTCTGGTTGACGATGGCCCTTTCTCGACTCTCCACTCCTCTCTCCTGCAGGCGATTGACAGTGTAATCCATCCTGCTAATCTATTGTTACATACACAGATGACTGGAACTACTGGCGGTTTAAAACAGAAGCAGTAGTGACCAACACTTTCGACACCTTTGTATCAAAATCTCCCGCTCCCAAGAAAACTAGACCTCTCTCTCTCTCTCTCTCTCTCTCTCTCTCTCTCTCTCTCTCCTCTCTCTCTCTCTCTCTCTCTCTCTCTCTCTCTCTCTCTCTCTCTCTCTCTTCTTTTTAGCGCCTGCAGATTTCCCCTAAAAAGTGGCAGAATAATCATCATATTGATTGTGTCTAAGGAGAAGAAGGCTGTTGTATTCTTTTAAGTCTGTGTGCATCACAAAGGCCCATTCTACCCCCTTCTCCTCCTCCTACCATTCTCCTTTTTCTTAAATGTTCTTTTCTCTCGTTCGTTATGGTTTCTTTACAATGATGATGATTCCAACACAGAACTCAAACTAGCAGAATCACACCAACACAGAACTGGAACTTGCAGTGTCAATCCGACGCAGAGATGTGTCCATCGTTGTAAGGATGACGTAATCCACTGTCCAAAAAGGAAAAAAATGACATCACTTGCAACATACTGTCACCTTTAGTCACTCTCTTTTCCTAGAGAGTGAGCGCAAAAGCAGTGTTGCTATTAGTCAGGCTAGCTTCGTGCGTTTCCTTTCTCTCCAGAATGGAAACAGACGTCGCTCCAGTCGATGCAGCAACAACTGCACCAAACGAATCCCCCACCCAGACACCCTCTTCGTCCAGCCGCGAAGACCACGTCGAGTGTAAAAAACCTGATAGAAAAAGAAAAGAACCCGCACCATCCTCGAGGGTCCTGAAAAGCATTCTCCGTCAGAGGTCTGAGCTAGCCTCCAGTGCTCACTGCACACCAAAAGGTTGTGGTCAGAAAACGAGACAGAAGAGGGTGGTGAAGTTCTCCCTGGACGACAGGGAAGACGAAATTCGCAAGTGGAACGGGAAGCGCCTGCGATGCCTGGCACTGGATTTGGACAGATGGGACTGCTTACCGTACATGGCCATGCGTACCATCAACAAGCAGAAGACTCGCCAGACAAAACGCCTAAAGTTCTGTCACAGCTTTGACGATCTGAAAGCTGAAAGGTCCTCTAGGCTGGAGGTGAAGTCGGAGGGGTCTTTAAAATTAGACCACAGTGACCAGAAAGGTGTGTATACCTGTAACTGCTTTTTTGTTGTTGTTCCATTCCATTACTACGGGAAGAATTGTTTCAGCTTTCGGAACCATAACTTTACTGTTGAATGAGCGAACAAATCCATTTTGGTATAAAGGCACAGTTTAGTGGCTAGAAGTAGAGAACGAAAAAGAAGAATACGATTATGGATCTATACATTTTTTACCCCTTATCCGATCGTCGTCGCTTCCATTCCATTTCATTTTAGTCACCAGTAACTTACTAGTCCGTTGCGGGAAAATCGGGTAGTGTGTGAAAGCATAAGGCTCGAACCAGCAGCCGCAAAAGCAGAACTGCAACCAAACCCCACCACACCTCGAGTATACACTTTATAATTTTACTTGACCATCGTAGTGAAACGGGAGTCTCTATTATTATTGCCAGGGCAAACCAGGAACCTTCTGCTATTATGTTTGTTCATTTCGAGCTGCATTGGGATCTCTAACCTGTGCGTCCAGAAGCGCCCGGGCCTAGCATACATATCATCTACATTCAAAAGACCAGACACTCAATTCAGCTTTCTAATCAGGCCGCCCGAGAAAGTGCAGCGCGAGCTATGGTACTGACCCACGGGGTGCGAAATCCGAGCCGATGACATTCAGGTGAAGAGCTACTTTGTAGTCCATTTTTGATTGGGCAGTTTCATTCTTTTGCAAGTTGCATTTCTATAAACGAAGTGATTATATGTAGGCCGTGCTTGTGGCAAAACGCTTCAAATGGGCAGCACTTCATTGATGGCTAAAAACGCTATCCACTTTTTTCTTTCTTTTTTTTACTTCTCTTTTTAAAAAGGAAACGAGAAAGAGTGCCTGGTACCAGCAACAATGCCAGAAGTGGAGCCCATTGAAAAGTCCTTCTTCGTCAGCAGGTACGTACTATACTCATCACATAATACCAGACCGATTAAAAGGCTACAATGGAAGGTGTAGTGGAGTGTGTGGGCTTTCCTGGACGCGTAGTTCCTGCTCTGAATTGAACTGAAGTGAACTGCGCTCATTATTTGCTCGCGGCAGTCTCGCTTTCGCGTTTAGTGGCAACCATTCGTTTTCAACGTCATCATTCCCTTTACAATCCTTACTGACTATGGCAATTCTATCTCGGTCAAACCCTTCTCTTCCACTCATCTTTATCGTCGCGCGCGAGGGTGTGTAATAATAATAATGGGTGCAAAGAGAGCATAACCAATACACGCCCTAAGCGCTTATAATTTGTTCGCGAATATATAGGCTACATTGACAACATACTTTAAACACACACACACACACACACACACACACACACACACACACACACACACACACACACACACACACACACACACACACACTACACCACACACACAACACACACACACACACACACACACACACACACACACTCACACACACACACACACACACACACACACACACACACACACACACACACACACACACACACACACATCTACTCATCAACCAGACACACTCACCGATCGCTGGACTCTTACCCACCACCCAAACATATCCCTACGGCCAGCTCACACCAGGCAGTCATTCTCTCATGCTGTTCACACACAGTGGCTTCATCAGGCAGTCATTCTTTCATGCTGTTCACACAGTGGCTTCATCAGGCAGTCATTATTTCATGCTGTTCACACAGTGGCTTCATCAGGCAGTCATTATTTCATGCTGTTCACACACAGGTGGCTTCAGCAGAACGCTAGGGAGGCAGAGATGGGTGTTCCGTTTCTCGGCCCACGAGACAGCAGCGAAGGGATGCTGCTGATGCCTATGACGTCTAGCGCCATCTCCGCCATGTCAACAGGTCCCACGCCGTCCCTCGTCAGCCTCTCCATCGACTTCAGAACCATGACACTCAAGAGATCGTTCTCCCGTCAAGAATAGGGTGGACGCCATGTTGCCTCTGGAAAAAAAAATATTCGTCCTAAAGGACTAAAGTGAAAAAATAATTTTGCTATAAGAAAAAAAAAGTGCGGCTTAATTAATGATTTTTTTCCACTTTTTTTTCCATTGGGGTGAAAAAAGCACTTTCCTACACTTAATAGAATTCGCTTCCGTAATAAAAAATTAAATTAAATTATTAAATTAAAATAAAAAATAAGAGAGAGAGAGAGAGAGAGAGAGAGAGAGAGAGAGAGAGAGAGAGAGAGAGAGAGAGAGCACACTACAGTGTAGATGAGAAACAAATGAATACATTAAAAGCATTAACAGGACGTTCTGCCAAGGTTTGCAAAACACTGCTGCGGTCAAGTGCACAGCTAGTGTTGCCAAGACGTGCAGTCCAAGTACTATAATGTAAGCAACGAAGGAGAACAACGGGAGCATACATATTATGTGCGCATTTAAATAGAAAGAGAGAACTCGAACTCGAACCTGAAAATTTTGATATTCAATGATAGTAGTGTTAAGAGTGCCAGTTGAGAGAGAGAGAGAGAGAGAGAGAGAGAGAGAGAGAGAGAGAGAGAGAGAGAGAGAGAGAGAGAGAGAGAGAGAGAGAGAGAGTATAATGAACGCAAATAAGTATTTAATATTAATCGTTGTAGACTTAATCATGATTATCGTGTTTAAAAAAAAATAGCAAAGCAAATACGCACAAAATATCAAAATTAAACAAACGGCCGAATATCACAGTTTTACTGTTAGTGTTGTCCTTTGCTTGTAGATTGAAAATGGACACCTGATCTGAATTATCTAAAGTTCCTACCTCTCCGAGGAGCGAAAGATGTGTGTGTGTGTGTGTGTGTGCGTGTGCGTGCGAGCGTGCTTGCGTACCTGCGTGCCTGCGTGCGTGCGAGCGTGCCTATGTACCTGCGTGCCTGCGTGCGTGTGAAACAGGCAGAAAAGTCCATTTCTCAAACACAACATCTACCAAACAACAGCATCCAGAAGGACGGAGAAGGTGCTACGCTACTGTGCAGTCGAACAGTTTGAAACGACCACTGATTTGGTTAATGGCCATGTTGCAGACATGTACCAAAAAAGAAAGAAAGAAGTAATGCGTTTAAAAGGAAATAATAGGCACGTGATCGATTTCCATGTTTATGTTTATGTATATCCAAATATTAATCTTATCAAGACGCATATGCTTGGAAGGTATTCAGTTTCATCTAACTAATTAACCCTTTTCTTCTTCTTTTTCTTTTTTCTTCTTATTTTCTTTTGCTTTGTTTTTTGAACACCCTCTTGAAATAGGGAATAAGAATTACCCGACGACAAAACTATAAAACGTCGACGAATGAACTAGGAGTCGAAGTTACAGCATCTTCCACTATCGAGAGCCTGTATGTGAACGTGACGTAAAGATATCGCAATCAAGAAAATATGACGCAGACACCTCTGACGTCAAACATAATTGATCTAATCTGATTTTCGATTGACACTCTTTCACCTGCAAGGATAAGCTTGGGGGAAAGAACGAAGCCTTCTTGAAGGCTTCCTCTGCCCAGCTAGCTGAACTCGCCACTTGACTGAGCACCATCATAACCATGAGCTGGAACTCGAAAGACAGCTCCTTTCTGGGCAGTGACGGAATGTTCGACCTTCCTGAAGCATCCGTTAGCTTGAAGAGCATTCTGTCCAGCAAGAGACAATCACTGTGGCTGTTTCCGCGGAGAAAGAAACGCGTGAAGTTTGCAGAACTAGAAATGAAGCTGCAGAGCGGGACGTCTACGCAGACTCGCGAAAAGTGGCGAAAGTATGTAGCGGAACAATTCAAAACCCTGCGCAGTCGAAAACGAAAGCGGGACAGGTGGCTGGGCAGAGCACCCGGGAAGAACAAACAGAGGAACGCCAAGTTGAACGAGAACATCAGCTCTAGCGCAGGAAGTTCCATGGGCGAACCTGGGGTCTCGCAATCCAACGGGTTAGAAGACTCCTTCTCTTCTCAAGATCAGCTGCAGATTTTTGAAATACCCGAGCCAGGTGACCACTTATGTCCAACATTCGGTCTTATTCAGTCAATCTCGAAACTCTTCTGGAATCGCTGGTCAGAATCCAATCGTCCGTGCTTATCGCAGTAGATAACTAGGAGCTAACCATTGACAACGTATTTGGCACCTACCATGAAAATCTCCGTCAAATGATTTTGGAATATGTCTCTGGGTTCCTTCAAGAGGCAAATTTATAACTTCAGAAACTCATATATTCGTTAGTCAAGCCGACAGTGTTTCAGTCGTGAAACTAGTGGAAAGGGTAGAAGGTAACGTGTTTTTTTGTTGTTGTTTGTTTTGTTCGTGTGTGTCTCTATGTGTTTTGCTGGTTTTGCTTTCGTTTTCTTACTTTTTTAGATATATTTTTTTTTTTTTCACTTATGATTTCTTGATCGTGTTCGTGTTTGTCACGCCTGTGTGTGTGGCATGGTTGTGCTTTTGTTTCCACGAGCTAGACAATGTACATTTGGTGGAGTTTATGTACTTTGTATTTACTCGCAATGCATGTGACAGCTACTTTAGTCAATTCAGGGTTTCTTTGTGCTCATGTGACGTTTTCGAGTGTTGATTAACTCCTTTTCTTTTCTTTTTTCTTTTTTGTGCTTGATTACAATTAAATGCATGTCTATATCCACAGAAGCTTCACATTTGCCAGATAATCAACCTCTCTCTTTTGTCAACTTAGACGCAGAGCCGTCAATCTGAGCGTAGGCTACGAATTGCATGATCAGTTAATGGGTCATGGACTTGTTCCATATTTATTATCCTGCATTTACTTGTGTGTGTTCGCCGCCCTTTGTTTGCTTGTTTACGTTTATGGCATGGCTGTCTTTCTTTCTGCGGCTCGTGTGAATCTGCCGACGCTTGTTTCATGCATTTTTGTGCAGTGGCAGCATGAGGCTTGTGAATGCTAACATTAGCGTCACTGCATGGTCTTGTGTATGTTAATGTCTCGTTACTTACCCACACGTTGTGAAGCGGGATAAAAACTCAGCATAAAATTATTTGATGGATATACAGCTCATCATACTGTTAGTCCACGGAAAAAAGAGAGATCCCCAAACCCGCTTAAAATAAAATGTAGTTAACCCTTTCACTGCCAAGCTTGCGGAAAACGACCTCCCCTAAAAATGCCAAATTTGAAACCATTTAATCCCTTTTTCCCTTCGCATGAGCACGTGAAACGATTTCTATCAAAATGCAGAGTACTGAAAGAAGATTTGTTATAGGACCATAAATATGCTGTTTGCAGGCTTGTATGTGTGCACTTTTCAGGCCGGAACCTTTACAGGCTGGGGCAGTGAAGTGGTTAATTTGTTTATATAATCAGTCATATAATTTATTCTTGATCTTTTACTGACGATGGTTTTAGGCCGACGTGCGTGAACGGTGAACGGTGAAGGGCAAAGATAGGCAAATTAACAGGCAGTCCGACTGTGGTCACCTGGGCAGGGGATCGGTCTCAATCTCAAAGCAGTTCATTGACGTCTGCCGGGCATGCCTTCCAACACACTCGACAACAACAACAAAATCAACAACAAAATCAACAAACCCCAGAACACTGGCAGGCAGCTTCTCTTGCGAAGTACAAGATTTGTTTATCCCATATTTCATTTTTCTGGCAGAGAGCTCGGCCCAGTTGTAAACAAGACAACGCGGGTTTACCTCATGTCACATGACGTCATGTCAACTGACGACATAGACCTCTCCAAGCTCCTCTGTCCAGTCCTTCCATCTAATTTCCATTTGAACTGCTTTCTTTTTTTACATCAAGTCATTTGGCATCAGTCGCTACCTGTTTTTTTAGGACAATCTAAAGGATCTATGATTATTTCGGTATCCGTTCCACCCCCGTGTTACTGTAGTAGCACGTAAAAGATCCAGGTCATTCTGCCAAAAGTGCAGGTGGCAGCTAGTTACAGCTAAACACACATACACCTTACGTATGTGGCTTTGCATGAAGTGGCATGGTGCATGATTGTATGGTGTACACAGAACTTGCGCCGAGACGGCAGCAGTTTTTTTGTGGCACCAGCCATGCCAGCGCTGGAAGTACACCACCTCAGTGGATACTCAAAAACGCGCTACAAAAAGCTAATCACTCATGTAAAATCACATGCGAGCGCAGTGAGTCCGCTCGAGAGCGGAGAACAGCGCTATATTAAAGCAATCATCATCCGGATCATCATCGTCCCCCACCTCCACTCCCTAACAGAAATCGTTGTTTCCCTTCTTTTTTCCACCCCCCCCCCCCCCCTCCCCCGCCCAGACTGCAGATCTTTTGCTTTCCTCCCCGGCGTCCCACATGTTTACACTGGCTATGTCTAAGCTGATGTTTGTACACAAACGCTAGCTGACTGGCTGAAGATCACCTGTCAGTCAGAAGGTGGCGAAGGTGGTCGATGTCCCCGTGTCTGCTGCACTCGGCAAGCTTCCTGGGGCAAAAAAAAAGAAGAAAAAAAGAAGAAGAAGAAACTATGTCCCTACTGTTTCCGTCCTTCGCTTTGTGTCGTGCAGATCACAAGAAGCGTAAGAAGACCAGCGCGAAGCGATGCGGGGCGAGGCGGAAGCGATCGGACGGCAAGGTGTCGAGAAGGACCAGCAGGACAAGGGCCAAGAAGAAGAAGAGGAACAGATCCAAAACAACGATGGCTGCAGGGCTCGTTCAGGACGGCGGCGACCCCAACTCGCAGCAGCTGCAGCCTGCCATCAAGCAGCCTCCCAACGCTTTCCTCATCTTTGCTCAGTGCTGCCGACAGGAGTTCAAGGACCTGATGGTGCCGGCCTTCGACAACAGGGTCGTCAGCATGGTGCTGGGGCACGTCTGGCGCTTCCTGTCCAAGCCGGAACGACAGCGTTTCTACGAGGAGGCGGAGAATCAGCGACAGCAGTATTACAGTACGGGCTTCGTTTTTATCATCACCATCGTCATCATCATCATCATCATCATCACCATCATCACCACTACTACCACCAACGTCATCATAGTCGTTCCCCCCACCCACCTTTTTGTTTTGTTTTGTTGTTGTTGTTGTCTTCTCCCTCTTCCCCCCCTCCCCCCCCGTTTTGTTTTGTTTTGTTGTTGTTGTTGTTTTTAACCGTGATGGATGTTCCTATTGCTCTATGTTCAATCACGTGGTTGCCTATCTATCTTGCGCAATCACTCGGTCGTATTCACCATAACCGGCAATGGGCTAGTCCTGCCTGACCCGTGCTGCTACCATCCCACACCAACAGGGGCCGGGCTAGCTCAGCGTTGGATGTCCTGACTCGCGATTGAAAGTTTGCGGGTTGGAGCCCCAGTAGGAGCGACGAGAAGGGTGTTTTTTGTTTTGTTTGTTTGTTTTTCTTCACCGGGGTCATTTTCTGTGCTATTTCGGACTCCGTTCCAGCCCCATACTACCGCAATAGCATGTGGAAGATCCCGGTCATTTAGCCAAAAAGTGTGAATGGCAGGTCGAGAAATCCGAAAATGGAGGGTGTATGTGTATTACTTAATTACCACTGTAAATTATTTTGTTAACAGTGTGGTTTAGAAATGCACCTACTGACTCCATTTTCAGAAGATGTGAATTTATACTTCTAATAAGAAGTATAAGGTTGTCACTGTAGACGAAAAAGAACAAGAACAAGAACAACAGGGGTAACCACACTAGTCCCGCCGCTCCCTCACACCCCGGTTCTTCACCCTGCACGCCTTCCCTCCGCCTCCCTTCCTTGTCGACAGAGGAGAAGATGCTGCAGTCTTCGCAGTCCGCGGAGACCGCGAAGAACGACTTGAAGAAGCCGCTGAACGCCTTCATGCTGTTCTGCTTGGACCAGAGGCTGGAGCTTCAGCCCAGAACCACTGCCTTGTCCGGCAGTCGAGCCGTGCGCACTATCGCCCGCAAGTGGAACAAGTTGAAACCCAGTGAGAAAAAGGTTTACACTGAAAGAGCCAGGAAGGAAAAATCCGAGTACAGCATGAAGAAGAAAGGTCAGTGATTTTTTTAAATATTATTATTAAAATATATATTTTTGGTTCTTGCCGTCTATAACGGACCATTCCATTCTGTCAATTAAAAAAAAGAAAAAAAGAAGGTAAACATATCTGAAGCACTCAGCCGCTGTATATTAATGAGGCTAAGTCTGGAAACACGCACGCACACACACACACACACACACACACACACACACACACACACACACACACACACACACACACACACACACACACACACACACACACACACACACACACACACACACACACACACACACACACATACACACATGCTATAAAAAAGCGATTAACAACAACATGCACACGCACGCACGCATGCATGCACACGCACGCACGTACGCATGCACACTCACGCACGCACGCACGCACACACACATAAAAAACACACACACACACACACACACACACACACACAC
>JABMCL010003500.1:0-20156 GCA_018857735.1 Alviniconcha marisindica | reverse complement strand
GTGTGGTGTGGGGGTGCGTGTATGTGTGTGTGTGTGGTTGTGTGTGTGTGTTTTGTGCGTGCGTCGTGCGTGCGTGCGTGTGTATGTAGTGTGTGGTGTTGTGTGTGTGTGTGGGTGGGGGTGTGTGTTTGTGGGGTGTGTGTGTGGGTGTGTGTGTGTGTGTGTGTGTACTCACTCTTCACAGTCCTGCACACTCTTCACAGTCCTGCATTCGTCACAGCCGTGCACTCTTCACATTCGACACACTCTTCACACCCCTACACACTCTTCACTCTACACACTCTTCACATCTACACACTCTTCACACCCCTACACACTCTTCACACCCCTCACACTCTTCACAGTCTCACCTTTCACAGTCCTCAACTCTTCACAGTCCTGCACCTTTCCCACATCCTACAAACTCCACAGTCCTGCACCTTTCACACCCCTCACACTCCACAGTCCTGCACCTTTCCCAAGTCTTGCACACTCTCACAGTCCTGCACCTTTCAAGTCCTCACACTCTTCACATCCTCACCTTTCCCAGTCCTCAACTCTTCACACCCCTCACACTCTTCCATCCTCAACTCTTCACAGTCCTGCACACTCTTCACACCCCTCACACTCTTCACATCCTCACACTCTTCACAGTCCTGCACACTCTTCACATCCCTACACACTCTTCACAGTCCTGCACCTTTCACACCCCTACCACTCTTCACAGTCTGCACCTTTCCCACAGTCCTCCACTCTTCACATCCTCACACTCTTCACAGTCCTGCACCTTTCACACCCCTACCACTCTTCACAGTCTGCACCTTTCCCACAGTCCTCCACTCTTCACATCCTCACACTCTTCACAGTCCTGCACACTCTTCACATCCTACACACTCAACACAGCCCCGCACATTCTTCACACTCTTCACGGCCCTGCACATTTTTAACAGTTATGCACTCTCTTCACACTCTTCACAGTCCTGCACTCTTCACAGTCCTGAACACTATTCACAGCCCTGCACACTCTTCATACTCTTCACAGTCCTGCATTCTTCACAGTCCCACTCCATAAAGCCGCGAAAGACACAAAGGGGTGCAGACCTGGATGGGGCAAGTCTTGGATGGTTCAAGCAGAGGACTCAATGTTGCAAGTATGCCAGCTGACAGAACTTAATAATAGGAAATGTCAACAAACTGATTCCGGCGTCTCTACGAGATACTCCTGCCAGAAAACTTCGGAAAGCATTGCCGAGAATGGCCCGCGGGCAAAAATGGGTCGGAAATCAAGCTTCTAGTTCAAGAAAACAGCAAAACCGCAAACGTACCTCACATATAGTGTACACTGATGGCTCAGTCACCAAAGATCAGTTAGGGTGGGGCTTCACTGTCAAGCAAGGTGCGACCACCATCCATAAAGACAGTGGCATCAGCCTGGTTGCAACAGTTGGAAAGGGTCACAATACTCGCGGTAACGTCATGTTGACGGAGCGATGGTGACGTCATCTAGCTAGTGGACATGGCGTTTGCGTCATCCTGGCTGATGCGGTTGCGCAAACCGATCAGACGCAGGAAGTGCAAGCGGAAGGAGCGGTAGGTGGCGAGAAAGACGAAGAAGTTCATGTAGCTGTTGGAGATGGCGATCCGCAACAGGGTGAACTCGCTGAGCGGTGAGGTGATGGTGCCGAAGAGCACGGCGGAGAAGAGAGCGATGTAGTAGGGGCCCCAGCAGAGCGTGAACAGACCCAGAGCCAGGGCGATCGACCTGCAGCAGGGCGCAAACACCCACCCCTGACTTCATCACCTCGTTTCAGCAAGGATGTACTCAAATACAAAGTAACGATGCAACACGAAGTGAATGGCGCGCGCTGTACATAAAAAAGAAATAACACAACTGGCCAGTCAAGGACCTAGTTTAATTGTTAGGAATCATCTGACTAGCCAATCAAAGAGCTAATTTCGCTGTCATAGATCACGTGACTGGCTAATCAAAGAGCTAGTTTCACTGTTTTGAATCACGCGACTGGCCCTCAAAGAGCTAATTTGACGGTTGTGAAACAGTGAGTGTTACGAATCAAGTTACGAATGCTTTGAACCACATGACTGGCCAAAGAGCTAGTTTGAGTGTTATGAACCAGGCAATTGGCCAATCAGAGCTAATTTGACTGTTGTAAATCATGCCAGTGGCCAACCAAAGAGCTATAGTCTGACTGTTGTGAATCATGCAAATGGCCAATCAAGGAGCTGGTTTGACAGTGGTGAATCATAGGACAAGCCAATCAGGTTAAACACGATAAAACATTAACTGCATAATTACATGTGGCGTAAAATATGACAAGAATTTTGTGCTGATAATTCCTTCGAAAGAAACAGACTCGTGAATGAACGAATCCTTGTGACCAAATCAGAACCACAGGAAGGTTGGGATATCACAGGCTGTAAGCAGCCACTGCTCTGTTGGGTCAGCCTCCAAAATGTGGATATAATGTTATTTGAATTCACAAACTGCCCCTTGACAGCTTCATCATGACATTTTTATATATATTTTTTTTCTTCCTTCAGTCAGATAGGAAATAAGAACTGACCTGGCCACCTTGATCTTGGCCACAAACCGAAGTCTGTCTCCCGTGCCTTCCTGGAACTGCAGATCCAGCATGATCTGTTTGGCGTGGTGCTGGTGGGCGATGTAAAAGATGCGACCGTTGATGGCGTAGGTGGCGAGGAAGACGATGACGCTGAAGAGCATGAGGAAGGTGAGGTAGCGCATGTTCATGTCGACTCCCAGGTTGCACATGCTCTGCCAGCACTTGTACACGTAGTTACCGAGACCTGTGGCAGGGATGGCGCCGTACAACACCGTGGGGATGGACCAGATCAGCACGAGACTGATCACGTTCACCTGCATGGATCAGTCCCCATACTCATGATACTGTACAACAGCAACGAACACAAACCGTTTCTGAAGAAGCCACAACGATGGACACAAAAGGGAAGATCGCACCAATTAGAAGAAGAGTAAACACCCAGACAGCTCGCAGTAAAAGTAAACAAATATGTATTTTAGGTAACCAAAAACCTTGCGAAATGAACGTGTAAATCATGCAGTTTTTAAGATCTCATGTAAACGATATTCAATCGGTTATAACAGCTACGGCCTTCTAACCTAGATTTGAACACCTTGACCGTATCTTGAAGGTCACAGGGGAACCGGATATCAAACAAAACTGTATGCTCATTTTCTCAGTAGATTCATTTCTGGCTTAGTTTTAAACCTCTGTCGGATTTGCTCTGTTTAAAGGACAAGTCCAAGGTTTGATGTGATTTTTGACACGATTTCCCGTTAAAGTTCGCTGAGAACAATGATGCAGGTGAAATTGTGATCTGAGGGTTATATAAATGCACGAAAACAGACATTTTCTGTCGTAGCGAAAGCGTCGACATGGGACGTGAAAATCACGTGACCATATGCCAACTACGGTCACTCTGGGGAGTCGCTGCAAATGGCCAGCTCGACCACAGGGTAGCCGAGTTTAAAAAAAAAATCCAGTTTCATGATCTCCAAGATGAGGCTCCGACGGCCATTGTCAGTAGTTGGGCCTTGTTATTCCTGCCTTGGTATTCCGCCAAAAAGTTTACGAAATCGCACTCAACGAAGTGTTAGCTACACAAATGGGCGTGGATGAGGCGCGCATCAAAGTCAGCTCGTTGAACTGTACAAATTTGACCCATTTTCGCCTCACAGAGAAAGTTACGTGACTGATGGAGAACCCGAGACCAGCCGTCTCGGCCAGCCTACAGAAAAAATAAAATCGATTAAAAACCAACATAAATATTTTATATATTTTTTTTTTCATTAAATCTCAAAACTAGTGACTCATTTGTCAATCCATTTCGATGGTCATATTGCATACTTTAAAAACCTTGGATTTCCTTTAAATAAATAAAATTTACTTCTCGTCTCATGGGCACAAGGTATATTAATGACGAGTTTCTAGACTCCGCAAAAGCTTTAATGTTGGCTATTTCTCGGAAACGATTTAAACAGTTTGGACTGATCCACTTACTTACTTGCCTGATGGTAACCTCTAATGCTGTTATAATTATTTTCTTTACACATATAACATTTTCAAATTTTCAAAGATGAAACACAATTATACTCTCTACAGACGTAATACAGCTCTTATCCACGCAAGCTCGCTGAGTGAGAAAGCACCCGGACTTACAGACGTACTAGGATTACCTTCCGTGTCAGTAGAGTGTGGTACTGGAACGGGTATTCAACAGATATGAACCTGTCGAGAGTGAGAGCGAAGAAGGAGAAGAGAGAGATGGTCTGCAGCACGTGGAACATCAGTCCGCTGAACGTACACGCCGCGTAGCTGGGATCTGCGTGTTCCGACTGGATGACGAAGGACAGGTGGAACGGCAGCACGAAGAGACCCGTAAGGAGGTCGGACATGGCGAGAGAAGCGAAGAAGTACGGGTTGATGCGCGTGGTCATAGCGTACCACGTGACCAACAGCATCCACATGTTGGTTACCACGGTGAGACATAAGGTCAAGGTAACGAGGATGCCGGCGACAGTCCAGTAGGTGTCGTTGTAGCACACATGGGGTGGGGGAAATAACAGGGGTGAGAGGCTTAAAGTCATGTTGCTGCTGTGGTGTTGGTGGTGGTCGTCGTCGTCTTCTTGTTCTTCTTCTTGTCTTTGTTGCTACTCGTACTACTGCTGTTGTTGGTGTTGTTCTTTTTCTCTCTCCTTTTTGAAAAAGTATTTATCTCTTTTCTCCTTCATTTCTTTCTTCCTATTCTCATCCTGCTAACAGGTTTTATGTTTGCAGCGTTTTTCCACCATGCAAGCAAAGGTACGTGAGTTATAGTCTTGACAAAAATAGCAGCTGTGATATTGTGTTCTCTTTTTCAATTCAAAAAGATAGCCTACAGAGGAGCGAGTTGTTTGTCGAGTGACTGAGGACAGGAATTGTTTGTTTTTGTTTTTGTTTTTGTTTTTTATAATGTAATTGTGCTTATATGTTTTTGCATCATCGACGTTTTAAACTTCTGCTGTTTGGCAAGGCTTTTGTTTTAAATGACACTATTCTATTAGAGCCAAATAGAAACGAATCAAACACAGACAAACGCTACATTTACTTTCAGGTCGTTTTGCTTTCGACTTTGGAATTCGCCTTTCTGAGGTCTTCTGTCGTGTTTCAGTTGATCGTTGGAGATTGACTAAATGAATGAACAAAACCAGTTATCCTGACCTCCTTTCAAAGGGTAACGTCTTTTGACAATTTTCTGATTCTGTTTATTCTTAATAGGAAAACAAACAAACAAATAAACCACGCCATGTATTTAGACATATAGTGAAGCCTTCAAAACCTACCTTTCCTTTGCTTGACAATGTCTCCCATTATCCGAAGTAGTTTTTAAGCTGATATTTACTGAATAAGACAAAAGAAGAGGGCTCAGAAATGTAACAAGGACAGCTATCGATTACCCTCACAACCTTACGCCGGGGTACAGGGGGACACCGGGAGGCAGAACCGATCGCGCGCCATCATTATGCTGAAGCTATCAAACCAAACTGCCCACACTACTGGGATTCCTACAGTATAATGAAGAAGAAGAAGAATCCCACCAATGCAGAATGTTGCTAAATCGGTCCCAAGGCAATCAATAGGCACTCCGACTAGTTCTGCTGAGTCTTCTACTGAAGAAAAAAAAAAAAACTGTTCCGTTGGTGTTTGTACCAGAAGTTGGGCGTTGCCAAAGTAATTCATCAACTTCAAGACCAAGGAGAACGTCGAGAAAACAGAATTTGATGTCAAAGTTTGCATATAGGCGGAAAACGTCAGCACACATGACGTCAACGGTAAAGAAAAAAGAGACAATAAATGGAATGAATCTGAAACAGAACGAGACCCAGAGCGCTCGTGCACAATCAGCACACAAGGGAGTGAATCAGCGCTCGAAATACGTCACATTAATACAACAACAAAGACCTGAATCGCCTACTATTACTCTCACGTGGCATGAGCGTAAATACAAGGTATATTAACTCCATCAAACGTACATCCTCAAAGAAAGGATGCCCCCCAGTCGTATAAATACCCTCCATTTCAGGCACACTCGGCGGTGAACTCGAAACTGTCTCAACATAATATAAAGTGACAAATGCATACATTTACATGTTAAAGGAACTCTCCTTCGACGGCTAAACTTCTCGTGTGCTTAGAGGAGGTTAAACGAACATGATCAGCGTTAAAGGTTTTGTGATTGAACGTGCCGTTGATTTTATAACGATTTTAGAAGAGGACTTTCCCAGACATTGTTACTAACACTGTTTTCATGAGGTCTTTCCCGCGTTTCAGTATGACATCATTTACAGGATACTGGAACTTCTCAGTTTTGTGTACATGTCATGTATAAATTATTGTTGTCAATGTTTATTTTTTAAATCTGGATAGTCTGTGTGAAATAGTTTCATTTTCTTAGCGTTTTCATAGGGAACAGCAAAAAAAAAATCGGATATAGATTGATAGTGTTTGAAACTGCCAAGACGGATAGAGAAATGATGTCTAGCGTTCTTTCGAACATTTTAGGGTGGCCGGGGGAAAATTTATCCAAACAGGTACGTTTGATTCACATGCATGCTTCGAGACACAATTCTGTCACACTGGCTCAACCAACACAAGCTCGTTGTGGTTTGCAGACACCTTCGACCAATCGCAGACTAGTATACAACACAACTACCCGTGTGATTTCATGAATATGAAAGATAACATTCTTTTTCTGAAGAATGAGTGAACAATTACTGGTGATGTTGACAAAACTGATAGAACAGATCTAGGGAAATGTATTCACCTATACGACGAAACCCACACGAACAATTAAAAACACAATCGCTTTCGACAGAAAATTGTCTTCAGGTCAGTGACATATAAATAAAAGAAGAAGGAAGCAAAGAAGAAGACAGACAAGAAGAAGCTGATGGTAAAAAATAACTGTAAGAAGTATACCAGATTTAAAACGTGACGTCATAAAAATGGACGAAAATTTGGAAGATTTTTAAGTGGGCAGATCATGGCAAACACTGAACATCAAAAACAAATAAGATTTGCCAACAGTATGTCGGTCCTTACTTTTCGTACAACCACACTATGGGTTTTATTTGCCAAGCGAATAACAAGGCTCCCAAAGTAGGACAGGTTTTCCCATACGCTACTTGTAACAATCATTCGTTTGTTGTTTTGTTCGTGGACTGATCTGTTATGAAGCTGATGTTACGGTTTGGAAAAGTTCAATTGTAGGGGTTGATGCGTAGTACTGAGTGCAGTTCACAAGGTGTTTGCGTGGCCGAAGTTCCCCCAACCTAGCGAGTGGACGAATACTCCCCATGCCACCCTATGTGTTTGGCTCAATGAAATGATGGCAAAATCATTTTGACGTCATTACGATATCAATAATTTGACGCACGATATAGAAAGGAGAAGGAGAGAGAATCGAAGAAAGGATCTAGAAATAGTTACTGATGGTCAGAATGACAAAACTGAAAAGAATGACTAGGAATATGTACCCAACAAGTGTACACAAAAAGAGAACACGGGACGGGACATGTGGTTTTGTTTAGTGTGCCGCCTTCCTTTTGGTGTTAATAGATAATATACATTCTTCATGTGCTATTATAAGGGAGCAAATAGCCTTGAACGAAAGCCAACGAAGAAACAATAAACATGAGAATGAAAAAGTGGTGTTTCTATATCTTTCTAGTTCTTTCCATTTTTTTCAAGATTATGCAAACAAAGCAGAGATAATTGGGAGTTACTACCATTTATCTTCGGAGGACAAAAATAAAAAGAACGTTTAGCTCGTCCGGCAAGAGACCGACTCAGGTCGTGGCTGATAAACCTGTGTGACCAGGTGGAGAGGTGGAGAGAGCGATGCACAAGGTTAGACGTCTGCGATAGGAAACTGGCAAAGCTGTTACTAGACAAGTAAAAGAAGGTTCCTGATACTTCTTTTTTGATTGATAGGAGTAGTCTACCGGAACTATACGTTTAAATATTCTACTAAGTACTACTGTTTGCGTAAGTGTGTGTTTCTGGCGTGCCACCGGCCGGTACGTTTTTCTTTTCTTTTCATTATTATTATTACGATGTCTATAAAATATTTCCTGTAGTAGCGTCGGCTCGGAACGCTGGGAAAGAATTGTCACCCAACACTTTGCACCTCGTACCATCGCCGAGCATTATTAGTAAACAGCAGCTACCGGTCTCATCCACTGTAGTGAAGACACATACATTGTTGATTTTTTGTATGAGCATCTAAAAAGCATAAAATTATTTACAAATCATCAGTTAAGTCGCCCAACAAATTATTAATTACGCCTGAGCAGATTACGTGCCTGAAACAACGCCATGTCAATTGTGTGTAGGCCGAGTCTACAAAAATTCGTGTAAAAACAACAACATGTAATGACCGTAACACGCATTCCGTAAAATAGCGGCACCCGGGGGATATCCCCAATCTATTTTTAGACCACTACAGTTATTCTTAAAGTTCCGCATTTCAACAGGACCAAAGCAGAAATTAAAGCTACATAATAATCGCATATAAAACAATAAAAATTAATGCAATTTTTTTTATATATATATATAATCTTTTAGCCAAATCTGCGTGGGCCAGTCCCTTTAACCTCAGAATGAATCGTCACAATCTGAAACAGAACGAGGCCCAGACTGCCATTGCAGAAACAACAAACAAGGGAGTTAATTATCGTTCGAAAGGCGTTCAGATGCTTCCTTTGTGGCTCATGAAAAGTTGGGTCTTGAGGGCTGACTTAAATGATGCTATGGAAGAAGAGTGTCGGAGACAGTAGGGTAGAACAGTTTAGTATATATATATATATATATATATATATATATATAGAGAGGGGGGAGAGAGAGAGAGAGGAGCGAGAGAGAGCAGAGAGAGAGAGAGAGAAGGAGAGAGAGAGAGGAGAGAGAGAGAGAGAGTGAGAGAGACAGACAGACCAGACAGACAGAAGCAAGACTAGACAAGGACCAACTGTACATTTACAAAGATGATAATAATTATAAAGCATTTTGGAAGATTCCGCTTTTCAACATCGAGAGATTACATTGCTATAATAAATAACTAACTCTGGATAGAGAGATAGAGAGATAATAATAATTACTTAAAACAAATAATAATAATGGAAATTGTAAGCGCCTACCAGCGGCTCAAAAGTGCTAAACAAGCATACACAAATAATGCTACATCGAGATGGAAACTTATTATCAAAATAAATAAAAATGGTATTATATCGGACAAAGTGTTCAAGCATAATATGCAAAGATGCACACAAACACAAACACACACACAACACACACAGCACGCGCGCACGCACGCACACACGCACGCACGCACGCCCCCCCCCCCGGCGCGCACGCACGCAAACACACACAACCACACACACACACACACCACACACACACACAACACCACACACAACACACACACACACACACACACACACACACGTACAGGACTGATGGGAGGAAAGACAATGTGGTTTAACTGAAATATTCTGAGAAGAGAAATGTCTTGAGTTGACTTTTGAAGGAAGAGAGAGTAGCAGAGTGCAGATAGATAGATAGATAGATAGATAGATAGATAGATAGATAGATAGATAGATAGATAGAGGAAAAACAAGGCTGTCTGTGACTCCTGGGCACCGCACCGTGCAGGAAGGACTGAGTATGGTGTCATGTAGAGAAAGTATGTAGGAATCAGTCAGGCCGACCGGGCAGGTCTTGACAACGCCCAGAAGGGCGAAAATTCGGAGTAAAAAGTTTCCAATACAAAACATGCTTGGACTTTGTTATACTTTATATATATGTACACACACACACACACACACACACACACACACACACACACACACACACACACACACACAAACACTAATTAACTTCAGAGAGAGAGAGAGAGAGAGAGAGGCTCCGTTTCTCCTTCTTACATTTCTTGATGATCTTCTTGATGGTCTGCACCTCTCTATGAACCCATTGGACTGTGGGAGGATGAGGTGGTGTGTTGTATGCCCCACTTGTGGACAAAGTCCTGGAATGGTTTCCCGATGTACTGTGGTCCGTTATCACTGACAATCTCGTCGGATCGGCCAAACAGTGACGCAGCTTTTCTGATTTCCTCTGTGACATTCTCACTTGTGGTAGCGTGTAGGGGTGTGACTATGGGATATTTTGAGAAATAGTCACATATCAGCAGGAAATGTTCCCCGTTCACCTCGAACAAGTCCGTGCCCAGTTTCTTCCAAGAGGCCATCCGTGTGTTATGTGGTATGAGGGGCTCCTTCCTGTTGCAATTTGCCAACTCCTGACACAGGGTGTAGGTCCTGGTCATGTGTTCAATGTCTTTGTTGATGTTTGGCCAGTACACCCCTTCTCTGGCCAATAGTCGGGTCTTCTCAATGCCTTGGTGAGACTGATGGAGTTGGGCAAGAATGTCTGCTCGGAGACTCTCTGGGATGAGGACTTGTTTTCCTTTGAAAATGATGCCATCCTCAACAGCCAATTCATCACGGAATGACTAGAAAACTCGTACATCAATTGGCAGAGCCTTGATGCTGTCAAGGCCATCCTTGGATGATGTTTCCATGAGCGCATTCATGGTCGGATCTCTGGCTGTCTGGTCTCGAAGTTGATGCTGTTTCTTCTGTGAAAAGTTGACCAGGTCTATGTCACAGCGATGAACTTCTGCCGTCGTCATCTCAATGCCATCAACTCTGAGATCCAACTCAACTGCACCCTTGTCCTTTGGATTCGGCAGCCTCGACAGTGTGTCTGCCAGGGTCATCGTCTTTCCTTGTCGATACTCGATGGTGAAGTCATATCCTTGTATTTTCTGGAGCATCCTCTGGAGCCTGGGTGGTGCTCTGAGGAGGGGCTTCTTGGCAATCATTTCGAGTGGCTTGTGATCAGTTATCACCAAAGGGGCGTCCGTACAGGTACGTGTGGAAGCGATTGATGCCGAACACAACAGCGAGCATCTCCCGGTCAATGTTTGGGTAGTTGCTTTGTGCTGAGTTGAATGCTTTGGATGCGAATGCAACAGGTTGACCGTCCTGCAGAATTGCTGCGCCAAGGCCTTTCGTTGAACTGTCTGAGTTTTGTTGGGTCAAAGTATTTGACACACGACTTTGCTGAAATTGCTGTTTTGAGCTTCTGGAAGCAGTGGAGGTGGTCTTCCGACATCTCAAATGGGACGGGCTTTCTTCTTCAGGAGGTCCCTGAGTGGTTCTGATTCTTCACTGAAGTTGGGAATGAATGTTACGAGGTATGTCATCATACCGAGGAATTTCTGCAGATCCTCTTTGTCCTGTGGAACAGGCATGTTCTGGATGTCATGAACCTTGGCCGGGTCAGGTATGATGCCATATTTGGAGTAAATGTTGCCGAAGAAGCTGATCTCGGGTTGCCTGATTGCGCACTTGTCTGAATCTGAATTGAACACCAGCTCGGTTTCTTTTGCTCGCTTTCTGGTTCCGGTCGTGCTCCTCTTCATCTTTGTCACGCACGCAGACGTCATCTGTGATCCCGACCACACCTGGAAGGTCTTTCAAGATTTCGTCCATTCTGGCTTGGGAATATGTCTTGTGACACCCTGAGTCCAGATGGTAATCTGGTCCAGCAGTATCGACCAAACGGGGTCCGAAATGTAGTGATCAACTGGCTGTCTGGGTCAAGATGGACTGACCAATAGCCCGCTTTGGCATCCAACTTGCTGTAGACTGTTGACCCTGCAAACTGAGGATTCAGCTCTTCAAGTGTGGAAATTTTGTGTGGACATCGCTTCAGGGCTTGATTGAGTTTCTGAGGGTCGAAGCATAAGCGGAGTGATCCATCTTTTTTCACAGAGTATGCGAGACTAGAGCACCAGTCTGTGTGTTCGCTGACTTTCCGGATGACACCCTGCTTCTCCATCTTCTTCAGCTCGCACTTTAGCTTTTCCTTGAGATGGATGGAGCACTTACGTGTGGAGTCGATCAATGGTTCACAGTCTTGCTTCAGGTGGAGCTTGGCCACTCCTCTGAAGTCTCCCAGAGTGTCGAATTGGCCTGGATATGCTTGCTTCAATCCTTCTACGGTTGTGACATCTGGTTTGGGCCTGAGGTCATCACAATGAATAGTGACTAGTCCAATTTTCTCGCATGTTGGCAGACCAACAATAGGTGCTGATGGAACATCAACGACATAGAACTTGGCCTTCGTGAAGTTTTTTTTCCCCGAATCGAAGCTGGAGGTTGATGGATCCTAGACAGGGGATCTCCTGACCGTTGTAGGCAACCAGCTTGACGTTCCTTGTGGGCTCAAGGATGTCTTTTGGGGGGAGTGTCTTGTACATCTGCTTGTATGTCCTAAGGGGGAGTGTGTTCCTAGGACAGATAACATCCAGTGTTGTGAAAACCTCGTTGCGTACACTGGATATGCGTATGCAGTCATAGGGCTCAGTGAAGTCTTCCTCTGAAGTGTAACTGGCTGCTGGCTCCAGATCATGGAATCTTCGGTCTCTCCTACGGCTGCCTTTGCCAGCATCCCTATGTTGTTTGCTATCCGATTTAGTGTCACCACGTTGTTTACCATCTTCTTTCGGACGGTTTGTTCCTTTGCGTTTTCGGAAAAAATTCTTCCAGTGTCCGATTTTTCCACAAAATGTGCACGAGTCTTTGTATGCCGGACATGCTCTTGGGGGATGGGCTCTGCCACAGTTGCCACATGCTTGGCCTACTTGGTCCACATTGTTCAGTGGTGTGCTTATGCGTTTCTGAATTTCCTGTCGACCTGCGAGAATGGCTTCAAAACGTCTCCCCTCTGCAAGTGCGTCTGTCAGCTTGTAGCCTTTGGCTTTTACCAGCAGTTCACGCTGGAATGCTTCTATTGGTGTGGATGCAATCATGAGTTCAATGATCCTTTCCTCCAATTCACTCTCTTCAAATTCACATTTCAGGGCTTGAGTGCGTACTCTGGTTACAAAGTCATCGACAGATTCCTCACTTCTTTGCCTGTAGTCCACCAAGTGGAGACGACGCACTCTGAAGTTCAGATTCGTCTTTGGCTGAGACTCAAACAACTCCCATATTTTGTCAGGCCTCTTCTTGTCTGCATCTGACATCCCCGACGCATTGAGGCGCTTCAGGCCCTCTTTTCTTATCCCCCTGAGGATTTTAAGAGCTATTTTGCCTGGATCTGTGATGTCCTCATCTTTACAGTAGTATGACCTATTTTGTTTGAATAGCTGCTAGGCCTCCTCGTGATTTTTGATGCCCAGTTCATTTCGGGGATGCGTGAGCGTGCCATGTTCTTGTGTGTGAGCGTGCGAACAATGCAACTGTAATGGCAGTATCGCTATCAGGGTTGGTGCAGGGAGGATTGCATGGCAATGGTGACGTATTTTTCACTTGTGGGTTTGTGTGTGACAATAGTAATATGTACAGCACATGCAACATCCACAGATTCAAAATGCATGACCTACAATAATGCATACACATCAAAACATATTGGGATAAGTGTTCATGAGAGCCACTATTTTGCTTCAGCGTCCGCATTCATCAACCACTCACTGAATCCGGGGTCTTTCCGGAACACAGCAAAGCGTCTGTACACTGGACACAGTACGTGGTCGTAGTCACTGGTCACAGTAACAAAATGCTGCCCGAAGCACATATATGAGGGTATACAATGTGCAAGGTATCACAAGATGCGCTTGATGCAGTTGTTCCCTTTGGGCTTGCACTCACATGGTATGATTCTATGAGGGCTACACACCTGTTTGTATGAAACGTTCTGCAAGGTTGCTGAAAAAAAACTGTGCAGGGCGATTCCTTCAGGACAACCGATGATGCTGTACCACATTGGCCAAGGTTAAACGTTTGCAGACCCAGACTTGCGAGGAACATGAACAGTCGAAGGTTGCGGCTTTGCTCGAGATTCACTGGCGGGAAGATTTGCCGGCCCAGCCTCTGGTCGAAAGGAATGGTCTTCGGTTCTGTGCTCTTCAGTGGGCGGAGAGTCTGCATTGACCAGGAAGATGATGTTCTCTTTTTACCGCTGCCACCATGTTGTGGTACACAGTCTCACAAGTATACACGAGGCCCAAAAGGAAAACGTTTCCCAAACCTTTACTGATCAGCTTCCGCGCCATAGCACAAAACAACGGGGGGGGGGGGGGGGGGGGGGGGGGGGGGGGGGGGGGGGGGGGGGGGGGGGGGGGGGGGGGGGGGGGGGGGGGGGGGGGGGGGGGGGGGGGGGGGGGGGGGGGGGGGGGGGGGGGGGGGGGGGGGGGGGGGTTTTGGGGGGGAACCCGAAATTTTTCCGAAACACCTTTTTTTTTTCTTTTCCCCCCCAGCCCGGGGGGGCCCCATCCCGGGGTGTCCGTTTGGAATGGCGGACTGACTGAATGACTGCGAGCGTTCATTATTTTCACCGTGTTTTTGATTAAGAAGAAGAAATGTAAAAAAAAAAAAAAAAATTAAAGGGAGCGCTTCATGGTTACCAGAAAAGAGCACTCGAAAAAGGGACGAATACAGACCCAGGAATAGCGAAGCCAGTTGCTCTGTTCCATCACTTGCATCGGATTGTGGATTGAGTCGACAATCTTCTCCAGGTATCTCAAATAAAGATTGCTTCAAATATAGTAAGTTCTGAGGTGTCGATAATTTCTCGTATAAACTGATATCTCGATAGATCGACAGCTCTGTGTTGTGTGTCAGCGTGAAGCGATATGTCCATCAGTACATTTGACATCAGGAGAGTAGTGTAAACAACAAAAACACTACACCCTGTTTACATGCACTTCAGCAGCGAGTGTGTACTGTTAATTAATACAATATTCCCGGAATTTGTTCAGATTGGGAGGTAGGTACACTGTTAGAGAATAATGACTTGAAATTCAAAAACCACCCAGAAATAGATCTAAGGATAGATCAAAGTGTGCAACTAACTCGTAACTCATGTAAGTAAGCAGAATAGTCTGCCAGAGAAATCTGCATAAGCAGAACAAAACAAACATAATAACAATATATAATGCAGAATTTATTGGAGATGGGTGTAAAACGTCACGAGAACTGACTGAAAAGTGAGTTTTATCACATTTGTCTTTCAGTATGCTTATGCGCCATTGACGTTTGATCTAGATTAGTTTCCGAGTAACACCGTGCAGGCTTCCTCAGTGCTGATGTCGGCAAAACACTGATCGTGTACTGAAATCTCACCTTATACAGACTGTAATAAGATTCACTTTTGTTGCAAATTTCGGATTCATTCATTAGATATGAAGCCGTTTTATTGCTTTAAATGATATAAGTGACTCAGAATGGCATTTAAAATGTCCCAGGAATTTCCGACGCCTCCGTGGATATTACCGAAGATTTTCATATTTTACACAGTGCTTACGTATACATTTGTTATTCCATCCTCAAAGTTAAAACATACAACTAGCTCCCTAAACACACACACACACACACACACGCACACACACACACATATGACTAGCAACAACTAAAATAAAAAAAAGGCAACTGGGCACGTCACATGTACTTTCTCGTGTAAATGGTCATCGTGCTAATGGTCATTTCACTGGTTCCGACGCGAAATTCCGACCGCTTCGAGTAATAAAAAAAAAGAAGATATAATTTTGCTGAGATTGTACAGGCTTTGCTCCAACGAAGGAATGTTTCAAGCGTTCGCGTTGGTTTGGCTAACGGCACAAAATGGACGCCTTCACAAAACTGGGGGAACTTACTATCAGAGCTGTACCCCACAGACAGTGCTTGGCCGGCATTTCTAATGCCTTTTCTGCTTCTTTTACCAATATCTGGCCATCTTTCCCGCGGTTTTACTGTACCCCCAACAAAGCGTGCCTACTCTGCGCTACACCTGCAGGCACTTACCGAGTGCAATCCCCTGGATTTCCGAACATCGTCTATTCACCAAAAGAGTCTAATGCGTTATTCTCTTGTAAATCTGGAAACATTGGGGGCAAATACTTTCTGATATGTGTGTTAAACGGTGAAAAAGCCGTTATACCATATAATGAAAGAGCAATTTCATTGAAATCGACGTTCCTCACACAATAAATTAAAACCTACGACCGAAACAAATAAAAAGGCGCTATGTCTGTTATTCTTACTCATACATGTAGTATGTTTACACTGGGGGAGGAAAACGTTCAGCAAAACTAAAGTTAACAGTAATCTACTGCTGATCTGATGTCACCACAAAGCGTGCAGGGGTGCTACTGATGGTCCCTAAATGTCACGTTCCCGCAGCCATGGCCTTCCCATAGAAAATCGGGCTTCTGTTGTTGGAGAACACACAAAGTTTGAAAGGAATAACTGCAATCGGTGGGCCCAATAAAGAAACATATGCACTTTAAACAGACACAGGTTATTATGTTCTCAAACTTGAGTCATTGTTTTCGGCATTCGTCATTGATGTTCACAGCGTCATCTGAGTCCGTCTTGATGAGGGGGTTCAGGCAACTTTCTCTTCTGCATTACCCACATCACACTGTGCATATAAAGCCCTGTTTTCTACACGAACACTTGGCACAGTGGCAGTCTGTTTTGCAGTTAAATTTCACTACGTGAAGCAGGTCCACTGCTATATCTGAAACTACGTTCGCAAAGAGTGACATTTTGCTGTAGATGAGCTTTGAGGCAACTTGCAGGGTTCCTTTACCGATGTACAGGTGAATATTTTGGTATCTACTTGTCAGGTTGAAGCGTGTTCAAGCCGAGTCATCCATACAACAGTTCCGCCATACAACAGAACAAGAGCCTCTTCCCCTGCCTCTATTATTTTTGTTGTTGATTCTCTCTCTCTCTCTCTCTCTCTCTCTCTCTCTCTCTCTCTCTCTCTCTCTCTCTCTTCTCTCTTGCGAGTTTGACTTCCTGTTAAACACTTTCGCATGGTTTCGGAACAGAGGATTCTTTCAGCTTCTGCATTGGCAAGCCTTTTCCTACAGAGGTAAGGCTACTTGTAGTGTCGTGGCCTCCCACTGTATGACCAGACATGATCTGATGATGTTCCCACAGATGTCTCTACTCCTATTGCTGCCTGAACTGCTTTTGCGTCTCAGACTTTGGCTGCAGAATTTGTACCAGTTCGGGAACTAAATTTTGCAGTGCTCAGGTTGAACGTGAAATAATAGAAGCACCAGTAAGTCTGTTATTTTATCCAAAGAGAGCGGTGGCTGTTTGTTTCGCCAGTTTATGGGTTGTACCAACAATGAGACAATCAGCATCAGCAGCCGCATGGAGTGTTTCAAATAAATTTTCCTTCAAGATATTGCTCGATTTGTTGATGAAACACTGTTTGTAGTTTGGATTTGCCAGGAAGTGTTTTTGTGGTGTTGCTTTTTTGTTTTTGTTTGTTTGTTTGAGCACACAGCAACATATTACCTTCAAAAATCTCGTCACATCCGATTTTGCACCCTATTTCGTGTGTGTGTGTGTGTGTGTGTGTGTGTGTGTGTGTTGTGTGTGTGTGTGTGTGTGTGTGTGTGTTATTTTGTTTGTTTGTTTTTCTCCGGTGATGTTTAACATCTTTGGCAGAAGGGCCTAGGTGTATCCGTCAAAGACAATTGTTGCTTTCCATGCCTTCTTATTACAAAGTCTGCATACATCTGCACCAGCTGGTCGTCGATCAAACATTTTCGCCACGCCAGACGATGCAAGAGAGAACCACCGTCAATGACAAAGTGGACATGCTGTGGCAACTGCAAATCAAGATGTTTGGACAGTGACTATATGCTTTCAGAAAACAGTCCTTTAATTTATTTATTTATTTACAGGGGAATGTATGCATTTTTTTTTTTTAAGTGTAGTCCCTTTTCCTCTGAATTCATCAATTTCCTTTACACCAGCTTCGTCAAATCAACTATGGTCACCTGCTCATTGTCCGTACTCTCGAGGTATTGGATTACATGCTAAAACACAGCCAAACATCTTTGATTTACGGGTCTTTCGATGCATTTGTTTCTTTGGTGGCGAACAATTTGGGTATCTGGGACTCTGCATGGAAATTAGAGTAGCACACATTGTGATAGACAGCATCATGTCCAAAACAGTTTTTCATACATTCTAGTTTTGCCTTTACATCTCTAGACCATGTGACATTTTGCTTAGAGCAGTACGTGTTCAAGAACCGACCTTGAAACTGTGTCTTTGTGCTTATCAACATCAATCTTCCATACTATCTCTTCTTGGTACCCTTCTTCAGAATCTCCCGATGACCACAAAACAAACAGCTTTGCGATAGTCTTTTCTTTGGTGGCGACACGATGGTTATTTTCATTAATTTAACAGCAATGACACTCTTGTTGGTGTAGACACGTCGACGGTGAGCATGGACATCATCTCCCGTTTTGACTTGTAAGTCTTTCCCTCGCTGGACACTAGCATAGTTAATTCGTTATTTGAGTTTTTTCCTTCTATTTATTGATTATGTTTGTTACTGCCTAAGATTCTGTCAGTTTTAAATTAATGACATGGAAATGTTCAGTCACGCTTATTGGTGACTTGGTTGTGTTTGCCATTGATGGTTTTGCGTGTTGAATTGTGAACTAGCTTTTTACTTGTGATTTGTGTTTTGACCTGGTATTGAATAATGTTGAATGTGCGATGACCGTATGATCGCTGACGGGCCTTAAAATCCCCAAAGGAGCTTGTGATTTTATTTACATAGATACGTTATAGCAGAAGTGGGCTACCATACATTGGTAAAGCGTTAAGAATAACACTAGAGCGTCACGAACGGTTTTCTCCATTGTCTTCCTACGTTGGCATAATAAATCAGAAATATTTCTGGACTCACATTCATGCAAACCATCGGCTTTACTGACCAGTGTTGTTTTTTATCTGTCTTTCTGTCAGTAACCTCGATGTTCGTTTTGCACAAGGGAGGTCAGTTGACCTTTGCCCACAGATGACACAGCTACCTTGAATTCACTCCTGATTTTTACACAACTACAATGTTCTTCCGTGGTATGGATACAGCCAATTGATCTCGCACTGAACAACAGGATCATTTTGACAGGTTGAGGCTGAACCGCCGTTGTTAATAATGTACTCTCCTCCACCACTCTTCTTTCGTAGTGGCCGAAACATTTTGGATCACCACACTTGTCTCCCTTGATGAGCGATTGGCAACGATGAACCATAAAAACACAAATAATAAAAGAAGGATATGTTGCATTGGTCAGTTAAGCCGCTTATCTGCATCAATAAGAGCCCAGTAACAATTCTGATGTATCGACCAGTGTTGCGAAAGTGCCGAAGTCGCAAAACGCTGGTGAAAACCAAGCGGTGATAACTTTTTTGTTTAGATCTAGCCTGCCTAAATGCTGGAATAAAACCGTAGCCTAAGGAATCTTGAACAATGTTAAATATATAAAAAATTGAGCCACACAGAAAGCAGCTGAAATGCTGATGTTCAAACAAACAACAGCTTGCATTTTATAGTGTGTCTGCAGACATTTGAACGCGCATTTCAACAAACCACTCTCACGAGCAGACGAACTTTTGAATTACGCCGCGAAGCTCTGCTGATCAAGTGACCTAGTTATTGGCGCCGAGTTTTGCCCGGCTTTTCTTGTCTGTATACATGTGTCAATTACTGCTGATGTTGACAGATGTTGTTGGTCTTTTAGCTACAGTTGCGATTACATCACAAACTTACCTCCAAATAGTCCTCCGATGAAGACTGGCGTAAAATCTCCCTGCGTCAGGGTCAGCTGTCATTACGTAAACAAACAGCGCATCCGGTATGGCTCGCCAGTTTGGTCATATATTCTCTACTTAAAATGTAACAGAGTGCATTGTGTGTGACCACGCCCATGACCCTTTACCCTTTCTTTCCTGTCGTCCTTTCTCATTTTTGATTGAGTTTTATGGCCCCACTTATCTAAAGTGTTAAAACTTGTGCGCTGGGCCAGCAGCGTCCCTTTTCCCCCAGTGTCCCTGCAGAGGCAGGTTGTTTGTTTGCTGTTGCGGCCTGTGTTCATCTCAGAGGGGAGCCTGTAAGTAGTTATTTTTCCATGGCTTGTTGTTTGATGTTCTTATTGATGTAAATGATGTTGTTATTGTTCCATTTAAAAGG
>JABMCL010003714.1:17500-20703 GCA_018857735.1 Alviniconcha marisindica | reverse complement strand
AATGCCCACTGTGGGATGAATAAAGTGTACGAGAGGAGAAGAAGGTGTGGAGTTGGTGTCTGTATTTCGACTTTCTACATAATAAATTATACGAATATATGAGTTTAGATATTACATAAACTGACAGTTGCTACACATGTTGTTATGGTGGCACTGATATTAATTTTTGCATTTGTGTTTGTTTCAGAGATCAAGTTCTTGGCGATGGTAAGAGAAAGAAACTTGTCAATGGCGAATTCAATCATGTCTTTTTAATGTGTATGTATGCACATACGTGCCTGCGTGTCGATCCTCGCGCGCGCGCGTGCGTGCGTGCGTGCGTGCGTGCGTGCGTGTGCGTGCGTGCTGTGCTGTGTGTGTGTGTGTGTGTGTGTGTGTGTGTGTGTGTGTGTGTGTGTGTGTGTGTGTGTGTGTGCGCGCGCGCGCGCGCACGAAAACCTCGATGATCGAGTTCCTGTTCTTATACAATTTCTGATAATCTGAGATGAAGACGTCTGTTTTCAATGGCTGTTGTTGCTTTCATGTGCATAATGGAAGCCGTCATGTAACACATGTTTTTTGCGTGATATAGCAACGCAGTCCTGATTCACTGTGAGGAAAATGCTTACTTGGAACTAGTTTAATCCTGTGTGTGCATGGAGTAATACGCTAGTACAAAATATAAACAATGAATTATTGCAATAAAGATATTGGCCCTTTTGTTTGCAGTGTTTGCATCTCGTTTCCCAATTGCATCGTTTGCGTGCGCAGGTAGTTGAAGTTTTATTTACCCGTACAGTGCTGTTGTCAGCATCCAGATGCTTTTATACTTGGTACATAACTATTTAGTAACAATGGTTGTGTGTCACAATACGCTAGAGAAGTCTACTGTATAGTGATGTGTTTCAGTTTGTTCAGTTGAGTCAAAGAAGGAATATCACTCTTGCACCGAAACTGTCTACTTCTGTGTTTGCCCATTTTTGCTATATTCCATTGTCACCGTCATTTTGTTTCACAGAGAAACTGCTGGCACTAGTCATCGGGTTGGCTGTCGGTATACCTTGTTTCATCGTCATCGTCTGCATCGTCGTTGCTCTCTGCTATCGTCATTCAAAGAATAAACGGCGAACGGAGTATGAAGAAAACAACCTGAACAAGCGGTAAGGCTGGGCGGTGTAAATATATATACTCAAGCTCAAAAGTTAAGCAACATTTTATAACACTACACAGATGCTCAAAACTCAATAAAGATTTTCACAAAACCTCCGCAGGTGGAGAGGTTTATTCACTGGTCTGCCTCCGTTCAACGTGCTATTCCTCCATTCAACGTGCTATTCCTCCATTCAACGTGCTATTCCTCCATTCGAAGTGCAATCAGTTTCAGGCGGACTCTACATAGCGTAAAATCATGGCTTAATTCAACGTGTACAGTTGCTAGACAATGTCAAGATTCAGCTTGTAGTCTTTGCCACGTACAACAGTACAAACAGCTGGAGAATGTCAAAGGTATTGACAAAAATGTGCTCGTCTACAGTGTCAATGATTTGACAAATCATTATCGACTTGCTGAAATCGTTATCCGACTTGATTTGGTCAGAATATGACGATCATTTGACTCTTTACTTCTTAAAGTAGCTTAACCTTTTAGCTTGAGTGTAGTAATTAACGGACAACAAGCCGACAGGCAAAAAGCTTGGGATGTTGACTTTGACAATAATCTGTATATGCACGCAGGTAAGGATGAACATTATAACTGTACACGTTGAATTAAGCCATGATTTTACGCTATGTAGAGTCCGCCTGAAACTTCGCCACTTTCTCTCTCTCTCTCTCTCTCTCTCTCTCTCTCTCTCTCTCTCTCTCTCTCTCTCTCTCTCTCTCTCTCTCTCTCTCTCTCTCTCTCTCTCTCTTAGTCATAGTCTCTAAGAGAGAGAGAGAGAAAGGGAGAAGTGGGGGGGGGGGGGGGGGGCAGATAGAGAGAAGAGGGCAGAGAGGAAGAAAGAAAGGGAGACGCATTAATGTTACCTTTTGTGGCCGTAAATTTCGTTCAACAAACGATCACTTCACTTCGAGAAAAAAATCTAATTAGATTTGTGAACCAAGTGTTGCTTATTTCGGATTAATACCCAGTAGGATTTGTTTCTCGTGTCTCGGTTTATATTAGTGTCAGTGACGGTTTATGTCTGTGTATTTGACCGTGGTAATAAGCCAGACAGTTTTTGTCGATTTCTATTCTTCTGGATCTGTTAGGGATTTTTGTTGTTGTTGATGATTTGTTGTTCTGTTTTTGTTTATTTACCGTTATTTTGTTATTATTGTTACTCTGTCCATTGCTGTTGTTTGTTTTTTCTCCGTGTTCAGTGACGCCAACAAATTCAGCAACCAGCACCCACTGGATACCCCAGAGGGCAACCTCTCGTTTCCTCACGCTTGCTGAATGCATGCACACCAGTGATACCCGTGTCTTCAGTGATAATTTATAGACTCTGACAGTTTTGTAGTTGCTGCTGTGAAATTGTAACGGTCATTGTTCATGTCGTCGCCTTTTACTGAATGTTCTGCTGGCGAAAGTTCATTTACTCAGACAGTTTTCCTTGCTTTACATCATGCTGGTATTTGTAAATTAACCACTGGGACTAAAACAATGATCTCTCTTGCATAACCGGCAGTTGTTCTCTTTTGTAAATGTATGGAACCATGTCGCTTCACGGCTATCTCCGACTTGCCGTGAGATACCGCGGACGCAGAAGTTAGGTTTAACTCTGCTGAGAATCCAAACCGGTCAGCGTGTCGCTGTTATGTCAGAGGTAGGTGTGATGTAGCTCTGTGACCTTTGCTGAACGACGAACGATCTTCCAAACCCTGTGCATTGACAAAATGTTGTGACATTTGCTGAACACGTGCATTTGGGTCCGTGTTTCTTTTTCTTGCCTCCCCCCCCCCCCCCCCCCTCTCTCTCTCTCTCTCTCTCTCTCTCTCTCTCTCTGGATCATCAATCTGGACTTCTCTTCCGCCCTCCGTCAAAAACTTGAGAACCATCAGCTGCTTTAAAAGATACCATACCTCCATTTAACTTCTCAATTATGACAACTGTTTATTGTCATCAGTTGATTTGATAAGTTTTTTTGTGCGGGCGGGCTCTGCGTGTGTGTACTTGTCTTGCACAAGTACACACACAAGGTCCAAACTTTATCAATGTCATGCAGTTTGCTTTTGCTTATTAT
>JABMCL010003714.1:0-10000 GCA_018857735.1 Alviniconcha marisindica | reverse complement strand
TGGAAGAGAGATGAATAGCTCACCCGTGCGCTCCGACCCGCAAAGACCGACGAGACCGTCAGCCACCGCCAGAACAAAAAAGTTAAGGTGGCGGGAGCCCCGCCAGTGCCAAGCAACTTAAGTGTCTACTTCGCTAGCTGCTGTTTCAACTGCTGTGTGTAGCAAAGTCACAAAGACAGTGTCCGAAAAGCAACTGTTGAAACCTGAAGCAAAACGTAGAGACTGTCCAACTCTCTCTGTGAACCCGGCTCCACCTCCTAATCCAATTCTCTATGTGAACCCAGCTCCACTTCCTTCCTTTTGATTTCGCCTTGGCACTAAGACTTGATTCCCATGACTTTTTCTTCAACTTGTAGCAGGAAAAACTGAGTTGTGGTAAAACCGAGCACGATCCGTGTTTGTATAGTCAGTGTTTATTTGTGGACGGTCTTTTCCATATCTTCCAGAGTGGGCGATCTAAAAGTGCTACAATGTGACTGGACACCATGCGCAAGTCCTGGCAATGTGATTGGTTAGATCATGAACAGGCCAGCCAGTGCACGGACTGCTGTAGATACAAAAGAGAAAATCGTCTGCGATCACCCCCTGCGGAAGATATGGAAAAGACCGTCAAATAAACACTATACAAACAGGGATCGTGGTGGGTTTCGCCACAACTCATTTTTGGCTGCAACAGGTCGAAGACAAGTCATGGAAATCGCAAGCACTAAGTATATTTATACGCATATTCTTATAGACGGTGGCATATAATTATGTTATGCAAATGATTTCCGTCCAGCGTTAAATTATGCAGTTTTTAATAATAATAACAATAAAAATGAAAAGTTGTAAAGCGCCTACCTTGCAGCTAAAAGCGCTGAACAAGCATAATGTCACACACATAATGTAGGAGGACTACAGGCCTACCTTATGCTACGCTGTCTGAGTGTACTTTAAGATGGGCATGCAGCAATGACAGCCAGTTTAATGTTACACTGATTGTGAGGAGCAAAGTCACAAGACAGCGTAAACATGGTGCTTAACGTCCACAGAAACCGTAATGCTTATTAGGGACGGGGAGAAGGGGGGAAGGGGGTATGGGGGTGGGGGAAGAGGGAGAGAGATATACCTATCGCTACACTGCCACCACCAGAATGATTCCTGCATTAAGGTGGGCAGCGATGAGAGCCATTTTAATGTTTCAGTAGGAAGTGATGGACAAAGTCACAAGACAGTGTCCATAAACCACAACCTTTTTGAAGAGAAAGGAGAGCCGAAGCGGTATCGAACCGAGGTCCTTCCGCTTACCAGCCTAACGCCTTACCGCTAGGCCAAACCGGCTCACAACAAGACAGCGTCCACAGACTACAACTTTTGAAGAGAGAAGTGAGAGGAGGCGGAACCGAACCAAGGTTCTTCTGCTTACCAGCCTTTAACGCCTTACCGCTGGGCCAAACGGTACTAGTTCGACGGTTTGTCAGTGACAGGAAAACAATTATGAAACAGTAGTACAGAGTCAGTGTCGCCGTTGTTAAACCTTTCTAATCTTTCTGGCCCAGAATCTCCACTGAACGGTCCTGGTTCTCCGTAGACCGTGTAGCGCAGCAATAAAACGACGAGATTACTGGAATCAAAATCGATGTTTTGCTCTGTGCGGTGAACAGAACAGTTAAAGACATATGCGTGGTGAGCAAGACACCTTTATCTGCACCATAGTGCGTCCCACTGATCCATGCCGTTGAGCAAGACATATACACCATAGCAGCGATCGCGCTAGACATTTTTCAGACCGCTGTGACATATATATATATAAGGTGGCAAGAGTGGTTCTTGGAAATCGGTCAGACAGTCACTATATCCGGTCTGACACACGGCCGTCTGTACCACTACTAGAGCTCTACTAGCAAACAACCTGCCCCCGTCCTCGCCCCCCACCCCCAACCCCCACCCCCTCCACCCCTCCTCCCTCCCCCGCCCCCTCTCTCTCCCCCGCCCCCTCCGCAGTCTCTTTCTGTGCCGTGTTTTTTGTTTTGAAAACCTGTCAGACAAAATAACTGTTGGTACGTCTGACCGACTGCTGACTTTTGTTCCGGTATATGATCATCCTAGCCGGTAAAATATCAGAAATTACCGGTTAACGCGAACCCTGCATAGTGTGTCCCAATGCCTGAAGCCATTGGGTAAAGTACCTGTCCTTCATTTGGCAGGTTATAACGGTTATAGATTAAAGTCGGCCTGTTTTTGGTGGGTTCTTGTCTATTTTGTAAAAAAAGGGCGGTTTTAGACAGTGACCGAAGAAACGGAGAGGCGTTTATACGTACTGTTGCTGCTGTACGTTATAACTATATCAAGAGTGCGATAAATAGTTGACCTCTGAAAGAGAGGGGGGTGGGGAAGGGAGACGCATTAATGTTACTTTTTGTGGCCGTAAACTTTGTTCAACAAACGATCAGTTCACTTCGAGAAAAAACGCTAGTTAGATTTGTAAACCAAGTGTTGCTTATTTCGGATTGATACTGAATAGGATTTGTTTCTCGTGTTTCGGTTTATATTAGTGTCAGTGACGGCTTATGTCTGTGTGTTTGACGGTGGTAATAAGCCAGACAATTTTTGTCGATTTCTATTCTTCTGTATCTATTAGGGATTTTTGTTGTTGTTGTTGTTGTTTACTTGTTGTTTTGTTTTTGTTCATTTACTGTTATTTTGTTATTATTGTTACTCTGTCCATTGTTTTTTTTCTGTGTTCACAGTGACGTCTACAAAGTCAGCGACCAGCACCCACTGGATGTCCCAGAGGGCAAACGAAACCTGGCGTTTTCTCACACGTCTTGACTTGGACATCAGTGATACTCGTGTCTTCAGTTATATAGGATCTGACAGTTTTGTAGTTGCTGTTGTTGTAACGGTCATTGTTCATGTCGTCGCCTTCTGCTTAACGTTGTGCTGATGAAGGTTTACTCAGACAGTTTTCCTTGGTTTACGCCAAGTCGGTATTTCTAAATTAACCACTGAGAATGAAAGCGGCCACATAAGTGAGTAGCAATGAGTCTCTTTTGTAAAGATTATGGGACCCTGTCGCTTCACAGCTGTGTCTGACCTGTCGTAAGATACCGCGGACGCAGAAATTAGGTTTAACTCTGCTGAGAATCCAAGCCGGCCAGAATTTCGCTGTGTTATGTCGGAGGTCGGTGTGATGTAGTTCTTGTGAACTTCGCTGCCGATCTACAAAAGATCTTCCAAACCCGGTGCATTCACAAATGCTGTGACATTAATTTTGTTGAACACGAGCATTTCGGTCTGTGTTTCTTTTTCATTTCTTTCTTTTATTTTTTCTTCTCTCTCTCTCTCTCTCTCTCTCTCTCTCTCTCTCTCTCTCTCTCTCTCTCTCTCTCTCTCTCTCTCTCTCTGAGAAAACAGAACAATCAGCGGCTTTAAAACCTACATAGACAGCTCCATTTAACTTCTCAATTATGACAACTGTTTATTGTCATCAGCTGATTTCATAAGATTTCGTGTGCGGGCTCGCTGTGTGTGTATACATTATACTGGTCCAAACTTAACGAATATTATGCTATTTGCTTTCGCTTGTTATAAATGTTATGTGGGTGTTAACTAGAATCATTAATTTATAACTGGGTATGGTTGAATACTGTTTTGTGCTTTGCTTGTTCCCTGAAAATAAACTGCATAAAATAGTTCCAAAGTTAAAGGATTGGCATTACTTGCCCTCGGACAAACAGAAGAGAAGAAACTGTGATATTTCGGCTGCTCATTGGTCACTCTTATGTTACTCATTACTTTTTGCTGAAAGGAGAGGAGCCACCACTGTGGATTGCACGTGATGAGCGACTAACTGTAGATTATTTTACTTTTTTGTTCTGACTTTACTGAGATAAGAGAGAGACATTTTACATCTCAATCACCGGATTTTATTCCTGGACATATCATTAGATAATTTTCTCAACTTTCTGAAAAAATCAACACACAAGGGCGGTAATTAGCGCTCGAAATACGTAACAGAGGTAACTGGTGGTGTTTATTTACCTTGTATTTACACGCGTGCCAGGTGAGTTACCGTAGGCGACTCAGGTCTTTGCTGTTGTACTTGTGTTACGTATTTCCACCGCTAATTAGCTCCCTTGTGTGTTGATTCTGCACGAGCGCTCAGGATTGTATTACTGACCTGCCCTCGGACATGACAAGAGAAGACGCACGGCCTCTCTCAGTAGGCCTACTGAGTTGGCAACCAGTCGTGAAATGACCAAAATGACTGACAGCGCTGTTCTGACGTGACGATTTACAAATGCACGTGAACACGGATAACCGCCGACACAAATTCTGTTCGCATAATTATGTACACGACTGAGACGCGCTCGCGCATGCACACATACACGTGTGCACCCGAGGGAATACCTAAGGGACGTAAGCACGATTGTACAAATCGTTGCCACGAGGGCGGTTACGTCCCCTCCCCCCTTTTTTTTTTCGGTTTTTTTTTTTTCAGTTTAAGTAAATCTTTGCTCAGAAGTGTCCCAGTTCTACATCTCATTTTTTCACTGTTTAAGTGTTGTTTCGTAGCTTGAAAAAGCGGGATTACCCCGAAAAATCGCACTTTGTGTTTTGTCCTAATAAACAGCGTTCCTTACAAATTTTTATGAGTTTGGATCTTTCCTCAAACCTAGACGCCGTCATTTGTTGTTGCTTATCCTCATTTTAACTGAATCAGTCAGTTGCGTTGCAAGGCGGTTCCAGTGCTGATTGCTTAACGGTTTCTTCTTGCAAGGTATCCAGCGTCTTGCTTCGGAAATGTAGTGTCGGCTGGTATGAAACTTAAGTTAGAGTAAACCGAGATCCGTTGTAGCGTTGCTTTCACTGAACAATAAATGTTTGTTTTGCTTTGATGGTGGTGTTTTTTCAGTGTTTGTTGTTGTTATTTTGTTTTTGTTTGTTGTTTTGCAATGTGCAGTCTAGAACATAAGTGCACACACACACACACGCACGCACGCACCACACGCGCACACACACTCACACACACACACACACACACACACACACACACACACACACACACACACACACACACACACACACTGGGAGAGAGAACGAGGGAGGGGGAGAGAGAAGAGCAGACAAAACGTGAGGGGGGGGGGGGGGGGAATCTGCACGATAATTTTCATCAATTACAAAAATGACATAGCTGCTACATAAAATTTTAAAAAGCAAAAAATAATCAAGCACAGAACAATCAGACAAATATTACAATCACTAATTTGGAACAACAACAAAGTTAAACTGCATGATGACACTGTCTTAATCACACATGAAAAGCTGTGTATATTTACTATACACTATGACTATATTTACTATGACTGCACAATGTAAGTATCGTGAAGATCGTTTAAAATCAGTACAGGAGTTCCGATAATTTTACAGCTATCGTGAGATTCGACTGACCATTAAAACAAATGAAGACAACGCTCTGAACACCAGGAATATTCAAAACATTTGGTTTTTACAAACTTCAATACATTCTTTGAAAACTGTGGGCTCATGGACTTGAAAAAAGTTGAAAATTATATTTATAGGGGAGCGGGGTGGGGAGTGAGGGAAGCAGGTTGGAAGCATGGATGAAGAGTCACAAATCAGAGGTTGCTATAACATAACTTTTAATTACACCAACCAGGAAACAGTGTCTGTGTTGGAAAAGACACAAGCAAACAAAACATTTAGAATATGAAAGCAAACGTAAAGACTAAACAACAGTAACTATCTAATAAATACAGTAACCATGTAGTTTACCTGTAGGTTACTATAATATATGATGGTAACTGTGACAAAATGATTAATAATCAAGCACATAAATTGTGTGCATGACTTGCACTGAAAACCCTATCTCACAGTGTCGCGGTGAGTATACAAGAGACGGCCAGTCAATTAACTGATGAACTCCCAGTATATAATAGTATACAATAAAGTAACAGTGAAAAATACGGATTACCAAGCTCATTCTTAACTAAACAGGAAAAGTGAGATAATCGTTACAGCAGTTCCACTTAAGCACACAACGAGACGGACAATGACACGGGTGGCACTTGGGACCACGCCGTGAGCGGGAGGAAGTCAGTCATAAACTGACCGGCTCCAGCCTCGTTACTCATCGCGTGTACAAAAGGGCTACAGCATGTCACTGTTACACATTCTGTCGTTGGGGATGCATTTTACTGCGGGTAAAAAACGACGACCACCTGCTCACAGCTGTAAATGGGCCTGTAATGAGGGCAGCATACATTAAAAAATTGTTAATCCATCCAGCTTTTAGTAAAAGGAAGAAACCTTAAAAGGCTGGTTATGGTTTTGGACTTTCTGCTCCCCAGCCACGCAGCCGGGGAGCGACGCAGTCGGTCGCCATTCCAGTTTGAACATGCATGACATGTTCTGGGCGACAATGACGCGCCTGCTACTGTTAAAAATCCATTGTTTGGATACACATCTATTTACAGTTAAAAATAGACGAAAAAGTCTCGTGGCCTTAAAACATAGGCATTTGGGTTTCCATACTATGCAAAAGTCGCAGTTAAAAGGAGACAAAAAGCCTCGTGGCTTTGAAAAACAATAACCACATAGGCATTTGGATATTCATACTATGCAAAAGTCGCATAGTAATCTGACATAGGTTAGTAACATATTATGGGGTTTGTTATTATTAAGGAAAGAGGAGTAAGGCACTTGCCGCGTTGGAGCGTTGGTCACGCTCGGCAGGCACGGCGGTGGTTGAGCGGTGTTCAGGGAGCTGAACCCAGCGCTTCCTCCACCGAGCCCTGTCGTCAATGGAGGTCACCCTTCGCTTCCCCCGTTCCCGGGGACGGACCCCGGCAGGTCACGGGGGAGCGGTGGGTGACGCAATACGGACGTCACTGGGTGCTCCTCATTCTACAGGCAGGCTGCCATGGGACAGCTGTAGATCAGTAGGACAGCTGTAGATCAGTAGGACAGCTGTAGATCAGTTTGGCGGCGGCACGGAGAAGGCTCCAGCCCTCTCGCTGGTGACGCACTGCCAGGCTTTGGATGCACAGGGGGAGTCCCAGGCTGGTGAGTTTATCAGACAGGGGTTTAACCTGATCTGTACAGTTTATACATTTGAATAATATATGATAAAAAGATACTGGCTCACCGCATACACAGGGTGTGGGCACGAACATGACCCTCCACCAGTCCACGTGTATCCGGTGCATGATGCGTGCAAGGTGTGTCGGCACTCCAGGGAAGAAGATTCTGTCCTGCAGGGGGAGGTCCGATCGGCCCAGTTTCTGGCTAGTGCCTGGGTGCGAAACTTGGAGTCGCTACAGATGACCATAGCTGACGGCGGTGTATGAATGGCACTCATACGTTGTAGTGCCATCAGAATGGCCACCAGCTCAGCCGTGTAGACCGACACTGCTGGTAGAGAGAATGAGTGGGTCATGTTGTTGAACTCGGGGACAACAAATGCGGCACCTGCCGCGCCGTCATCGGTGTAGAGCTCTAAGAAGTTCTTGTAGTTCCTTTCCAGGAACTCGTTGGCTAAAAACTGCGCCACAAGCGGGTTCTCCTCCTTTCTCAAGTTCCTCATGCCCACCTGGACGTTCGCTCTCTCCAACAACCAGGGAGGGTAGGGGTGCATGGGCCTCTCAGCCACCCGGGCCCCATCCACCCCCGCTCCTCGAACCAGGTCTCGGATTGAGTCGCAGATGGATGAGCAGAGCCGCCCCAGGGCTGGGCCTCGAAAGGACTCTTCTGGTTTAAACAAATTTTTATTCATTCATCGTATTCATAAGCTCAACAAATAAGTACAGGAAACACAAAAGCAATATGCTTATTTGAGTGTTACCTATAGATAAAATGATAATCACACAGACATTTACGATGGCAAGATGGCAAATTGTTGTCAAAACGTCAGAGGCAACAAAACCAACAAAGACCAAAATGACAACAAAAACTAACAAAACAAAAAGCAAAAAAAATAGCAACAAAACGGGAGGAGGGGGTGGGGGTTAAAAAGCAAATAACTAACCGAATGGTCTAGTAATGTTGTCATAATTATTGATCTGAGAGAGAGAGGGAGAGGATTAAAACGTGTACTTCTTCGCTTGTATCATAAACAAATTTTGGCAGACTTTTACAGATTTACAAGCGGTCGGTTTGGCGCAAAAAGTCGTGGACTATAGCAAATATTTTCTTATTAGTTTCTAAATGTAGCTGGTCGTTTCCAAACAGAAGTGTGTTGATATTTCTTTCATTCTCATCTAGTTTATTAATGGTTTTATTTCTAATACTATTATAAAGGGGACAATGTAGTAAGAAATGCTCTGATGTTTCTGCTGTATATCCGCATGAACATATAGGGTCTTCTAACAGGTGGCGTCTGAATAAGTCATAATTTAAATCGCTAATAGCAAGTCGAAGTCTACAATGCTTAACTTGTTCCTTTCTAGAACCAAAATAATAATATATAGGAACCACAGTGTCATTCGTTGACAAATATTTTTTCAGCAGACTAATTGAAGGATTTGTTTGTATAGTTTAAGGTAATGTGTTCCACAGTTGGGTAGTTGACGGAATGAATGAATTTGCATATAGTTCTGTTTTGTGAGCGGGAATGACTCTTTCATGTGGTCGTCTGCGATGATACGGGTTTGTTGTTGAAACTAGAGGTGGTACTAAGTTCGATAGGTATCCGGGGCATAGGTAATTAATCATTTTGTGAAACATTAATAGCTTCTGACGTTTTCGTCTTTCTTTTAGTGTGCAAAATCCAGATTCTTTATACAACTTTTCGTGGCTTGTTCCTCTAACAGCTCCTAAAATAATTCTTATAGCTTCCAAATGCAGGTTTTCGAGCATGTTTGAAAGTGTTCCAGTACAATTATCCCAAACGTAGTCAAACTGTGGCAATATAAAGGATTTGTACATAGTATCCAAGGCTTTTCTGCATAACTTGTACTTAAAGGAACGTAAACATGAAATAAGAAGGGTTGCTTTTCTAATAATACTGTTTACATGTTTTTCCCATTTGCAGTTACTTTGAAAAATCAGACCTAAGTGTTTGTGACATTCCTTGTCTTCGAGAATAATATTTCCAAATGACAGTGGGTAAACTCGATGGTTGTCTTTCTTAAATGTTAACAATTCAGTTTTTTCTTCATTAAAACTAACTTTCCATCGTTTCGCCCAACTGTTAATTTTTTCCAAGTCAGAATTTAAAATTGCTGCTCTTCTGTCGGGGTCTTTCAATGCAAGTGACACACTTGTGTCATCCGCAAAAAGTTTTATAACAGATTCAATATTTTTGGTTATGTCGTTTATATATATGAGAAATAACAAGGGTCCTAACACAGACCCCTGTGGAACTCCAGAAGGTACTGTTTTGTATTCAGACTTTTTACCTTTTATAACAACGGCTTGTTTGCGATTTTGTAAATAGTTTTGAAACCATAATGCCAAATTGCCTCTTATACCAACAGCTTCTATTTTTTTCAATAATCCCTTGGACTCTTCTACTTCATGCACTGTTGAGTTGGTCACTGTCTGGCAGCGGAACTTGTACTTGGCTGCACTAAGCTGGATGTGCTGCCCCAGCGGCAGCACACCAGCTTCCCTATACACCAGACTGTGGGGCGCAGACCGCGGAAGCCCGAGGGCTGTCCGCAGTCCGCGTAACTCAATCCGGGTGAGACGGGCCAGGCCCGAGTCGGTGATGTGCGGCATGGCCTCCAAGCCGTAGGTCAGTCGCGAGCGCACCAGGCTCCGCACCAGACTGACGGGGATCTTTGGGGAGTTGGCCCAGGGCTGCGCGCTGAAGGCCTTGATGACGTTGAGGGCGCGAGAAGCGTTCCTCGCGTTGTTGTCCACTTGTGGATTGGTCCGCCCTTGGCGACTGAAACTCACGCCCAGGTAATTGACTTTCTTGGAAGCGAAGATACAGTCATCATTGATCCTGACATGTAGCTGCCTGTTGAGGAGGTCGTGTGGAACGGGATGAATA
>JABMCL010003168.1:5000-18480 GCA_018857735.1 Alviniconcha marisindica | reverse complement strand
AAAGGGGAAAAACCCCCCAAAAAAGGGAAAAAAACCGGAAATTTTTTTTTTCCCCCCCCCGAAAAAAACCTTTTTTTTTTTTTTTTTTAAAATTTGGCGCAACCTTTTGGGGGGGAAAAGGGGGGGAGAAAAAACCCCCCCCTTTTTTAAAAAAAAAATTTTTTGGTTTTTATTTTATTTTTTTAAGGGTTGGGGGGAAATTTTAATTTTTTTAAACCCCTTTTTTAAAAACCCCCCCCCCAAAAAAAAAAACCCCCCAAAAAAAAAAAATTTTTTTTTTTTGGGGGGGGGGTTTTTTTTTTTTAAAAAAAGGGCATTTTAAAATTTTTCCCCCCCCCAAAAAAAATTTTTAAAAAAGGGTTTTTTGGGCGGGGGTTTTTAAACCTTTTTTTTTTTGGGTTCCCATTTTTTTGGGGCCCCCCCTTTTTGGGCCCCGGGGAAAAAAAAGGGGGCCCCCGGGGGAAAATTGGGGTTTTCCCCCCCCCCAAAATTTTCTTTTTTTCCCCAAATTTTTTTAAAAAAAAAACCCCCCTTTTTTTTTTTTTGGGGAAAAAATTTTTTTGGCCCCCTTTAAAAAATTAAAAAATTTTTTTTGGGGAAAAAAGGAAGGAAATTTTTGGGGTAAAAAACCCCCCCCCGGGCCCCAAAAAAAAAAATTTTTTTTTTTTTTTAAAAAAAAAAAAATTTTTTTTCCCCGGGTCCGAACCAAACCAAAAAAAATTGGGGGGTTTTCCCCCCCCCCAAAGGGTTTTTAAAAAAAAAAAAAAAAAAAAAAGGGGAAAGGGGGGTTTAAAAAAAAAAACCCCCCAACTTTTTAAAAAAAAAAAAAAAAACCCCCCCCCCAAAAAAAAAATTAAACCCCCCCCCCCGGGGGAAACCCCCCCCCCCTTTCCCCCCCCAAAAAGGGGGGCCAAAAAAACCCCCAAATTAAAAAAAAGGGTTTTTTAAAAGGGGCCAAAAAAAAATTTTTTTTTTTGGGGAAAAAATTTTTTTTTTTAAAAAAAACCCGGGGTTTCCCCAATTTTTTCCCCGGGGGAAGCCCCCCCAAAAAATTTTTTAAAAACCCCCCCCGGGGGGCCCCCCCCCCCCCCCAAAAAATTTTTTTTTTTTTCCCTTTTTAAAAAAAAAAACCCCCGGGGGGCCCCAAAACCCCCGGGGTTTTAAAACAAAAAAAAAGGGGGGGGGGGGGGGGAAAAAAAAAAAAGGGGGGGGGGCCCCCCAAAAAAAATTTTTTTTTTTAAAAAATTAAAAGGTTTAATTTAAAAAAAAAAAATTTTCCCTTTTTTTTTTTTTTTTTTAAAAAAAAAATTTTTTTTTTTTAAAAATTTTTGGGAAAAAAACCAAAATTTTTTTTTTTTCCAAACCATTAAACATCCACGATGCCAACGCCTTTTATTGAAGTACTGCTTTCAAACACCTTACACCTCTGCCGGTAGTCTGGCAGTGGACCTTCTTAGTGAACACATGGTAGCGCTCACATGCATCGAGACACAGCACGTTCACATGGATAAATTTCATGTTTTGTTTTTAAATTGGAGCTGTCAATCTCGTTGTGGTAGAAGGTCAAAAAGAAACACTCCTTTGATTTTTATTTGAATAACCTTCGCTGGCTTATATATATATATAATGTATGTATAAGCCCAGTATGGGTACTGTATACATATGCCATGCAAAGCAATACCCATGGACTTGTACATCATCCCTCTATTAAGGCTCATTAATTAAAAAAACAAAAACAAAAACATGTAAAAGGACATCAGAACAACGTCAAAAGCATTTAAAGTGATAATAAATCCAGACAGACTGGATTAAAAAAAAGAAAGTCAAAGCAGGAAATCCATAATACAAATTATCACAGCAGAAAACTTATCCCTCTAGCCCACCTCCACGGACACCCATACTTCACCCAACCCACATACACAGTACACCACTACTATCAAACTCGCACTTCACTGGATCTCTATACACACCACTCAGTCCTAATCAGACAGCTATCCTAGTAAAACCATACAGAATGGTTACGACAATTCAGATGGCTGATCATGCCTTGAGGAGTGGAACTGCAGTGGAAAAAAGAGATTCCTCTTCTGTTGGTTTTGTGTGCCAATGATCTGAACCGGCGCCCATGAGGCAAGTGTTGGAACTCCCCATACAGGGCATGCTCAGGGTCCCTTAAAACCAGTTCCACTTTGCGTCAGATCTGTTGGTCACTGAACAAGGATAAAGTCCTAACTTGATCACAGATTATGTTGGAGCTAAAATTCACAATTCTCTGTAATGATTGTTTTTGCTCAATGTTAAGATTATAAAACCAGCAAATGAAAGAATAGGTCTAAACATTCTCAATAAGAGATATATAAAACAGTTTAAGAATAGCTGGATCAACGTGAAGGGAGTAGACAATGGAGACAATACCAGGGTGAATGAGACATACTATCAAATTTCAAGCCAGTCTGATTCACTGTACAGGTTGCAAGTCATTAGCTGCTAGAAGAGAAGCAGAAAATAAGTTCGGTAATTAATTAGGCTCACATTCTTAGTTGCATGCAAAACACAACATTGTTCTCTTGTAAAATAACTCTTGTTGCTTGCAAAAAAACTTGCTGAAAATTTGCAAGTTGCTTTTGACCATCTCATTAGAAGCAACAACAACAAAACAGTTCTTTTTAAAGTTTCGTGCGATTTGATCTGTATTTCTAATACACTGGCATTTGTGTCAGATTTAAAAAATAAAATAAAAGCTAAAACGTAGTTTTTCTTGTGGAAGATATAAATTTATTAAAAACTAAATTAAAAGCTAAGTGTTGAAGGAATATTCTTGAAACAAATTCTACATGACAATAAAAGCACACCAGGCATTTGAGAATTTTCTTTAAAACCATCTCCAACAACATACTTCAAATGGAAATCTGTTATCACTGTAGTGGAATCATATAAAGAAAAAGACTGATGATTTTTAATATACTGACGTAGGCATTTTACAAACGAAAATGATCGTCTCTCTAAAATGCAATCAAAATTTGTTTGCATAAAAATCAGTTAGAACAGCTTAGCAAAGAAGACTGAATGATGTCAGCTCATGTATAGTTTATAAATGCATGTCAGCAGAAAACTGTTTAGCAGCAGACAGCGCCCGGCTTTCCCAAAATCATACCATATGCACACAGATACAAGAAGGCTGCCATATACTAAGTTCCACTATATACCAGGCTCAATAGTGTGGGAGAGACCCTGGGGGATCTTGAGCCTGTTTTACGACCCTTTTCTGATTATGATGAATTCACCGCTTCCACAGAGCTTAGGGATGCAGACATACATGTATTGGCGTCCTTGTGAAGCGGGTCGTTTTTCTTTACGGTTGATCACCGCGGACCCCTCCCCTTGAGGTAACTTCACTCCACCGACGAAAACAATAGTGTGAGAGACACTGGGGGATCTTGAGCCTGTTTACACCTGTTCTTATTACGGTGAATTCTTCTTCCAGATGCTGGAGGTGACACACAACTAGTTATATTCTTTGCCGTCTTTTATGAAGTGGATCAATTTTTTCGTACGGTGAATCACCGTGGACCCTCCCGCCTGAGGGAACTTCACTCCCCGACGAAAACGATAGTGTGGAGAGACCCTGGTGGATCTGAGCCTGTTTACGACCTGTTTCTGATTACGAGTGAATTCATACTTCCAGAGGCTGGAGGTGACACAAACATAGTTATATGTATTTGCCGTCTTTATGAAGTGGGTTGTTTTTCTTACTGTGAACACCGCGACCCCTCCCCTTGAGGGAACTTCACTCAACCGGTGAAACATAGTGTGGAGAAGACCCTGGGGGATCTGAGCCTGTTTACGACCTTTTCACGATTACGAGTGATTTGAGCCTGCTGGAGGCTGTAGGTGACACAAACATGTAGGGTCTTTGTGAAGCAAGCCACATGGAGCAGTTCGATTTTCTTACCATGGATCAGCACGGGGAGGGAGGGGTGGGTGTACCCATCTATTTCCGATTACCAATGGCTGTCACACAAGCACATGGCATGCAATTGAATTAAATAATTATCATGTCCTCGGCAACAACGCACGAACATGTGGATTAAGAAGCATATTAAAACACAACGCTTGAGGCTATATATCATGTCACTTTAAGATGACAACCCGATTACATCAGCCTCAGAAATCTAAAGTAAATAGGTCCTAGGGGGTAGGGGGGTTTGAAATGTACATCTTAGCCTTATTCCAATATGGATGCCCAAGAGTGTTCTTTGGTTTCCATCGGGGCCAAAAATCAAGTCTGGATCCATTTTCAAGGAGATGCTCATGCATACACAAGAGGTTCTATAGGGTTTAGGGGCTGGTTTCTATCGCCCAGTATTAAGCGCAAAAATCAAAGGTCTTTCTCTTTTAAAGCCCACTGTGCCTGGAAGAAACTGCCCTAACACTGCCAAACTTTTACAGCAGCCAGTTTAACATATGCCTTCCAAAACCTGCCTCTCTGCGATCATGTGTATTAAACCTTTTGGTGCAAGGTTTTGGTGTGTGCGTGTGTGTGTGTGTGTGTGTGTGTGTGTGTGTGTGTGTGCACATTTATCTGAGAGATCTGGTGGAATAGACAGATAATCAGTATGCGTGAGAAGCAAGTCAGATTGAAAAAAACATCAATGAATAAAAGCAAATCGTTCATTAAAAACAGTTCTCAGCTTTTTTTTGTTTTGTTTCTTCTCTTTTTTCGTCTTCTTTCCCCTTCTTTTTTCCTCCTATGTTCATGCGCCTTGCGCTCATTATAAAGAGAGGAAGAGACAAGTATGCATTACTTTAAATGAATTTGTTGTTGTTGATGTTGTTCATTTGGCTTTTGCTGCTTTGCTCAAACAGGATGGTGTCCGCTTTTTTCTCTCTCTCTCAATTTCGTCGTCTTTTCACCCTTTTTTTTTCTCTGCATAGATTCATGCGCCTGGCGCTCATCATAAGGAGAGAAATAGACAAGTATGCATTCTTATTATTATAAATAAATTTGTTTTTGATTTCCCCTATTTTGTTTTATCATTCTGCATTTTCCCCTTTCTTTTTCTTTGCTGAAGATTCACCCACCTACCCCCCCCCCCCATATAGTCTACTCTCACACATAGTAAAACAACACATTAAAATAAAGTGCTTCCTAAATGATGTTTTTTTTTGTTTTTTTTATTAAACCGTGTCTAGCTGCACAGAGATTATCGATCAAAGAGGAGCAAACACTTGATCAACAAAAATTAAAACTAAGCCACATCTACGATTTTTTTCATGAAGATTTGTTTGCGGAAGATTCACCCACATACCCTCTTTTTTCTTTTTTTCTTCTGTCTGTGGTCTACTCTCACACAGTCAGTGAAATGGCTTAAAATAAACTGCTTCCTAAAAATTGTTTGCTTACTAAACCATATCTAGCTGTAAAGAGGTTCTCGATTAAAGAAGAGCAAACAGTCGATCAACAAAAATTAAAACTGTAAGACAACTATGATTTTTTTAAGGAAAATTTGTTTGCTGAAGATTCACCCACATACCCATTTTTTTAATATATATTTAGTGTGTGTGTGTGTGTGTGTGTGTGTGTGTGTGTGTGTGTGTGTGTGTGTGTGTGTGTTTTGTTGTTGTTGTTTTTGTTGTTGTTCTTGCTTTTCCCCGTCTATGGTCAGTCAAATGACATTAAAATAAAGTGCTTCCTAAAAAATTTTTTTTTAAATGTCTGCTTACTAAACTGTGTCTAGCTGCAAAGAGGTTCTCAGTTAAAGGAGAGCAAACGCTTGATCAATTAAAATTAAAACTATAAGACACAACTTGGATTTTTTTCCATTTTTTTCTTTCATGAAGATTTGTTTGCTGTAGATTCACCCACTTACCCTAGTTTCTTCGCGTTATTTCGGTCCATAGTCTACTCTCACACAGTCAGTAAAATAACAAAATAAAGTGCTTCCTAAATGATGTCTGCTTACTAAACACTTTGCAGTTGCAAAGAGATTCTCAATCAGAGGAGCAAACACTCCATCAAAAACAAAACAAAACTGTAAGACACAAATATGACTTTTTTCATGAAGATTTGCATGCTGTCCATCTATCCTAGTTTGTTGTTGTTGTTGTTGTCATTGTTGTGCTTTTTTTCCTTCTATTGTCTACTCTCACATAGTAAAATGACATCAAAATAAGGTGCTTCCTAAATTTCTGTTTACTAAAATGTGTCTAGCTGCAGAGAGGTTCTCGATTAAAGAAAAGTTTTTTCCAATAAAACGACACATTAAAATAAAGTGCTCCTAAATTATGTCTGATTACTAAAACATGTGTAGCTGCCAAGAGATTCTCAATCATAGAGGACAGTCAGTAAAATGACTCGACAAAAATGAAAACTGTAAGACACAGCTATGACTTTTCCACAAGTATTTGTTGGCTTAAGATTCACTCGCCTACCCTCTTTTTCCTGCTTTTCCCACAAATTGGCTTCTCTCGCACATAATAAAATGACACTAAAATAAAGTGCATCCTAAATGATGTTTGCTTACTAAACCATTTTTAGCTGCAAAGAAGCTTTCAATCAACAAAAATTCAAACCGGAAGATACAACTATGATTTTTTCCTGAATTTATTTCTGCTGAATATTCACTGCCTAAAATAAAATAAAATCTGTAAAATAAAAAATATAATCTGCAAAATAAGATCTGTAGAATACAAATTAAAATCTGTAAAATAAAATCTGTAAAATAGAAAATAAAATCTGTAAAGTTTGAAAAAATGAACTGTAATCGTGTATTTTAATTTCAGATGGTGGCACTGTTGGCCAGGTTCATGTTTTATTTCTAAAACAGTTACGTAGACATCTACAAATAAAATCAGCTAAAAGTACCTTCTGCAAAAAGCTCATTTATGCTCCAAAAGAAGCAACGCCATCAACTCCCTCGATTGCCGGCTTCGTCTCCCTGACCGCGTCAGCTGTACTGTCCTTCCCGACCTCTTCACCGAGTGACGACAAACCGGTCCCCCGCCATTCCCCCTTGCAGGTGCAAGGGTGTTGTGCCGAAACATTCACGTCGCTGAACGGCCTGCCTGTCCACCCCAGTCCCACGCCCGGAATGCAGCAACCACCGACAAGGTTAATTTAACTTACAAATTACTTTATAATTTATTTATTTATTTGTGTTTGATTTGCTCACGACACACGCAGACACCGCACGCACACGAGCAGACACACTCAAACTAGGGGTCAAACTGCACGCACGCCCGCGGCACACACACGCATGCACACGCAAGCACTCACGCACGCACGCACACACATCTCACAACACACACGCACGCACGCACACAAACCGCCCGAAACACACGCTCAAACGCACGCACGCACGACACACACACTGACACACACTCACCACCACACGAAACCACTCAAATCGGAGGGGCACCGCCCTCCCCGCCAGCACACACACACACACCACACACACACGCTCGCACGCACGCACGCACACATACGCACACAGACACACCAGACAACACACACACCCACACACACATACGCACACAGACACAGACACACACACACCCATACGACCCACACACACACACATACACATCACACAAACACACACCACACAACACCCACACAATACACACACACAATCACACCAATCAACCCTTATCAGACTCAACAAAACATTTTTTTAAATAGATTAATTTAGAAAGATAGAAAAACTTGCCCGACAGATGGTACATTACACGGGGCCGTGGAGTGGCGGTTGAGTCCAGAAAGAGCTGGCCCAAGCGGACTAGTGAAAGAATCGGACCAACCACCGCCCTTGCGTCATACGATTGATGGAGGTGGCTTTGGGGACAGGTGCCACCACTGGGGTGAAGAGAGCGGGAAGAAGAGTACATTTGTAGTGACCAGAGAGACAAACAGGTGTGGAAGAGGTGAACAGCGTTGAGAAGGAGGCATGCAAGTCCAGGAAGTTCGAGCGTCAGCTGCGATTTTGGCCTGTCATGTAAAATAAAATCTGTAAAATAAAATATACTCACAAATGGCACCAGTTAAAAACCATGGAGGCAGGGGGTGACGAAAGATCGAAAGTTAAAACAGTCCACGTTAAAACTGTAAAACAGGTCCGCTGCGAGTCAGAGGTGGTGGTCGTGTGGTATGGATATGGCGAAGCCGACTGGCGAGAATGAAATCTTCAGGATCGGAAAGGCGGGAAAAGTGTGGACGGCGGCATGACGGGATAGGTTGTGGGGTGGATGAACCCGTGTTCACGTGCAAAGTTTCAAAATCCCGCCAACGCCGAGTGTTTAGTTTTTCGTGCAAGACATGATCAATAGTTCACGCCTAACCGTGCACACGGAGAAGAAGTCAGGTCAAAATTGTCAGCAGTGGATCAGAGAACAGCGGACACTCCATAAAACTCAGGTTTGAACTGGGCTCTTTTCTGTTAGGGCATACTTTTACTCAGGTGTTAAATGTAATTTTGAATAGTATTCCGACCGCACGTGCCATATGCACGCACTATATGGGCGCTAGCACACAGATACATAAACGCTCACGCGCCGCACAAACACACATGCACGCACTCACACACAGCACTGGGGAGTTACACACACACTGACAACCACACACACACACACACGAACACACACACACCACAGGACGACACACATACACAGCACACACATACACCACACACACACACCCTACAACACACACACTACACACACCGGTCACACACACACACACACATATCTCTACACACACCTCACCACACACACACCACACACACACACCCTACACACACATACATCTACGCACGCATTTCACAGTCTCGCTCTGCGCGTCCGTTATACCACACACACTGCCCCTCTTCCCCCTCCACACACACACCCACGAACACACACACCTCCTTCTACACACACACACACACACACACACAGCACACACACACACACACACACACACACACACACCACACCCACACACTACCCACACTGTGACACACTGACACGCACACGACCACACACAAACACACACACACATCACACACCACGAACACACACACGACAAACACACACACACACCTACACACACACCTACCCACCAACACCATCTGTGACACCACCACAACACACACATCACACACACACACACACACCACACACACACACACACACACACACAAAACAACACACAACATGTACGACACGCGCGCGTCACGGCATACACACACATGCCCTCCCCCCTCACACTCACACTCACACGCCCACAACACGACACACACACACAACGCCTGCGTGCGCGCGCGTGCGACACACACACACGCACACCACGACACACACAATCACCACACACACACGCACACGCACGCACATACACACACTGAACACACACACAACACACACGCACGCACACGCGCGCACAGCACACAGGCACTCAGGCACGCACGCACACACACACACACACACACACACACACACACACACACACCACACACACATACACACACTACACAAAACTACACACCCACACACAGCAAAGAAGGAGGCGATATGTAACACTCTCTCTCTCTCCTCTCTCAAAATGGCTCAGTCTCTTCTCTACTCTCTCTCTCTCTCTCCTCTCTCTCTACTCTCTGACTCTCTGTACTCTCTGTACTCTCACTGTCTCTGGCCCTCTGTACTTTTTTTAAGATTTGTTGAATGCTAGTGCAACCTGTTGTTCTCTATGGAGCAGAGATATGGGGTCTGGAAAGCTGCTCATCGGTGATTGATAATGTACGTTTGTTTGGTTTGAAACGTTATTTAGGTGTGGACAGGAGAACCCCAAATGATCTTGTGTATGGAGAAGTTGGAAGGTTTCCTATTCAAATTAATGCATGTGTTCGCTGTATAAGATACTGGTTAAAACTGATGGGCATGGAGGAGCACAGACTGCCTTTGAGAGCGTATAAAATGGTATTTAACTTGGACCAAAGGGGAAAAACTAACTGGGTGACTAATGTTCGAAAAACTTTATGTGCAAACGGCTTTTCTTATGTTTGGGATAATCAGGGTGTGGGATGTTTGAATGCATTTATTAGGGAGTTCAGACAACGACTTATTGACATTCGATGGCAAGCTTGGGATGACCATGTAAACACAAGTGACAGATTTTCGTTGTACAGACAATTTAAAACATTAACTATTTGATGTTAAATTTAAACAGACACATAAGGTATACATTGACCAGATTTAGATTTGGGGTGTCAGACATTAAAGTGCATAGATCAAGATTTAAAGTTTATAATGTGGATGACTTGAAATGTCCATTGTGCCTGTTGGCTGTGGACAATGAAGTCCATTTTCGATGCTGTCCTGCATTTGATGATTTAAGATACAAGTTTATAGAACCCAAATATTTCAATAACCCATGTGAATTTCGGTTGGCATTGCTCTTAGCTACACAGAATGAACGCGCCCTGAAAAATCTTGCTTTGTTTGTGTATAAAACATTCAACAGTGTAGAACTTGAAAAAGATATGATATATATATATATAAGAATGAGATAAACTAATAATCATGGACATTATTGTAATATTCTCCTCTACAAAACGTTTCGCTTCGGCTTTGTTCATTTGCAACATTCCAACGTCCCAGCAATTGAATACTGTTGCGCATTGGCATTACAAGGTTTATTTGCTTACAAATTGGGGCTGATGGGACTTATGAATAACATTTCCGTATTCCGTATTCCGTATTCTTTCCTCTCGTCTCTCTCTCTCTCTCCGTCTCTCTTCTCTCCTCCTCTCATCTCTCTCTGCTCTCTCGTCTATCGTGTTCCGTATCTCGCTCTCTGTCTCCTCACAAACACCACACACACACACACACACCACGCACATACGCACCACGACACACACACACACACCACACACACACACACATACACACACACACGCACACACACAACACAGCCACACACGATCGTACACACACGCACGACTCGTTTTTGATAGTATGGCTTTATCGTACGAAATTTTTCATCGTTTTTAATCGTTTATCTGTTGTTTAGTGTCGTCCCCAAATTGCATATTGTGTGTCCTTGTCATAATAAGTAAGCGTTCTTTGACCTTTTTGTGTTTTGGATCCTTGTTTTTGAAACTAGCATCTTCTGTTTGAGATTGCTTGTATGTTCCGACTGTGAATACCTTTTTCTTGTATGTTCAGACTGTAAACGCCTTTTTCGTGTATGCATGTTAAGACTATGAACGGCTTTTTCTTGTATGTTCAGACTGTAAACCCCTTTTTCTTGTATGTTCAGACTGTGAATGCCTTTTCCCTGTATGTTCAGGTTGTGAATGCCTTTTTCTTGTATGCTCACAGTTCTTGTATGTTCAGATAGTCAACGCCTTTTTCTTGTATGTTTAAACTGTGAGCGCCTTCTCCTTGTATGTTTAAACTGTGAGCGCCTTTTCGTGTTTGCATGTTCAGACTGTGAACGCCTTTAAAAAATAAATAAATAGTATGTTCAGACTGTCAACGTCTTTCTCTTGTATGTTCAGACTGTGAATGCCTTTTTTCTCTTCTGTTCAGACTGTGACTACCTTTTTCTTGTATGTTCAGATTGTGAACGCCTTTTTCTTGTATTTTCAGACTGTGAACGCCTTTCCCTTGTATGATTAGACTTGAACGCCTTTTTCGTGTATACATGTTCAGACTGTGAACGCCTTTCCCTCCTTCCTGCCCCGCCAACCTCACTCCCGCCCCACCCCGCCGCCACCCCCCCCACCGCCCACCCCTTTGTTATTTTATTATTATTATTATAGTATGTTGCACACTGTCGACGCCTTTTTCTGTATGTTCGACTAATGAATGCCTTTTTGGTGTATGTTCAGACTGTGACAGACTTTTTCTTGTATGTTCAGACTGTAAATACCTTTTTGTTGGATGTTCAGACTGTGAACGCTTTTTTATGTATATTCGGACTGTGAAAGCCTTTTTCTTGTATGTTCAGACTGTGAACGCGTTTTTCGTGTATGTCCAGACTATGAACGCGTTTTTCGTGTATGTTCAGACTGTGAACTAAGAATCATAAGGGGGGGGGGGGGTGGCGGGCGGGGGGGGGGGGTGAGGTTGGCGGGGCGGAATGGGGGGGAGGAGGCGTTCACATCTGAACATGTATACACAAAAAGGCGTGTATCACATTCCTAATCATACCAGGGAAAGGCGTTCCAGTCTGAAAATACAAGAAAAAGGCGTTCACAATCTGAACATACAAGAAAAAGGTAGTCACAGTCTGAACAGAAGAGAAAAAAGGCATTCACAGTCTGAACATACAAGAGAAAGACGTTGACAGTCTGAACATACTATTTATTTATTTTTTAAAGGCGTTCACAGTCTGAACATGCAAACACGAAAAGGCGCTCACAGTTTAAACATACAAGGAGAAGGCGCTCACAGTTTAAACATACAAGAAAAAGGCGTTGACTATCTGAACATACAAGAACTGTGAGCATACAAGAAAAAGGCATTCACAACCTGAACATACAGGGAAAAGGCATTCACAGTCTGAACATACAAGAAAAAGGGGTTTACAGTCTGAACATACAAGAAAAAGCCGTTCATAGTCTTAACATGCATACACGAAAAAGGCGTTTACAGTCTGAAAGGGAAGGCCCCCCGGGGTTTTTTTCCCTTTTTGGTTTTTTTTTAAAAAGGGGGTTTTTTTTTTCCCCCCCCTTTCCCCCCCCCAAAAACCCCCAAAACCCCCCCCCCCCCTTTTTAATTTTTTATTTTTTTTTTTGGGGGGGGTTTTTTTTTTTTCCCCCTTTTTCCCCTTTTTTTTTTAAAAAAATTTTTTTTTTTTCAAAAAAATTTTTTTTTTCCCCCCCCCCCTTTTCCCCCTTTTTTTTAGGGGGGGTTAAATTTTTTTTGGCCCCCGGGGTTTTTTTAAAATGGGGCCCCCCTTTTTAATTTTAACCTTTTTAAAAGGGGGGGGGGGGGGGGGGGGGTTTTTTTTGGGGGGAAGGGGGGGGGTTTTCCCCCTTTCCACCCCCCCCCTTTTTCCGGGGGGGCCCCCCCCCAAAAAAAAGGGGGAAAAAAAAAGGAAAAGGTGCCCCCAAAAAAAAAAACCCCCTTTTTGAAAAAAAAAACCCCCCTTTTTTCCCTTTTTTTTTTTTTTTAAAAAGGAAAAAAAAAGGGCCCCATTTAAAAAAAAAATTTTTTTTTAAAAAAGGAAAACCTTTGGGGGAAAAAAATAAAAAAAAAAAAAAAAAAAAATTTTTTTTTTTTTTTTTTAAAAAAAAAATTTTAAAAAAAAAAAGGGGGGGGGGAAATACAAAAAACCCAAAATTTTAAAAAAAAACCCTTTAAAGGTTTTTTTAAAAAAAAAAAAAAAGGGAAAAAAAAAAAAAAAAAGAAAAAAAAAAAGGTTTAAAAAAAAAAACCAAAAAAAAAAATTTAAAAAGGAAACCAAAAAAATTTTTTTTTCCCAAAAAAACCCCCCCAAAAA
>JABMCL010001989.1:0-19637 GCA_018857735.1 Alviniconcha marisindica | reverse complement strand
TTTTTTTAAAAAAAAAACCTTTTCCCCTTTTTTCCCCCCCGGGGGGGGTTAAAAATAAAAAGGGACCCCAACCCCCCCCCTTTTTTAAACCAGAAAAAAATTCCCGCCCGGGGTTTAATTTTCCCCGACCCCCCCCCCCTTTTTTTTAAAAGGGGTTTTTCCGGGGGGGAAAAGGGGGGGGGAAAAAAACCCCCCCCCCCCAAAAAAAGGGGGAAAGGGGTTTTTGGGGGGGGCCGGGCCCCCCCCCCCAACCCCCTTAAAAAAAAAAAAAAAATTTTTTTTTCCTTTTTTTAAAAAAGGTTCGGGGGGGCCCCCCCCTTTTTTTTCCCTTTTTTAACCCTTTTCCCCCCCCCCCCCTTTTTTTTTTCCGGGAAAACCCCACCCGGGGAAAAAAAAAAAAGGGGCCCCCTTTTCCTTTGTTTTTTTTTTCCCCCCCCCCCCTTTTTTTTCCCCCCCCCGGTTCCCCCAAAAATTTTTTTCCCCCCCCCCCGGGGGTCCCCCCTTTGGGGGGGGGGGGGGGTTTTGGGGGGGGGGGGGGGGGGGTTTTTTTTTTGGGTTTTAAATTTTTTTAAAATTTTAAATTTTTTGGGGGGGGGGAAAAGTTTTTTTTTTTTTGGGGGGGGGCCCCCCCCCCAAGGGGGTTTTCCCAAAAAAATTTTTTTTAAAAAAAATTTAAAAAAAGGGCCCCGGGGTTTTTTTTTTGGGGGAAAAAAAGGTTTTTTTTTTTAAATTTAAAAAACCCCCCCCCCCCAAAAAACCCCCCGGGTTTAAAGGGGGGGCCCCTTTTTAAAAAAAGGGGGGGAAAAGGGGGGGTTTCCGGCTCCCCGAAAAAAAATTTCCCCCCTTTTTTTGGGGGGGGGTTTCCCCCCCCTTTGGGGGCCCCCAACCCCCCCCGGGCCCCCGGGGGCCCCCTCACGGCCCCCTTCCAATTTTTCCCCCCCTTTTTTTGGTGGGGGGCCCCCCCCCGGGGCCCCCCCCCGGGGGGCCCCCCCCAAAACCCCCCCCCCCAACCCAAATTTCCCGGGGGGGGGGTTTTAAAAAAAAAAAAACCCCCTTTTTTTAAAAAAAAAGGGGGGGTTTTTTTTTTTTTTTTTAAAAACCTTAAAAAAAATTTTTTAAAAAGCGGGGGCCCCAAAAAAAAATATTTTTTTTTTTCCCCCCCAAAAAAAAAGGGGGGAAAAAAAATTTTTTTTAAAAAAAAAAAAATTTTTTTTTTTTTCCCCGGGGTTTTTTTTTGGGAAAAGATTGGGGTTTTGCCCCAAAAAGGGTTTAAAGGAAAAAAAAAAGGGGGTTTTTGGGAAAAACCCCCGGGGGGGTTTTTTTCCCCCCTTCCCAAAAAATTTGGGGGGGGGGGAAAAAAACCCGGGGGGGAAAAAAATTTTTTCCCCGGGGGGGGGGGTTTTTTGGGGTTGGCCGTTTTCCCGGGGAAACCCGGGTAGGGTTTTTTTAAGTTTTCCGGTTTTTTTTAAAAAAAATTTTTTTTTAATTTTTTTTTAAAAGGGGGGGGGCCCCGGGGGGGGAAAGGGGGTTTTTTTTTGGGCCGGGGGGAAATTTTTTTCCCCCAAAAATTAACGGGGGGGGTTTTCCCCCCGGGGGGGGTTTAAAAAGGGTTTTTTCCCCCCGGGGGGGAACCCCATTTTTTTTTTTCCCCCCCCAAAAAATTTGGTTTTTTTTTGGGGGAAATTTTGGGGGGTTTTTTTTTTTTTTTCCAATTTTTTTTTTTAAAAAAGGGTTTTAAAATTTTGTTTAAATTTTTTTTTTTTTTTTTTTTGGGGGGGGGGGTTTTTTTTTTCCGGGGAAAATTTTTTTTTTCCCCCTTTTTGTTCCCCCCCCCCCCCCCCCTTTTTTTTTTTTGGGGGGGGAAAAAGGGTTTTGGGGTTTTTTTTGGGTTTGGAAAAAAATTTTGAAAAAAAAAATTTGGGCCCCAAAAAAGGGGGTGGCCCCTTTTTTTTTTTTTTCCCCTTTTTTTCCGGAAAACCGGGGGGGAATTTTTTTAAAAAACCCGGGGGGGCCCCGGGGGGAAAAACCCCTTTTTTTTTTCCCCGGAGTTTTTTAAAAAAAAAAAAAAAAAAGGGGTTTTTTCCCCCCCAAAAAAAAAAAAAATTTTCCCCCCAAAAAAAAAAAAAAATTTTTTCCCCCCCCCTTTTGGGGGTTTTTTTTTTTTTTTTTGGGGGGGTTTTTTTTTGGGGGGGTTTTTTTTCCCAAATTGGGCCGGGGGGTTTTTTTTTTTTTTTTTCCCCCCCGGGGGTTTTTTTTAAAAAAACCTAGAAAAAATTTTTCCCCCCAATTTTGGGGAAAATTTTTTTTAAAAAAACCCGGGTTTTTGGGGGGGGGGGGTTTTTTTTAAAAAAATTTTTTTTTTTAAAGGTGGTTTTTTTTTAAAAAAAATTTTTTTTTAAAAAGGGTTTTTTTTCAAAAAATTTTTTTTTTGGTTTTTTTTTTAAAAAAAATTTTTTTTTTTCCCCCTTTTTCCCCCCCCTTTTTTTTTTTTTTTTTCCCCCCCTTTTTTTTCCCCCCCTTTTTTTTTTTTTTTTCCCCCCGGGAAAAAATTTAAAAAACCCCTTTTGGGGGGGAAAAAATCCAAAAAAAAAATAAAAACCCCTTTTGCCTTTTTCCCGGGGGGCCCCCCCCCCCTTTGTTTTTGGTAACCCCCGGGGGCCCCAAAAAATTTTCGGGGAAAAATTTTTTTTTTTAAACAGTAAAAAATTTTTCAAAAAAAACCCCCCCCTTTTTTTCCCCCCTTTGGAAAATTTTTTTTTCCCCCCCCAAAAAAAAAAAGGGGTCCCCCCTTTTCGGTTTTTCGGCTAGTATAATTGTGTCATCCGCGTACAATAACAGAAACAAATATATATAAAAAAATGTCGATATCTTGAAGACACACATCCTGGGCCAATGCAAATGTTAGGTTTAGGCCCTGAACATTGTTACTCGTAAGAAAACCTTTCAATCTTAAAAAACACAAAACCCAAAACGGGGACAAATTTCCCCCTGAAAACCCTTTGGGAAAAAAACGGATAAAACCAGGCCAAGTTTTCAAAATTTTCAAGATCTTCCACCAAAAACCCCCAAACCGAAAAACAGTTTTCCCCACAAAAAATTTCCCACGGGAACATTTAAAACCTTTTTATAGTCAATAAACGCACAAAATAACCTTTTTTTCCTGCTGCAAATATATTTTCAGTGAGACAATGTAAAGCAAAAACATGATCCATCGTCGAATGCCCTTTCCTAAAACCTGATTGTTCAGTACCAAGAATGTGATTGGTTTCTAAAAAGGACTATTATCAGTGCAGCTTTTCCAGGACACGTGTTGAGGTGTGGTGGCGGGGTGTTAAGAGAACGAGTCTTGCGGCAAAGGTCTGAATTTTCAGGAGACGTTGGCTGACAGAATTAGGTGTACCCATGAGGAGACAATTGAAGTAGTCAAGTCGTGAGAGCATATAGGAAGAGTAACCGGACCTTGGGGCCCGTTCCTCATTTTAGGTTCAGGGGGAGGCTGAAGATTGCCAAGGAGAGACACTCACAATGGATGTCTAGCATGATAGTGTTTCTGTTTGTGTACACTTGATTCAGTGTTCACTATCACAAACCGGAACACTTTTTCTAAGTTGTTGTGAACCCAGTCTACGTACTCTACAGGACATTGCGGCCTGTCTCCGGTGGGAAACACACCAAGTTCAACAGTCAAGCAGAGTCTGACCTCTCTTCCAAACATAATCAAGTTCGGAGTGCACTGATGGACTGATGGACAGACGACCGACACCAAGCCATGCATTCAAGACAAATGACAACGTTTTAAGGTAATGCGTTTTAATTCAGTGATGCAGAAACAAGACTGACGACGTGTGTGACGTCACCACACAGGCCAGTTACGACTGGGTCTCCCTGACAGACACGTGGCTTAGGCCTACTGGCGACGAGTTTCACTTGCAAGTCTGTACCTAGGGCTAATGGCACAGGGGGTGGACTTGCTGTGTTGTTCAGAAACAGTTTGGTGGACTGTGTTAAAGTGTCAACAAAGGACTTGGCTTTCAAGACCAGTCGGTGACGTTAGTTGCGGCACGTTTTGTCACTAGGGACGTTTCGTCACCAAAATGACACAACGTGCTGCGATGCCTGCACGTTTTGTCACCAGCGAAGTAGTGACAAATCGTGCCGGCATCGTACCTTTTTTTCCCACCTGGATTTCAGTACATGTGTTATTGTGTGTGTCGCGTATGTGTGTGTGTGCGCGCGCGCGTGCGTCAAAGAGAGAGAGAGATAAGGAAAGAGAGAGAGAGAGAGCCAGCGAGTGTCAGTAAGTGAGTGAAAGCGACAGAGAAAGAAAAACTCAGAGGGAGAGTGAGGGAGGGAGGGAGAGAGAGCGGGAAAAAACAAAAACGTGTTAGGCACATAATGTGCTACAAAATGAACAAGACGCTGTATCGAATGAAATATCACACCCAAAGTCAGTCCACGTTTACCTTCTGTTTCATTAACAAATACCAGCCATTCAATCAAAGAATGTTTATTATACCAACGGGACATCCACAGCAAACAATCAAACCACATTTTCACTCAGTCTCTGTTTACTATAGTCATATTTCACTGACAGCTCATAGAGCTACGGGCAGCAATACCCTCGTAGTCTACTCGAAGTAATACAGAATTTCAGTTTAGCACTGATTGAGGCGGGGATAATAAAACAACACAATACACCACAACACATTCGGGGCCCCCCATCAACAACAAACACCAACACACACAAACACCCCACCCCACACAAAACCCCACACACAACACACACACACACACACACACACACAAAACACACACACTTAACCCCCCTGGCGTGCGCGCACACAAAATACACATTAAAAAAGGGGAAGGGGAAAAGACAGTTTATAGTGTTGCGGGGAAAGGGAGTGACAAAACGTGCAGCGGGTGGGGACCTTTCGGCACGTTTTGTCACCACGTAGTGAAAAAAACCGTGCCGGAGTGACAATACATGCAGGCTGTGCATAAAATTTGACACTTTTTGTCACCTTAGTGTCGCCTTAGTGACAAAACGTGCCGCAACAACGTTCCTCTGTGTTTACCGCCCACAGCCTAGCAGAAAGAACAAGCTGTCCAACAAGATGTTCCTGGACGAGGTCCCAGATCTACTTCAGTCGTACGTCTCGTACTCTTTGTTTTTGGCGACATCAATTTTCATTTTAACTCTAACTCAAAATAAGTGGTAAGCAGCTACACTATACATTCCCACGTCCACATCATATGATTCTATGAGAAAGGCCGGGGGAACCCAAATGGGAAAGGGGGTAAAAGCAAGCAAACCTAAGAGATCTAGATCTGGATAAGTTTAACACGGAACAAACACAAAGAACCATACGCATCATGCGAACAGGAGGAGAGAAAATGAAGATACAGAAATTTCAGGCAATACATTCACTTCAGATTCTGAATGATGAGAAAGGTTAAAGATTAGCAAAATGGTACAATGCAAAAACAAACAACTCATTTAACATTGCTACTATTTCGGAGGATAGCGCATCCATATCGGAAGCGGGCCGGATGTACAAAAAAATGGATCGGGCGATGACCATCCGGCCCGGAATAGAAATGCCGGATGTGGTCCTGATCCGTTCCGCCGGAGGCGGGTCGGATCTCGCTTCGCTCAGCCCAAGTGGATCCGGGACAACGCGTCGTTACCGGAACCAGCCAGGCCATAATTATGTACACAAACGGATCCGATTCCAATCCCATAATGGTGATCCGGGCCACTTCCCGTGCCGAAAAAAAAAACATCCGATCCGGATCCGAATCGGTTGTGGGAAATCAGATCCGGCAAATCGGATTCGGCCCGATTCCGTCTACCCGCTGGCCGTAATGGCCATTACTGGCCGGACCCGCAACGGATCCGGGTCGGATCCGGCATGTTTACTGCGAGTATATACTATATATTCTCCTCGTTTGTGAGTAAACTTGTACCGTCCCTAATAAGCCTTATGGTTTCTGTGGACGTTAAGCACCATGTTTACCGAGTAAACTTGGCGGCATTTGGCCTAACAACGTGCGCAGTACACGCCGTGGGACACAGGTATATATGCTTTTCAAACCGACGTTTCGTTCCAGCCGACATTCCTGGTCGTACATCATGGGTGTCCTTCAAAGAATTATGCCAAACACAAGCAATATAACAAAACAGGTCAGATAAGCAGATAAGTATCATACATCTCATTTTGCACCCTTTAACTTGTTCTCTAGCTTGAAAAAGAGGATTACGCCGAACTATTTCATGTTGCGTTCTGTCAAAATAAACAGCGTTCTTTTTAAAGATCTATGTGTTTGGATACCGTTTACTTTGGACTAGAAAACAGCGCAAAATTGATCCTCACTCACTCTCCGTGATCTAGGTTTTCTCAGACAAAAAGGACGAGGGTGGACTTTCTCGATACTTCCATCGGTGCCAGGTGCCAGGCAAGGTTTTCGTCTAAAGCTAAGCCTGAAATACTGCATTTCGGAGAAAGGAAAGTGTGCAGATGTATTTTGTATCAGACACAGAATCAGGTGACAAACGACACAGCGACGGACGCACAGCTCTGGGGGACAAGCTGCTCGGAGACCCGGTGGCCGTGCAGTCCCCGGCAGCAGTGGTGCAGGCAACCGGCGTTAGGCTATCGCCAGCCATCGACAGAGAGGAACGAACAACCAACAGAGTGAGAAAAGTAAGAGAAAAGTAAAGTTACTTACCAATTTCAGAAATCTCGAGCCGAAGTTACGCCTTTCCCTCAAACCTACCGTACTATTTATACAAATTTCGCCACGCCAAGATCAGTGAATACCTGGGGGTGTTTATCTTTACGAGCCAGTCAGGGTTTAGCTCACTTCTCATAGCAAATCATAGCACCTATCGCTTTACTCTGCGTTTAGCCTAATAGGAATACGTGCCATTAGTGTCTTTATTTTCATTTTATTGTCTGCGCCCTAGATAATAATAATAATAATGTCAAATTATTATTTTTGGGTCATCAACACCCCGAGCGCTCACATATTTAAAATTAACTAAATATGATATTTTATACATATGTAGAGATAGTCTTTTCAAAACAATTTTCATGAAGTATTTTAAAAAAAAATAAAAAAAAACCTTTAAAAAACCCCACCCCCCAAAAACACACACACAAAACCCAAAAACACAAAACCACACACACACACACACACACACACAACACACCCCACACACAACAAAACACAAACTCACGGGAACTTTCAAAACTTGATATTAGTTGGGGGAAAAACTGTGAGAAGAGGAAGGTTTTTAGTTTTTAAAAATGACAGGGTTGAAGGAAGGTCTTGTGGGAGTGAATTTCCCAAAAGTGGGGTCCCAAAGCAAAAGGGAAAGGGCCCAAAACCAGAGTCTTGCGTTTGTATTGGTTGGTTTCCAGCTGCGGGTTCAGAAAAAGAGCGTAGTGTACGAGGCGGGGTGTAAAATGCAGCAGTTCAGAGAGGGAAGCAGGACCAGAACCACTTATGCACTGAAACCATACAAATACTTTATACTTAATATGTTCTGAAATGGGAAGCCAGTGCAGTTTTTCCAGGGATTTTTTGGGGGTTGAGGGTGGTGAGGGGGGGCCAAGAGAACAAGTCTTTCCCGCAAAGTTCTGAAATTTTTTGGAGAGGTTGGATGATAGAATTAGGTGTACTCTTAGAGAATCTCGTCAGGCCATTTCATCATAGCAGTCATTCTGTTTCAGATTTCCGTTTCATCAACAATAAAGTCCTCTCCATTTGTGATCCCATTGGATCGTTTCGGATCATCAAAGCCAGGAGACTGATCACTCACCTCACCTGATGCTGGTTCTGAAACAAGCACGGGGAAGGGGTTGGGGTCCACGTGATCATTTCTTCCTAAGCTGTTGCTTGTGGTGGAAGCATTTCATTGGAAGATCGTTGTTTATTTTTCTCTCATAGTAACTACAGCTGTGGTCTACAAGACTTGCCCCGCTAAGATCTAGACCAGGGCCCGTATGCACGAAGAGCACATAAAGTTAAAGGCCCAAGCCCCTCACCGAGACTTGCTAAAGAGTCCACAAGTCCGGCTTGCCTTCCACGTGCACGAGTCGTCAAAAACCTCCAACTCAGCTGTTTGTTTGTGTTAAAGAAAATTATCTGGGGAAAACTCTCTCTCTCCTCTCTCTCCCCCCCTTCCCCTCTCCCCTCTCTTTTCTCTCTCTCTCTCTTTCTCTCTCTTTTTATATATTTTTTTAATTTTTTAGCAACAATTCAACTCGCGTGACGTCGTATCCTTTATTCCACCCTTATCGACAGGACCCGTGATGTGCCGTAATCTTTATTCCACCCATAACGACAGGACCCGTGATGTGTCATTGGCTCGGTTCCCCTTTAATTCACGTGATTCAAGTCCTCTCCCCGGGCAACACGTGGCTATGGCGAAAGCCCCGAAAGGGACGGTTACATTATTATAGCAACATTGACCTCATTACTGAGTTATGAAAGTTTGTGGCAGGAGTTAAAGGGTTGAGTGGAACTGCAATAGGCACATAAAGTTATTATGAACTGATAATGATAAAGATAAAGAAAACAAAATTTTCTGACGTCTCTAGTGCGTGAAGAGATCAAATATCATCGTGCTATTCTGTGGACAGACAGAGGGCAGAGACAGACTCAGAAAGAAGGGGAGAGACAGAGAGGGGAAAAGAGAGAGAGAGAGAGGAGAAAAGAGAAAGGGAGAGAAAAAGAGAGAAAAGAGAGAGAGAAGAGAGAGAGAGATACAGTGAGAGAAAAGGGGACAGAGAGAGAGGGAGGGAAAAAACAGAGGGGGGGGGTCAAATATCAAAGCAGTCCGGAAGGATTGGGGGGGAGTATTATGTCATCCATCCTAGTAAAATACCAAGGGGAGAGGAAGGAAAGGGGTCTGAAATGACCCGGGCAAGACCCCGCTGGAGAGGTAGGTTGTTCCAAATAAACAAACCCGGGAAGGTATACTTTTTTTTGGGAAAGTTATCCTTGGCCAAAGGGAAACAAAAGGTTTATAATTCCTAGAGTTTGGGGGAGCGTGGGGTGTGGTAAAGGTTAAAATATGTACCCCGGAGCCTCATTGCCCCAAAGGGCCCTGTACATGAGCAAAAACCCCTGTTATATTGTTTTTTTTGTAGGCTCATTATTCTCACTTTTTTCAATTTTTTTGGCCCTAGTTAGAGTTGTATCTGGAAAGGGTCAACTTTACAGTCTTCTGTGCAGAAAATTTTAAACTCTTTTTTGAGAACATCACACATCCGTCCCACACGACTGAGAAACAAAGGGGGTTAATGTGGGCATTAAGAAAGTTTTAAAGGGGGCGATGCCCACGATGTACCTTAATTTTGACCGAAAGGAAAGGACTCGTCTTGAAACTGTTTTAAAACATTATTAATATGTGAATCCCAGGGAATTTTTTTTTTTTTTTAGGGTTTAATACCAAAATTAGAGGTTTTTATCCGAAAAACCCCGGGGGAAATTTTTGGGAAAAACCGAGGTTGGGGTGGTAAATTTAAAACTGGTTTTTTCCCCCCTGGAGCGTGCCCCAAAAAACCCCCGTTGCACCCTTACCAATCCCCCTCCCGTTCTAAAAAGGGACGAAATTTTTGGACAAAGGAGGGAAAACCCCCCCCAAGAAACCCTAACCCCAAAAACTTCCCGAAACCCCCCCCCTTCTATTTAAATTGTTTAAAAAAGGTTTTAAAAACGAGTTTTTTGTCGAAATTAAAATTCATCTAGGGAAAACCACCCAGGGAAAACCCCGTTTTTCAAAGGGGCCCCCAAATTTTTAAACCCTCAATTCTTTTTTGGTTAAAAACCGTGGGGGGAAGGAGTTTCCCCTTTTTAAAACAAAAAAATTAATTTTTCTTTGCAAAAAAACAGAAGGAATTTTTGTAAAGGGTTGGGGTTTTTTCCAGATTTAACAAACTTTCTTTTTAACTAAAGGCCTGGGGGAAAAGGGGAAAGAAGAAGGGAGAAAATAAAAAAGAAGAGAAAAAAAAGGGGAAAAACAAAGGGGGAAAACAAAAGGGGCCAAAAAAAAAGGGGGAAAAGGGGAAAAACAAAAGACCAAAAACCAAAAACCCAACAGCAACCAAAAACCAGGAAAAAACACCGTTTTCCCAAAAAAAAAAAAAAAGGGAAAGGAAGGGGAAAAAAAAAAGTTTTTTATTCCCCCCTTTTTGGGTTTCCCCTTTGTAACAAAAATTTTCCTTCCGGCGTTCAGATTGGTTCAGTCCCCTTTAAAGATCTTTCAAGCGTAAACTTTGACACCTTGAAGTATTTACTAGGATGGATGAAATAATACTCCGCCCAATCCTTCCGACGCTGTGATAGTGCCCCCCCTCTCTTTTCCTGTCCCCTCTCTCTCTGTCTCGCCCTCCTTACTCTCTCTCCTCTCTCTCTTTTCCTCTCCTCTCTCTCTCTCCTCTCTCTCTTTCTTTTCCCTTCCCCCCTCTCTTCTCTGCCTTTTTCTGAGTCTGTCTCTGCCCTTGTCGTCCACAGATCACATATTTTATCTCTTCAAATAAAGTAAAAAATTTTGTTTTCTTTATCTTTATCTTTATCAGTTCATAATAACTTTATGTGCCTATTGCAGTTCCACTCAACCCTTTAACTCCTGCCACAAACTTTCATAACTCAGTAATGAGGTCAATGTTGCTATAATAATGTAACCGTCCCTTTCGGGGCTTTCGCCATAGCCACGTGTTGCCCGGGGAGAGGACTTGAATCACGTGAATTAAAGGGGAACCGAGCCAATGACACATCACGGGTCCTGTCGTTATGGGTGGAATAAAGATTACGGCACATCACGGGTCCTGTCGATAAGGGTGGAATAAAGGATACGACGTCACGCGAGTTGAATTGTTGCTAGTAAAATAAAAAAATATATATAAAGAGAGAGAGAGAGAGAGAGAGAGAGAGAAAAAAGGAAAGGAGGAGGAGAGAGAGAGAGAGTTTTCCCAGAAAATTTTTCTTTAACACAAACAAACAGCTGAGTTGGAGGTTTTTGACGACTCGTGCACGTGGAAGGCAAGCCGGACTTGTGGACTCTTTAGCAAGTCTCGGTGAGGGGCTTGGGCCTTTAACTTTATGTGCTCTTCGTGCATACGGGCCCTGGTCTAGATCTTAGCGGGGCAAGTCTTGTAGACCACAGCTGTAGTTACTATGAGAGAAAAATAAACAACGATCTTCCAATGAAATGCTTCCACCACAAGCAACAGCTTAGGAAGAAATGATCACGTGGACCCCAACCCCTTCCCCGTGCTTGTTTCAGAACCAGCATCAGGTGAGGTGAGTGATCAGTCTCCTGGCTTTGATGATCCGAAACGATCCAATGGGATCACAAATGGAGAGGACTTTATTGTTGATGAAACGGAAATCTGAAACAGAATGACTGCTATGATGAAATGGCCTGACGAGATTCTCTAAGGTACACCTAATTCTATCATCCAACCTCTCCAAAAAATTCAGAACTTTGCTGCAAGATTGTTCTCTTGGCCCCCCGTCACAACCACTCAACACCTCTCCTGGAAAAACTCACTGGTTTCCCCATTTCAGAACATTTTAAAGTATAAATATCTTGTATTTTTTCATGCTAAATGGTTCGGGTCCTGCTTACCCTCTGAATCTGCATTTTTACACCCCGTCTCTACACTAGTTTTTTTTGGTTTGGGAAGAATTTTTCCAATATTTTCCCTTTTTCTTTCCCCCAAATTGGAACCCCCCAAAAAAACCTTTTTAATGTCCTTTTAAACCCAAACTAAAAAACCTTTTCCTCTTCTACAGTATTTCCATTCAATAAACCCCCAGTTTCTGCTACAGTTCCCTGAGTGTGTGTGGGGTTTTGGGGTGTGTGTTGTGTGTGTGTGTGTGTGTGTGTGTGTGTGGTGGTGTGTGTGTGTGTGTGTGGGGTTTTTTTAAAGGGGTTTTTTTTTTTATTTTTATAAACTTATGTAAATTTTTTTGATAAGACTATGTTTAATATGTATAAAATATATATTTGGGTTTTAATATGTATCATGTGAGCGCTCGGGGTGTTGATGAGCGCATGATCAATGACATTATTATTATTATTATCTATGCGCAGACAATAAAATGAAAATAAAGACACTAATGGCACGTATTCCTATTGGGTAAACCCGAGTAAAGCGATAGGTGCTATGATTTGCTATGAGAAGTGAGCTAAACCCTGACTGGCTCGTAAAGATAAACACCCCCAGGTATTCACTGATCTTGGCGTGGCGAAATTTGTATAAATAGTACGGTAGGTTTGAGGGAAAGGCGTAACTTCGGCTCGAGATTTCTGAAATTGGTAAGTAACTTTACTTTTCTCTTACTTTTCTCCTTTGTTGGTTGTTCGTTCCTCTCTGTCGATGGCTGGCGATAGCCTAACGCCGGTTGCCTGCACCACTGCTGCCGGGGACTGCACGGCCACCGGGTCTCCGAGCAGCTTGTCCCCCAGAGCTGTGCGTCCGTCGCTGTGTCGTTTGTCACCTGATTCTGTGTCTGATACAAAATACATCTGCACACTTTCCTTTCTCCGAAATGCAGTATTTCAGGCTTAGCTTTAGACGAAAACCTTGCCTGGCACCTGGCACCGATGGAAGTATCGAGAAAGTCCACCCTCGTCCTTTTTGTCTGAGAAAACCTAGATCACGGAGAGTGAGTGAGGATCAATTTTGCGCTGTTTTCTAGTCCAAAGTAAACGGTATCCAAACACATAGATCTTTAAAAAGAACGCTGTTTATTTTGACAGAACGCAACATGAAATAGTTCGGCGTAATCCTCTTTTTCAAGCTAGAGAACAAGTTAAAGGGTGCAAAATGAGATGTATGATACTTATCTGCTTATCTGACCTGTTTTGTTATATTGCTTGTGTTTGGCATAATTCTTTGAAGGACACCCATGATGTACGACCAGGAATGTCGGCTGGAACGAAACGTCGGTTTGAAAAGCATATATACCTGTGTCCCACGGCGTGTACTGCGCACGTTGTTAGGCCAAATGCCGCCAAGTTTACCCCAAAACAGGGAATAAAAACCAAAAGGTTTAATTGGGCCGGTCCAATTTCCCCGGAAAAATTTGGTTTCCCAAAACCTTTGGGCCGGATCCGACCCGGATCCGTTGCGGGTCCGGCCAGTAATGGCCATTACGGCCAGCGGGTAGACGGAATCGGGCCGAATCCGATTTGCCGGATCTGATTTCCCACAACCGATTCGGATCCGGATCGGATGTTTTTTTTTCGGCACGGGAAGTGGCCCGGATCACCATTATGGGATTGGAATCGGATCCGTTTGTGTACATAATTATGGCCTGGCTGGTTCCGGTAACGACGCGTTGTCCCGGATCCACTTGGGCTGAGCGAAGCGAGATCCGACCCGCCTCCGGCGGAACGGATCAGGACCACATCCGGCATTTCTATTCCGGGCCGGATGGTCATCGCCCGATCCATTTTTTTGTACATCCGGCCCGCTTCCGATATGGATGCGCTATCCTCCGAAATAGTAGCAATGTTAAATGAGTTGTTTGTTTTTGCATTGTACCATTTTGCTAATCTTTAACCTTTCTCATCATTCAGAATCTGAAGTGAATGTATTGCCTGAAATTTCTGTATCTTCATTTTCTCTCCTCCTGTTCGCATGATGCGTATGGTTCTTTGTGTTTGTTCCGTGTTAAACTTATCCAGATCTAGATCTCTTAGGTTTGCTTGCTTTTACCCCCTTTCCCATTTGGGTTCCCCCGGCCTTTCTCATAGAATCATATGATGTGGACGTGGGAATGTATAGTGTAGCTGCTTACCACTTATTTTGAGTTAGAGTTAAAATGAAAATTGATGTCGCCAAAAACAAAGAGTACGAGACGTACGACTGAAGTAGATCTGGGACCTCGTCCAGGAACATCTTGTTGGACAGCTTGTTCTTTCTGCTAGGCTGTGGGCGGTAAACACAGGGGAAAGGGTTGTTGCGGCAGGGTTTTGTCACTAAGGCGACACTAAGGGGGAAAAAAACGTGTCAGATTTGATGCACAGCCTGCATGTATTGCCCACTCCGGCACGTTTTGTCACTACGTGGTGAAAAACCTCCTCCCCTCGCTCCCCGGGGTTTTTTCCCCCTCCCCCCTGAATTTTTTGTTTTTTTTTTTGGGGGGGTGTCAAGTGTGTGGGGGGGGCCCCCGGTGCAAAAGTGTGTGTGGGTGTGTGTGTGTGGTGTGTGTGTGTGTGGTGTGGTGTGGTGTGTGTGTGTGTGGTGTGTTTTGATGTGAAATGTTTTTTGGCGGGGGCGCCCGCCCCGGAATGTTTTTGTGGTGTATTGTTTGTTTTATTATCCCCCCCCAAAATCAGTGCTAAACTGAAATTCTGTATTACTTCGAGTAGACTACGAGGGTATTGCTGCCCGTAGCTCTATGAGCTGTCAGTGAAATATGACTATAGTAAACAGAGACTGAGTGAAAATGTGGTTTGATTGTGTGCTGTGGATGTCTCGTTGGTATAATATCATTCTTTGATTGAATGGCTGGTATTTGTTAATGAAACAGAAGGTAAACGTGGACTGACTTTGGGTGTGATATTTCATTCGATACAGCGTCTTGTTCATTTTGTAGCACATTATGTGCCTAACACGTTTTTGTTTTTTCCCGCTCTCTCTCCCTCCCTCCCTCACTCTCCCTCTGAGTTTTTCTTTCTCTGTCGCTTTCACTCACTTACTGACACTCGCTGGCTCTCTCTCTCTCTCTTTCCTTATCTCTCTCTCTCTTTGACGCACGCGCGCGCGCACACACACACATACGCGACACACACAATAACACATGTACTGAAATCCAGGTGGGAAAAAAAGGTACGATGCCGGCACGATTTGTCACTACTTCGCTGGTGACAAAACGTGCAGGCATCGCAGCACGTTGTGTCATTTTGGTCGAAACCCCCAGGGGCCTTTTCCCAAAACAACCCCCCAAAAGGGTTTGAAAGCCAAGTCCTTTGTTGACACTTTAACAAAATCCACCAAACTGTTTCTGAACAACACAGCAAGTCCACCCCCTGTGCCATTAGCCCTAGGTACAGACTTGCAAGTGAAACTCGTCGCCAGTAGGCCTAAGCCACGTGTCTGTCAGGGAGACCCAGTCGTAACTGGCCTGTGTGGTGACGTCACACACGTCGTCAGTCTTGTTTCTGCATCACTGAATTAAAACGCATTACCTTAAAACGTTGTCATTTGTCTTGAATGCATGGCTTGGTGTCGGTCGTCTGTCCATCAGTCCATCAGTGCACTCCGAACTTGATTATGTTTGGGAAAAGAGGTCAACCCCCCCTTGACTGTTGAACTTGGTGTGTTTCCCACCGGAGACAGGCCGCAATGTCCTGTAGAGTACGTAGACTGGGTTCACAACAACTTAGAAAAAGTGTTCCGGTTTGTGATAGTGAACACTGAATCAAGTGTACACAAACAGAAACACTATCATGCTAGACATCCATTGTGAGTGTCTCTCCTTGGCAATCTTCAGCCTCCCCCTGAACCTAAAATGAGGAACGGGCCCCAAGGTCCGGTTACTCTTCCTATATGCTCTCACGACTTGACTACTTCAATTGTCTCCTCATGGGTACACCTAATTCTGTCAGCCAACGTCTCCTGAAAATTCAGACCTTTGCCGCAAGACTCGTTCTCTTAACACCCCGCCACCACACCTCAACACGTGTCCTGGAAAAGCTGCACTGATAATAGTCCTTTTTAGAAACCAATCACATTCTTGGGAATGAAAAATCAGGTTTTAGGAAAGGGCATTCGACGATGGATCATGTTTTTGCTTTACATTGTCTCACTGATATATATTTGCAGCAGGAAAAAAAGGTTATTTTGTGCGTTTATTGACTATAAAAAGGCCTTTGACAGTGTGCAGTGCGGATTGTTGTGGGGAAAAATTTTTAAATTCTGGTGTGAATGGGAAGGTTCTACTTTTGGGTACGAGATATGTATGCTAAAGCAAAATCATGTGTGAAAACTAGGCATGGTCTATCGCCCGTTTTTTGTCTCAAATGTTGGTCTGCGTCAGAGGGGAAATTTGTCGCCAGTTTTGTTTTCGCTGTTTTTGAATGACTTGAAAAAGGGTTTTTTTACGAGTAACAATGTTCAGGGCCTAAACCTAACATTTGCATTGGCCCAGGATGTGTGTCTTCAAGATATCGACATTTTTTTATATATATTTGTTTCTGTTATTGTACGCGGATGACACAATTATACTAGCCGAATGTCCTGAAGATTTGCAGAGAGCGTTAGATATGCTCAAAATATATTGTGAACTCTGGGGTCTCGATATTAATGTTAGGAAAACCAAAGTCATGATATTTTCAAGAGAGAAGATCAGAAAAATGCCGAAATTTTAATGAGGAAACTGTGGACTTGTTTGGGATTTTAAATATTTGGGAGTAAAATTTAACTATAATAACAAAATTTAAAAAGGCACAACAGTTAGTTTTCACTTGCAAACAGGGCTATGTTTTCACTGAAAAATATGTGCACCCAATCCTTTTGTATGGTTGCGAAATATGGGCGTGCAGAAGATGGATGTAATCTAAAACTACAGCTTCGATTTTTAAAACTGATCCTTTGGTGTCAAAGTTACAACCCCAACATGTATGGTGTTTGGGGGAAATGGGAAGATATCCGATAGAAATTGAAGCAAAATGCAGGTGTTAGGGTTTTGGTATGGTTTTTCAGTACCTCTCACTCTGAATCGCCCAAGATTTTTAACCTAATGTTTCAGCTGTGTTCAAAAACTTTATTATGCAAGCCATTATAAACTCCCATGGCTTATGAAAGTGCATTCGTTACTAGATAGTTTAGTATTATCGTATATTTTGGGCTAACCAAATCCATACCATCGAAAGTTTTAAACGTATAGTGAAGCAAAGACTAAGGGGCCCAAATTTTTAAAAAAGAATGGCAAAGCAGAGTAGCAGAAAATAGGTTTGTTGTAATTATCGTTTATTTAAAAAGAAATTTTGCTTTGAAGAATATGTAACCTATCTCATATCTAAGACAAAGAGTATTGAAATTTAGACTTTGTAACCACAGACTGCCAATCCAGCAAAGACGATCGTTAGGTATTCCAAGGGATGAAAGAAAAAATGTACTGTTTGTAAAAGTGGTGAGGTAGGAGATGAATTTACTATTTGCTTAACTGTTCCAACGAAAATGTTTTGGAGGAAATCTAAGTATGTTGATAAATATTATACACATCATCCCAACGTGCCCAAATTGTGTAGCCTCATGAATATGACGTCAAAATCTAAGAAAGTTAAGCTTGCCAAATTTATTAGTTGTATTTTTGAGTTATTTTGATGAAGCCAATAATGAAACACGACGAAATAAGAAATATAATAGCCGTACATATTTATAACAACTTTGATTTGTGTTTGAGTATTGTTTTTTTCTTATATAAAAAGTGTGGGAATTTTTTATTAGTAGAATTTTACTTGTTCATAAAGGGAAAAACTTTTGCGAATGTAACTTCGCTTTTTAGCCCCCAGGGGCAAAAAAACTCAATAAAACCTTGAAACCTTGAAAAACCCCTTTTAAACCCCGGGAAAAAATTTCCCAAACTCATTCTTAACTAAACAGGAAGAGTGAGATAATCGTTACAGCGGCATTTGGGAACATGCCGTAAGCGGGAGGAAGTCAGTCATAAACAGTCAAGAATGCGGTTAGTGAACAGAGACAAAGACCTAATTGCCACCACTGACGCGCCAGTTCGGGTACACGCACAAAAACCCGGAAAGGGTTTACATGCTAAGCAGAGAGAAAGTCCGCGCGCCCAAGACTCGGCCATACAAAAGCCGGATCAAAAAGAAATAAAAATGTTTTCACAGTTTTAAAACAATCACCCCCATGCACTAAACCAAATTTAACTAGTAACATGAACATTCGGCAATAATATGAATCAACATCTTCAAAGTGTTAGCCACCGATTTTATGTAGAAACATAGTCGGTAGGAAACTAAACCCAAAAAAGTTGTGCCGCACAGGGGATCTGCACGGCCGCACAAAGGAACCATACTTTAGAGGGATAACCCTTTCATCGGCAAAGCATCACTCCAATTTAACATCCAAAAAATTCCCCGCATAACATACTAGCAATTTGGTTTTTTGCATACATTTGGGAAACACCGGTCATCCGGTGGCAGGAAAGCTTAACAATTTTTAACGCACAAAAAAAAAAACCAAAAAGGGGGTTTAAATATTAAAAAACCCCCCGGGGGAAATTTTTTTCCCCCAAAAAAAAATTTTTTTTAAAAAAGTTAACCCCTTTTTTTTTTTTTTTTTTTAAAAAAAAAACCCAAAAAAAAAAAATTTTTTTTAAAAAAAAAATTTTTTTTTTTTGGGTTTTTCTTTTTTGGGGAATTTTTTAAAAAAATTAAAAAAAGGAAATTTAAAAAAAAACCCCCAACCCAAAAAAGCCCCTTAAAAAAAAACCCCAAAAAATTTTTTTTTTTTTTAAAAAATTTTTTTAAGGGGTTTTTGGGAACGGAAAAGAAAAAAGGGTTCAAAACCCCCTTTTGGGTTTTTAAAAAAAAGGCCCGGGGGGCCCCTTTTTCGGGGGGGGAAAAAAAAGGGGGTTTAAAAAAAAAAGGGGGGGAAAAAAAAGGGGAAAAAGGGAAAAACAAAAAAAGGGGGAAAAAAAAAACCCCTTTAAAAAAAAAGGGGCCCCGGGGGCTTTTGGAAAAAAAAAATTTTTTTTTTTAAGAAAAAGGGGGAAAAAAACCAAAAAGGGGAAAAAAAAAACCCCCAAAAAAATTTTTGGGGGAAAAAACCCCCCCCAAACCCCCCCCTTTTTAAAAAAACCCAAAAACAAAAATTGGGGTTTTTCTTTTTTTTCCCTTTAAAAATTAAAAAAAACCCCCCGGGGCCCCCCCGGGGGGAAAAAGGGGTTTTTTTTTTTTTTTGGGAAAAAAAAAAAAAATTTTTAAAGGGAAAAAAACCCCCCAAAAAATAAAAACCAAAAAAAAAAAAAAAATTAAAAAAATTTAAAAAAAAAAAAACCCCAAAAAAAAAACCCCCCCCAAAACCCCCCCCAAAACCCCCAACCCCCCCCCCCCCCCCCAAAAATTGGGTTTTAAAAAAGGGGGGGGAAAAAAAATTTTTTTTTAAAAAGGAAAATTTTCCGGTTTTTTTGGGGGGGGAAAAAAAAAAGGGGGCCAAAAAAAATTAAAAAAAATTTTTTTTTTGGGGTTTAAAAATTTTTTAAAAAAATTTTTAAAGGGAAAAGGGGGTTTTGGGGTTTGGGGGGGAAAAAAAAAAAAAATTTAAAAATTTTTAAAAAAACCAAAAAAAAAAAATTTTTTTTTTTTTGGAATTTTTAATTTTTGGGGGGGGGAAAAAAAACCCCCCCGGGTTTTTTGGGTTTTTTAAAAAAAGAAAAAAGGGTTTTTTGGAAAACCCCAAACCCTTTCCAAAAAGGGGGGGGGGGTTTTTTTTTTTTTGGGGGGGGTTCCCCCCCCCCCTTTGGGGGGGCCCCCGGGGGGGGTTAAACCCCCCCCTTTTTTTAAAAAAAAACGGGGGGGGGGGAAAAACTTTTTTTTAAGGGGGCCCCGGGTGGGGGTTTAAAAGGGGGGGGGGGGCCCC
>JABMCL010002467.1:10000-19880 GCA_018857735.1 Alviniconcha marisindica | reverse complement strand
AGATAATGATAAAAGAAGAAGGAAGCAAAGAAGAAGATAGACAAACTTCTTATATTGTCTGACTTCTTCTTTGTTTCCTTTTTCTTTCATTATTATCTATCTTCTTACACTTGACGAAGACTTTCTGTCGAAAGCGCTTGTTGTTGACTGTTCACTGTGTTTCGTCGTATAGGTGAGTACATTTCCCCAGATCTGTTCCATTTTGTCAACCTCACCAGCAGTTGCAAATTCCAAGCACTCGTTTACGACATCCTTCCTTCAACCACTGCCGTATTTAGTTACGCCATAGGGCCCAGAACACTGTCAGCTAACGAGTATTTTTTTGTTGGTGCTCAAACAGTAGTAAGTTTGTTACAAACAACTCATATTATATCAGACGTTAGTTTTATAACTGACCATGTTTCTTACGTCAGCTCGTTTGAATCGAGACGGAACTCTTCTTTTTTACCCGGGGTGGATGCACCACATATTTACGTGCGTGCTTGGGCGCTAGGTTGCTTCTAAAGTCATAAAATTAGTTGTACCCGAACCTTTCGGAGGGCGCTGACCACGTCGGTGGACAGCTGCGCGGAAATAAAGAGTGCCCCTTCAGTGGCGTAACTAAATCTGGCAGAGTTTGGAGGAAGGTGCCGGAAAGCGATGCTCGGAGTGTGCAGCAGTTGTTCACTCATTCCTTCAGTGGTTGGAGTTTCATAGTTCAGGAGCTGTGTGAGAGTCGAGGTGGCCGTCCTGGGCTGTCCTTCCTAACGAGCCTTCTGGTTTCCGTGGACGTAAAGCTATACTGAACCATGCTTCGGCAATGGTCTCAGCTTGTCCCTAATATGTCAGCCGACATCTGAGGACATTAAGCAACACTACCTACCTACCTGATTGGAGTTTGGCTAGAGCACTGACCTTAGCCATGGGGCAGCAGCGGTACTGTCCGTGCGGTGTCTCACAGCATGTGTTCCCGTCATCGCATCCGGACTGGCCGTCAGCACAACGTACTTCTCGTGCATCCCTGGAGCGTGCATGTTAGCCACACGTCATGCCGGGCATTAGACACACAACTGGGGCATGCAGAGAGAGAGAGACAGACAGACAGACAGACAGACAGACAGAGAGAGAGGCAGACAGACAGACAGGCAGGCAGGCAGGTAGGCAGGAAGACAGGCAGACAGGCAGACACACCAGACAGACAGAGAGACTGAGAGACGAGCAGAGACAGACAGAGACACAGAGACAGAGCTAGAGATACAGAGACAGAGAAGACACACACAGAGACAGACAGACAGACAGAGAAGAAGACAGACAGACAGACAGACAGACAGACAGAGAGACGGACAGAGACAGAAAGACAGAGAGAGTGATTTAGAGAGGGAGAGAGAGCTGTGTGTGTGTGTGTGTGTGTGTGTGTGTGTGTGTGTGTGTGTGTGTGTGTGTGTGTGTGTGTGTGTGTGTGTGTGTGTGTGTAAAGCCCTGTCACACAAATTTCATGTGTGTGTCTGGTGCTTTTTGTTTGTTTGTCGTTTTGTCGTTGTTGTTACTGCAGATCATTATTCTTTTCACGAATTGTAACCATTCGAAGAGAAGTTCTAAGGGACAGTTCCTTTAAAACCAATACACACCTGAAAAGACCAGAGTTAGTTTCAAGGGACATTCCCTTTAAAACCAGTACCCCATCCCCCCCTCCCCCCGGAAGGACCAGAGTTAGTTCTAAGGGCCAGTGCCTTTAAGACCAATATACACTTAAAAGGACCAGAGTGTGTTCTAGTGGCCAGTTCCTTTAAGATCAATAAACACCTGAAAAGACCAGAGTTAGTTCTAAGGGCCTTTCCCTTCAAACCAGTACGATCCCGGAAGGACCAGAGTCGGTTCAAAGGGCCAGTGCCTTTAAAACCATTACACACCTAAAAGGACCAGAGTTTGTTTTAAGGGCCAGTGCCTTTAAAACCATTACACACCTAAAAGGACCAGAGTTAGTTCTAAGGGCCAGTGCCTTTAAAACCATTGCACACTTAAAAGGCCCAGAGTTAGTTCTAAAGGCCATTTCCTTTAATACCAATACACACCTAAAAAGACCAGAGTAAGTTCTAAGGGCCAGTGCCTTTAAGACCAATACACATCTAAAAGGACCAGACTTAGTTCTAAGGGCCAGTGCCTTTAAGACCAATACACACCTAAAAGGACCAGACTTAGTTCTAAGGGGCAGTTCCTTTAAGCCTAATACACACCTGAAAAGACCAGAGTTAGTTCTAAGGGCCAGTCCTTTTAAGATCAATACACACCTAACAGGACCAGAGTTAGTTCTAAGAGCCAGTTCCTTTAAGACCAATACACACCTAAAAAGACCAGAGTTAGTTTCAAGGGGCATTCCCTTTAAAAGCATAACGCCCCCGGAAGAAGCAGAGTTCGGCCCAAAGGCCATTGCCTTTAAAACCATCACGCCTCTGGAACCGCCAGAAGGAGTTGTCGTCACCGCTGGCGCCAGGACTACCGGCTTGTTTGGCGGCACCGCATCTTGACTGAAAACAAAACCAAGAATGGATATTACGGATACATATCGTCTACGCTTCCTTATTGATTATTGATTGATTGATTGATGATCGCTTATATAGCGCTATTCTCCGCTGTCTTGAGCAGACTCATTGCGCTCGCATGTAATTCTACATGAGTGACTAGCTTTTTATAGCGCGTTTTGTTTTGAATATCCACCGAAGTGGTGTACTTACAGCGCTGGCATGGCTGGTGCCACATGAAACTGCTGCCGTCTCGGCCCAAGGTCTGTGTACACCATACAACCATGCACCATGTCACTTCATTCAAAGCCACATACGTAAGGTGTATGCGTGTTTAGCTGTAACCTGCCACCTGCACTTTTGGCAGAATGACCGGGATCTTTTACGGGCTACTGCGGTAACACGGGACTGGAACGGATACCGAAATAAGAGTCAGCACAGAAAGTCGACCCTGGAGAAGAAATTTCTCCCGCCGCTCCTGCAGGGATTCGAACCCGCGACCTTTCAATCACGAGTCCGGCGCTCTAACCACTGAGCTATCCCCGCCCCAACTATTATTAATGAAGCTATACCTAGGTCTATACCTAGGTCATGTGGCCCCAGATTATTAAACTATTGCATCGGCAACACGTTATCGACAAAAGTATGCTCGTTGAGACAAACATGTGTTTGTCGCGACAAAAATATGTTTGTCGCGACGAAAGATTTGCAGCGATGCATAATTTTGTCGCCTCACGTGTTTGTCACGACAAAAATGGTACTTGTGGCAGCTCCCGCTTATGATTGTAAAAGGTCATGAAACTGATAGTGATAGTATTCAAAACCAATCACCCATAAAATCGAAATAAAATCAACGGCACTTTCAATCACAAAACGATTATCTCGGATGGTGTTCCTTTAATCTGTTCCAAGTATACGAAAGTTTAGCCCGAGAAGGTGAGTTTCTTTAAGCAGCGTGGCTTCATTATTTAAGCCCTAGGTATAGCTTGATTAGTAAGTAAGTAAACATGGTGCTTAACGTCCACAGAAACCGTACGGCTTATTAGGGACGGGGGAGATGGGAGGAAGGGGGTATGGAGGTGGGGGGAGAAGGAGATTATATACCTATCGCTACACTGTCACCACCAGAATGACTTTTACATTCAGATGGGCAGCGATGAGAGCCATTTAATGTTTCAGTAGGAAGTGATGGACAAAGTCACGGGACAGTGTCCACAAACCACAACCTTTTTGAAGAGAAAGGAGAGCCGAAGCGGTATCGAACCGAGGTCCTTCCGCTTACCAGCCTAACACCTTACCGCTAGGCCAAACCGGCTCACTATAGCTTCATTAATAAAGACCTAGGTATAGCTTCATTAATCAAGACCTAGGTATAGCTTCATTAATCAAGACCTAGGTATAGCTTCATTAATTAAGACCTAGGTAGGTACAGCTCCATTAATTAAGACCTAGGTAAATGTACCTGTCACTCGCAGCACCAGAGACGACACTGGCCACTTGAGCCAGCATTATGGGCTTCGACGACTGTTCTGGCGGCGGTACGGCACTTTAAGTTAAACACACAGGAACATTCGTATACATGCAAAGCATATAGATATAGGCTTCGGTGCGAGCAGCGAAAATACTCCAGCAGCAGATTCCATTGCAACAAAGGCGGAGAGAGAGAGAGAGAGAGAGAGAGAGAGAGAGAGAGAGAGAGAGAGAGGAGAGAGAGAGAGACAGAGACAGAGACAGAGACAGAGACAGAGACAGAGACAGACAGACAGACAGACAGACAGACAGAGAGAGGGGATGGGGGAGAAAGAGAGAGAAAGAGACAGACACAGGCGCACAGACAGAGAGACAGACAGTGAGAGACAGACAGACAGACAGACGACAGACAGACAGACAGACAGACAGACAGACAGACAGACAGACAGACAGACAGTGAGAGACAGACAGACAGACAGACAGGCAGAGAGAGAGAGAGAGAGAGAGAGAGAGAGAGAGAGAGAGAGAGAGAGAGAGAGAGAGAGAGAGAGAGAGAGAAGAGAGAGAGACAGACAGACAGACAGACAGACAGACAGACAGACAGACAGACAGACAGAGAAAGGCATGTTGAGAAATGCACAGAGAAGGGGAAGACAAACAGACAGACAGAGACAGAAACGAGACAGAGACAGAAACGAGACAGAAACAGAAACAAACGGACAGACAGAAAGACACAGAGAAAGAGAGACAAGCAGACAGACAGACGGGCGGGCAGACAAACATACAGAGAGCGAGAGGGACAGAGAGACAAAGACCGACAGACACAGACAGAGAGACAGACAGACAGACAGACAGACAGACAGAGAGACAGAGAAAGAGAAAGAGAAAGACAGAAATAATGTCCCGAAACACTTACCGCAAACTGTGTCAAAGATATAACCCCCCAACGGACGATTTATTACGCAACGGAGACGTGAACAGTTAGTTAGTTAGTTAGCTAGTTAGTTAGTTAGTTAGTTAGTTAGTTAGTTAGTTAGTTAGTTAGTTAGTTAGCTGGCTGGCTGGCTGGCTGGCTGGCTGGCTGGTTGGTTGCTTGGTTGGTTAGTTAGTTAGTTAGTTAGTTAGCTAGTTAGTTGATGCTTTCGGCCCAGTCACCCACAGAAGAGAAGAGAAAAACCGAATGTACGGTACATAATTGTAATGGCAAAGTAATATGTTGACTTTCGGGATCAGACCTTTCGATGATAAAGATCTTGGGAGCAGAACTGTTTTAAACTGCACTCGTAAACCCGGCTTCCGCATACGTGTTGATCTTGCACAAAGGCGAAACATTGTGTGAAATGCTGTTATCATTAGAGTTGTGTACAGACATAGCGAGAGCCAAGAGATTGAAACACTGCGTTATAATTATGTTAACATTAAGATTTTTTACATGCATAGCGAGAGCCAAGAGATTGAAACACTGCCTTATAATGCTGTTAACATTAGAGTTTTGTACATACATAGCGAGAGCCAAGAGATTGGAACACTGCCTTAATTATAATGCTGTTAATATTATTGCTTTGTACTTACATAGCGAGAGCCAAGAGATTGGAACACTGCCTTATAATTCTGTTAACATTAAGTTTTTTTGTATTTTTTGTACAGACATAGCGAGAGCCAAGAGATTGAAACACTGCTTTATAATGCTGTTAACATTATGTTTTTTTTACATACATAGCGAGAGCCAAGAGATTTAAACACTGCTTTATAATGCTGTTAACATTAAGGCCTTTTTACATACGTAGCGAGAGCCAAGAGATTCAGGACAATGGCGATGTTCTTCATGATGACTTTCTTCAACTCTTTTCTTCTGAACACGTGGCACTGACTGTATGGACACTGTTAGAAACAATGAACAATGAATCAGGACAATGAACAATGAATCAGGACAATGAACAATGAATCAGGACAATGAACAATGAATCAGGACAATGTCAGCTGGTTCTTCATAACTATACGTTCTTCATCCAAAAACATAAAAGGTTCAAAAGAACGCTATTTATTAGGACAAGACAAAACCGGAACACATAAAAGGTTCAAAAGAACGCTATTTATTAGCTAGGACAAGACAAAACCGCGCTGGTTTTGTCTTGTCCTAATAAACAGCGTTCTTTTGAACCATTTATGTGCTTGGATCTTGTTTTAGAACGCTAAAAGCGGCCATTCTTGTTTCAGATTTGTATACGTTCTTCGAGTGCCCGCTTCTGGACCTGTGAGAGACAGAGACTGTTACAGACACTGCAGGGAAATGTGGCAAATGAGAGACGGACGTACCCGTGTAGTGACGAACGAGAGGAACACTCGGTATAGACGCACCTGTGCAGAAATGAGGTAGAAGGTGATCCTGTCGGTCAGCGGCGTGAGACTGATGTTCTGCCGCGTGGACCAGCTGGCTTTTATACACCTCTTTAAGTGGACGGGGGAGAAGGGGTGGTGGTGGTGGTGGTGGTGATGAACCTTTTGCAGGTGGGGTTCGGAGGAGATGGGGAAATAGAGGAGGGTAGGGTGGTGTGTGTGTGTGTGTGTGTGTGTGTGTGTGTGTGTGTGTGTGTGTGTGTGTGTGTGTGTGTTGTGCGTGCGCGCGCGTGCGTGCGTGCGTGCGTGCGTGGGTCTGTGTGGTGCGTGCGCTGCCTGCCTGCCTGCCTGCCTGCCTGCGTGCGTGCGTGCGTGCGTGCGTGCGTGCGTGCGTGCGTGCGTGCGTGCGTGCGTGCGTGCGTGCGTGTGTGTGTGTGTGTGTGTGTGTGACATGAGTATGCACCCTTTTACAATCTATGTAATATTTTATATTTGTATTATCGATTTTTGTCCAGTATAAGTTATTTTATGATTGTTGTAAACGTAAATGTTTTGGCGTTCCCTTTACATGTTTTTACATTAATGAGCCTTATAATTATATATGTTGAATTGCCCTGTGAAAGATGATTAAAGTTTTTTGACTTGACTTGACTTGAGGATTGGTGAGGGGGTGTTAGACAGGTACTGATACTTCCTTTGCTCCATGGTGGACTCACGCACGTGCGCTACGGTATAATTATCAGTGGGCAGGCGAGTGAAGATGACAAAATAGACAGATTCTTGGTGAATGTGAATGTGTAACCTGATTATATATTTATCATTGATACCTTCTAACAGTGGTGTGCTTGGACTGCTGAGAAAGTTCTCTAGCATCAGTTGAATAAATCGGGAACATAGATACGCGATTGGCCAACAAAGGTCACATGCTGGTCGCCGAGCGCATCACGTGAAGTGTTGTGGAGCTGTGATTGGCTAGCACATGTATCAATGATGTGTCTGCACATGACGAATAAAGCAAACAAATAATATATACGAACGAAGAAACAGAACCACCTAAGATTAGATATGTATAGAGAAGAGTCTCTCTGTGTCTCTGTCTCTGTCTGTCTGTCTGTCTGTCTGTCTGTCTGTCTGTCTGTCTCTGTCTCTCTCGTCTCTCTCTCTCTCTCTCTCTCTCTCTCTCTCTCTCTCTCTCTCTCTCTCTCTCTCTCTCTCTCTCTCTCACACACACACACACACACACACTCACATGCACACACACACACACACACACACACACACACACACACACACACAACACACACACACACACACACACACACACACACACACACACACACACAACACACACACACACACACACACCACACACAAACACATTCACTCACTCACGCACGTACGCACGCACACACACACACACACACACACACACACACACACACACACACATACCACCCCCACCCACCCACAAACACAATTTACTTTATTGCCAATGTTCCACTTCATACCAAACTCCTGCATCCTAATGTATCCAAACTGCGCTCGGTGTGATAGCAGCACTTACCCAACATCAGTCTACAAAATCTTCGCAGTCACTTTCGGTCGCTAACCTCCCTGTCCCCCCCCCCCCCCCCCCCCCCCCATAAAATTAGCATCACACACACGCAGATCGAGCGAACCAACAGTCAACAGAATGATGTTTAACATCACAAAGCTTCGTCGGTGATTCAGTGCTGGGTGATAGATACGATCAAATTACCTTTGATGGAAATCTTTCGCGGATGTCAACATTAATTTACGATGGGCATACTAACAGTTGAATCGAAAGTGAACGCAATCATGTTGCTGTTAGAGAAGCTTTCTCGGTTACGGCGGTTCACCAACATAAAACGGCCATCAACGCTGCCCATCTTAATGCAGGAGTCATTCTGGTGGTGACAGTGTAGCGATAGGTATATAATTATATAATCTCCCTCTTCCCCCACCTCCATACCCCCCCCCCCTCTCCCCCCCCCCTCCTCCCCCCTTCTCCCCGACCCTAATAAGCCTTATCGTTTCTGTGGACGTTAAGCACCATGTTTACTGCTTACTGCGCGCAGGTGTAACAAGCGAAAAGCACTCTCCATGTCAGGTTTAACTACCGCGGGGCAAAACTGGGGCACGTATGTTTTACTCCAGCTCCACAAACGCTTCTCCCCGGGTAAAAAGAAATGTTCGGTCTCGATTCGGACAATTTTGGTTTTATTTGTGCTGGCGTAAGCAACGTGGTCAGTTGCGAAAGAAACGTACGTCTGATATAATTGAGTTGTTTGTCACAAACTTACTGCCATTTGAGCATCATCGAAATACTGCTCGTTAGCCGACAGTTTTTTCGAGACCTGTGGCGTAATCAGCTATGGCAGTGGTTGGAGGAAGGATGTCGTAAACCAGTGCTTGGAGTTTGTGTGCTGATAAGACTGTGGAAGCAACATGGCGTCCAAACACGCATGCAAACACGAAGCGCTCCAGGTAAAAAAATGCAACAACAACAAATAAACAAACAAAACTGGGGTGCGCTGAATTAACTCCGACTAAAATTCAGAGAGATTATTTTGCATGAGGGAAGTACTTCCGGCTTGGCTTGGCCTGAATTAGGGAGTAAACATTGCGTACACCGGATTTACTAGGTAGGTAGGTAGTGTTGCTTAATGTCCTCAGATGTCAGTTGACATATTAGGGACAAGTTGTGACCAATGCCGAAGCATGGTTCAATATAGATTTAAGTCCACGGAAACCAGAAGGCTCGTTAGGACGGACAGCCCAGGACGGCCACCTCGACTCTCACACTCTCCTGAACTATGCCGGATTTACTCCGCGTATGCTAGTTTACTTTATATTAGTCTGGAGTAAATTTGGCTGGTAGAGATTCGCGCATTTCAAGTCACTGCGTTTAATTAGAAATGCATGACAAAGGTCCATATACAAAAAGGTTCAAACGAACGCTTATTTATTTTAACACGGACACACAGTATGCACATTTTCGGGGAAATCCCCTTTATCAAGCCACAAAACGACACTTGAACAGCAGATAAACGGTCAAAAACGATTAAAATGAAAGAAAAAGACTTGGTTTGGTTTAGTTTTTACAGCTTGTTCGGTGCTTGGAAGATTGTTGGCATGACAATGACGTGTAATTGGTGTCAATGGTTTTCGCACAGTTATTTCAGAATGGCCTCGGTAATGGTTTTATGATCAATTCAAATTCAAAATACTTTATTGTACGTTGCAATCATAACAATTAAACGAAAAAAATTCTTCGCTCACACCAGCTCTGCCACATTAACAATTTAGTAAAATTAAGTTGAACACATTAAAAAAAGAAGCAGGTATAACACATAAAGAACAGCTGTCTAAAACATGTCTATATATATAATAATAATAATAATAATAGTATTTTCAATTTTGTACTCAGTGACTACTCATTCCTATAGTAACATTTTCAACACCAAAATAAATAAATGGGTTTGGGGGACATTTGATATCAGCACCTGTATACAATTAAATGTCACATATACATTGGTTATGAACACCAGTGG
>JABMCL010000607.1:585000-635406 GCA_018857735.1 Alviniconcha marisindica | reverse complement strand
GCTTTGGCGCTTTGCCCTCACCAGCGGTCGTCCATTTTGACCCAACAGCAGACACCGGTATGAGCATCACCATGACGAAAGTACAACAGCCGTCCGGTGATAACGGGACGTCCGTGTGTCCGGAGAGTCACTTTCAGTGTCCAGGGAACGGCTACTGTCTGCCGGTCTTCCTGAGATGTAACGGTGTCAACGATTGTCCGAGTTTGGAGGACGAAGAGGACTGCTTCACCTACACGTGCCCGGGTTTTTACCGGTGTATCGGCTCTACAATATGTCTGCACGTCGAACACGTGTGTGACGGACTGTACCAGTGTCCTCGCCAGGACGACGAGCTCTGCTGCAATGTGACGTGCCCCGTGAACTGCACGTGCTACGGGCTGGCCTTTACGTGTCCACGGGGCTTGGCCGTGCAGCACTTCCCGGACCTTCGCTACCTGGACGTCAGTGACAGCGGTCTGACCCTGCGTCAGCTGGCAAACAACACGATGCTGGTTCACCTGAGTCTGGCTAGGTGCGGCCTCTCTTACATAGGGAACGTCACCTTGCCAAATTTGTTCACCCTGGATCTCAGTGACAACGAGCTCCGTTTCCTGACCACGGGTGACCTCAGCCTCTTCCCCAACCTCCGTGAACTGTCTGCAGCAGGAAACCCCTTGGCATCATTAATATCAGTCGACACCAACAGTTCAATACAATTTTTATCCATAGTCAGTCTAGATTTTTCAAGGATCAGCATGAGCAAACTCGAAGCAAATGCGCTACAGTCTCTGCCAAATCTAAAAGTTCTGAACCTGTCAAACAACGCCATTGAGCGGCTAGAAGGTACATTTCAGTCCCTGCCACGACTAAACGTTTTGGATATCCGTGGTTGCCCGGTGAGCCACTTTGAACCAGATTTATTGACGAGTCTGCAACTGCTACAGGAACTGCATGCAGAAAATTACAAGTTGTGCTGTCCGTCTATGTTGCCAGCGGGCTTCAATCTGGACAAATGTTTCGCACCGTTTGATGAAATGTCTTCTTGTGCGTCTCTTCTGCGATCCGACGTTTATCGTGTGGTGCTGTCTGTTTTCGCCGCTTTGGCCATTTTGGGGAATTTGGGCAGCTTTATTGTCAGGCTGTTTATTCTGAAACAAACAGGGAAGTCAGGGTTCGGCGTGTTTGTCTCCCACCTGTGTGTGTCTGACTTTGTGATGGGGGTCTACCTCGCCATCATCGGCCTGGCTGACCGCCTGTACCGGGGCACCTACCTGTGGGAAGACATCAGGTGGAGACACAGCGTGACCTGCAAAGTGGCCGGGTTCCTCTCTCTTCTCTCCAGCGAAGTGTCGGCCTTTGTCGTCTGCTTCATCACACTGGACCGCTTCCTTGCACTGCGCTTTCCCCTCAGCGGTTTCCACTTTAGCAGCAGGTCCTCTCACCTGGCGTGCACAGTGACGTGGACCCTTGGGGTTCTCGTGGCCGCGGTGCCTCTCCTGCCCGTAACGTCCCACTGGAGGTTCTACAGCCAGACAGGGATCTGCATCCCCCTTCCCATCACCAGAAACGACTTCGTGGGACGCAGCTACGCTTTTGGCGTCATGATTATTCTGAACTTTGTCCTCTTCTTGTTGATCGCAGCCGGCCAGGTTTTTATCTACCTTTCCATTCGCGCCAACAGGATGTCCCTTGGAGCTGACTCCGCACGGAAGGACCAGGACGTCGCAATCGCCCGCCGTCTCATCACCATAGCTGTCTCTGACTTTCTGTGTTGGTTCCCCATCGGTCTGCTGGGTATGCTGGCATCACTGGGCGTGTCTATTCCTGGCGAGGTCAACGTCAGCATGGCCATCTTGGTGTTGCCGCTCAACTCGGCACTGAACCCGTTCCTGTACAACCTCAACATGCTGCTGGAGCGCAGACGGCAGGCGACAGAGCAGCGACTTTTCAAGACACTTGAACGGCAGCTTCTGTCTCAAGCCTCAAACAGTGTCATGCAGGATTGATTCCAGAAAATGTCAGCGTTTCTGTGCTTAAGCTAAGACACTTTATTCGTGCAAAGTGACAATTATACAGATAATTAGGAACGTTGTATGGCTCTGAAGTCGGGCTTACAGTACCCAAATCGACATGAAGGTGTATTAAGATTTATTCGATTCCCTAAACCACGTCAGATTGTTGAGAAATGTAATCTGAGATGAATAAAAAGATGCGGCCGTCCTCTTGAACGACTTAATGTAATTTCAAGGTCAAAATCGTAGTGAAGGGTCATAAAAAATATCAGGAATGTTTCTACCATATCTACTGAACTGCGGACCGTGTTGTAACCAAATTAAATTTCACGGTACATCATCATCATTATCTGACAAGATTGGATTGCTCTGTTAAATGCCAGCATCACAACAAAATCTTTTTTCTTTTCTTTTTTTAATCCATTATAAACCTACGCTATGACCTTGAAGTCAGCAAATCAATCTCTTCACAAAACATTATGGCATGCAGTAATGTACTGCCATACCAAGTTTGGATGCGAAAAAATCAGCAGTTCAGGAAACATTTTGGAAAGTCATACTTTCATATATATATATATATATATATATGAGCCATCATTGTGGCCTTGACCTTGACGGTACCAGAACATTTTTGCAACACGCTTTGGCATTCTGTGGTGCATCACCATACTATGTTTGGTGACAAAAAGTCTAGCAATTCAGAAGATGTCGCCTGGACAATCATTCATTGAAATTTTGATCTGCATCGTGATATGGACTTTGAAGAAAACAATCCATTTTTCTTTCATAAGGTTTTTAAGATTGTGACAATATAACAGCAAATTGGTTTCGATCTTCCTGATATATACTGAGGATTAAACTTTAAAACTGTTAGAAAACAGGAACAGGAACTACAAGACATAGTCTGCAACTTTAGCTGCACGTCCACCTCTGAAATTTCTGCTCACCTACACATAAATTCGGGAACTGGTCCTGTGACCTTTTCTTTTTTTCTAGTCGTCTACATCCAGCGTTCCTCTTGCTTATTACAGATTCTGGCTGTCAGGGTGCTGTTAACGTTATTTTACTCATTGTAAGCTTAATTGGTTCATGCCCTAGCTCGCTGCTACATCCGTTGAACATTGCAGCTGCCAAGTCCAAACTGAAGCAGTCTGAAGTATACCTTGTGTGGAAGTAGGTGTCAGAATCTGAGGCCTGCAAAGATCCGAATCAGACTATTTCTCGTCCTGCCACTCCTCTACTTCCTCGCTTTTAATATCAACGTATCAACTTCTTAGCCCCCACCCCACCCCCACGTGAATGACTGTCAGGTCGGCGTCCTTTTAGTTCTTGCCCTGACATCTTTCCACTTCCTCGCTTCTCACATGAACCGCTTTCTCGACCCCCCCCCCCCCCCCCATCTCCCTGCCATTTTGTGAATGACTAAGTTCACAATCCTGTTGTAGCCTTACACCTCCGCCCACCCACCCGTGTGACCCCTTGCTTTTGACACCTTCAGACTGCCATGTCATGTCATGAATCAAGGAGAGAGAGAGAGAGAGAGAGAGAGAGAGAGAGAGAGAGAGAGAGAGAGAGAGAGAGAGTTTTTACTTGGGAGCTTATCTGCACATCAACCCCAAATTATACAAGAAGCTTTTTTCTTTTTGTTAAACAATGAATGACAATTGTGCTTATGGGCACGTTGAACAAATATCTCCTTTTTATCCAAAATGATGAATGAGAAGCACTTAAAAAATATATTAAAAAGATCCTTGAACGAAAGATACGCTGGTGTATAATTATGCTGAATGAACTTGTCAAATGAAAACAGACCAGGCAGAATAACTCGTAGCCTCCTTCTGGATTTGTGTGTGTGTGTGTGTGTGTGTGTGTGGTGTGTGTGTGTGTGTGTGTGTGTGTGTGTGTGTGTGTGTGTGTGTTTAGTTTAGAAACTAACAGAACTTAAGAGCACTTGATATATGTCACAGGATGCAAACCAATATATTTGCACTAAACATTACTGATTTTGTTTTTAAAATGTTGAGGTTTTTTGTTTTTTTCGTTTTTCAAAAATGATTTTAAATACTCCACTATCCCTTGTGGAGAATTTGGCTTGCCTTACCTTAGTATGGCTGCAGTGTATGCAGTATTTGTGTGCGTCCAGACAATGGTGGCTGCCAGTGTTTTCTAAGGTGTGCACGCGTTTTGATGCATGTGACAGCATGCAGGGTCTGTTCAGACACTGTAAGAAAGTCTGCACTAAAGGTTGTCTGTAGGAGAATAATCCCTTGCTGCACTGGGGAATCAAACCCGAGTCAGTATTGCAACTGGATTTTTGGTATGACGCTCTACCAAGTGAACTTTACCACACCTATGTTGATATTATATTGAATTCAAAAGGCTAGTTTGGAGAGTGGTGATCAGTGGGAGTTGGATCGGACCATGTGCAAAACAAGGTCATGTGTCATGATCCAACTCCCAATGAATTATCCCCCTTGTTTGACTTGGTAAAACCTGGAACACATAGGAAGTAGAAAACAATGACTTGGTAAAGCACATTTCCACATGACCATGATGAACTGATAGACATGCAGCACCTACTGGTACCAAAGAAACTGTGAACAAACACAGTTTACAACACATCTGAAGGAATTAGCCTTCTTGAAACGTGTTTTGTCTAACAGGCACTCTTTCATATCTGGTGCTGGCCTTGGCTTGGGCTGTCGCACACAACACCATCAAGAACACCAAGGCCACATTTAAAATGTTATGCACTGCAGTTATGTGGGAACTACCTGCAGCCATGATACGTACACCCCTTGCAGTAACAGCACCCATAGTCCAGAAATGGAGATAAAGCCAGTGAACATGGCTGTCCATGTGGTAGGGTAAAACAAAAACAAAAGATATGCATGCAGTCCTCTCATCATATGAAATAAATATTTATCAATGTACAATTGCACATGAGATCATGACAAAAAATGGTGATAGAGTGCACTACAAGTATTAAATTGATAATAAACTAACATGTATACATCCTCAATGTGTTTGGTGTTTGCTTTGTTGGATTGTTTTCTAAAGAGATACATACAACAGAACAAAGAGTGTAAGCACCATATTAAAGGTAAAAATGAATTTTTCTTTGCAAAATCTCCAAAATTCAAAGTGGTCCAAATGGGTCATTTATGCACCTGTCCACTGCATCTTAAATTGATGCCAACTACATCATTATCATGTATCTTACAAAATGAGGATACAAGAGACAATACATCTGACCTCATTTTCCGCTCATAACTGAAACAATTGCTCCTAAACTTTTCAGATTATTTGATCTGAAATTTTTCCCAGTTGGTTGTGACTTGTCATGTCTGCTTATGCATCGTTATTAACCACGCCCTTTCTCTTTATCCTTGCATAAGCCAGCATTTCAAATTATAAATAATTGGTGGTTAAAGTACATATTTTTCCTTATTTCCTCAAAATACAGCTAGAATTATAAACAAAAAAGTAAAAAAGAGCAATACTCTTTTATGTCCAATCATAACAACCAACCTTTTATTACAACTGATTTTCTATAGGGCAGCTGGGAAAACATCATGTTCACATAACAGGTTTGGTCTGACTTATTTTTTCTATGTAATATTTTGGGGAAGTAATTATTTGTGCTTTCATTAAATTCAGAAATTTTAGTTAAATTTCTGAGCTTAAATTTTGAGTGTACTGTGCCCCCCATGAGTGTTTATCAGCTGGGGAACGCTACAACATCTGGCATGAGTGTTGAGTGCTCATACTGCCTGAGGAACAGAACCAAAGAGGCCGCTGGTCGCCATTTGGCCAGCTGTTACACACTACGGTGTTCAGCCTTCTTGGAAAAAAACACATTCTGAAAAGGCTAGTTACCTTAAAATCTTTCATCATTCACTCGGGCAAACAAATAATGTCTCTGCGACATGGCACACATTTTATTTCACCTCTTCATGATTCAGCATCATTGTACATTGTTCTGTCAGGTTTCAACACAATTACACATAACCAACTTGACTAAAAAAAAAAAAAAGTGTAATAATTAAAGTTCTATGTTGTATCTAAGACCAAAAAAATTAAATAGCAGTCAGCACAATGACAAGCATGACGTATTTTACAACACCAGCAAATAGTTAAGATTGTATTAATACCACAGTTGCCTTATAAAATGGGACACTGTACTTTACTTTATCATGGAATAACTCTTAACCACCAGACATGATCTTGGTCCCCTGATACACAACTCAACAGAACTGCAGAATACAGTGGAACCCTTGATAAAAAAAACATTAAAAAAAAACTCCCCAAAAACAAACAAACAAAAAAACAAATTGCGCTGGTGGAAAACCACCCTTTTTTGAAAATCACATTTTCTGAAAGCTTTTCCTTGTGCTGCCATGCAAATGAAGTAGCGACCAAGGAAAAGCCCTCTCTCAAGGCTGCTTTTGCTTCAATACTGATACAGGAGCTCTAGGAGCATTTACACCCAGTTTTTAACCACATAGTCCTGCTTCCAAAGGAAAATAGAAGTATTTCATAATGAAAGGTCTAAAGAATTAATTCTGAAAAGAAAAATGTTTTTAATGGATTGACACACAGCAGCCATTTCTGTGCCAAGCGCCGATTGACAGCTACCACTTTAGACTGGCTTTGATGGAGCGAGTCACCCCTCTTTAATTTTAAAGATGACTTTTCAGAAACCTTCTTTTCATATTCCCATGACATTGTTTAGTATTCATAGTTAACCCTTGGCCAAGGACAATCTCTCCTTTAAAGCCTTTGCTTGATTATTTTAGAATTTTTAGGACACTATTACTATAAAAAGAAGGGGCTCTACTGTTATTACATTCACTAAGAAAAAAGCCAACCTGCACACTAGTCAGGTCAGGCCAAATAGTCAAGTCCATGAGGTTGGCAATAAAAATGACAAGACCCCCCTGCTTCCTGTTGGGGCTAGAAGACCTAGGGCATCATGCGGAGAGCTCCATCCAATCGAATCACTTCTCCATTCAGCAAGGGATTCTCCACAATACACTGCACAAGGTGAGCATACTCGCCAGGATGTCCAAGGCGGCTGGGGTTGGGAACAGTACTGGCCAGGAACGTCCTGACCTTTTCTGGAAGGCTTGCTAGGAGTGGTGTGTCAAACAGGCCTGGAGGAAAGAAGGGGTTAAAATTATTACACTACATATATATCAACCTGTAGATCAATAATAATGGAGGAAAAGAAGGGGTTCAAATTATTACACGATATATATGTATATCAATCTTGAATAATAATAATAATAATCTTGAATCTTGAACAGATTCCTCAACCTATAATCTTCAGATATTTAAAGCAAATTGGCCTCTCAAGCTGCAGATCAACAGGTTCCTCAGTCTCTCATCTTCAGATAATTAAGGGAAACTGGCTTTCTTAAAACATGTTGTCAAGCAAGATCAAAGTAAAACCCTACAAATAACAATTCTGCATTAAAGAAGTCCCACTGTGTGTTGTAGATAATCAAACTGAACAGGAGACAAATAAACTGTAAAATGCACAAATCAAAACAATTCTGCAAAAGTTATAACCTCTGTGTGTGCTGATTTTCATTGATGATGATTGTTTCTGTACATGTTTAGTGCCGACATATGCCCTAATAGGTTAGGCAAATCATAAATGACCATTGTGATTATGATTACACACCACACACACACACACACACACCACACACACACACACACAAACCTCTCTCACTCTGACTGTCTCTCTTAGTTTCCTAAACATACCTGGGGCTATGGTGCACACACGAATCCCTTGACTGGCAAGGTCTCTGGCTATGGGGAGTGTCATGCCCACTATGGCGCCCTTGCTGGCGGAGTATGCGGCCTGTCCCATCTGACCATCATAAGCTGCAACGCTGGCCGTGTTCACCACTACACCACGCTGACCATCAGCAGTGGGCAGGTTCTTCCCCATCAGCCCCACAGCCAGGCGAATAACATTGAATGAACCAACAGTATTTACCTGCAAGAAGATGAGAACAGTATTTATCTCCAAGAAGGTGAGAACAGTATTTGTTGGCAAGAAGGTGAGAACAGTATTTGCCTGTAAGAAGGTGAGAACAGTATACAATTGCCTGCAAGAAGGTGAGAAAAGTATTTGTTGGCAAGAAGGTGAGAACAGTAAGTCTAAAATCAATGACAGTTGTGGCAAGAACTTCAATCTGAGTGATGAGAAAGAAAAACAAAACAATTACAAGCTCCTTCAAAGAAAAGTGTAACTACTGTGGAAATTATTAAAATGCACATTTTGTGTATAATTATTAAGGGGGGACATGGTAGTGCAAAATGGACCCAAACCTCTTTTATCTAAGAGTTTGGGATTTGGATGTATTTAAAAGGTTATGACTTGGAGAATTAAAAAACTATGTTGTTACATCATTTTGACGACCCATTGCCATGGAAACAATCCAAGATGGCCACTAAACACAATTATTTAAAAAGCTTAAAACTCCAAAGTCATTGCATGCAGATTAGTTTTCTTTTCACATTTCGTTCAAACACAATGTTATCTTCACATTTAGTTATCTTCACATTTACCAAGGATTTTGTGGTTATTATGCTTTTGCTTTATTTTATTGTATTATTTACATTTTATGCTTGTAAAAATGATACCAATAATATTTCAAATCGGCATAAAACTAAAACAAATAACGCCATCTACAAATCGCTTGGTAAAAGTAAAGATTGATACATAATACAAACAGCATGCAAACTTTCAAGACTCTACCTGTACTCAAAGTGGAGCCTCAGGGTTTTACAATTGAGAAAAAAGTATTGAGAATGTGAGAAAATGCACATGAAAAGAAAGAAAAGCATCTTACTTGATATGAATCCCCTTGACATTTATTAACAAATGACACATGTTAAAGATACTATGCAGGCAAAATAAGTTACTGAATGGTTACAAGAGATGTTAAAGTGTCAAAATCAGCCCCTATCTCATTTTCACCCCAAAGACAATTCGGTTGATTTTGCACCCCTGTGTCTCCCCTTAAGAAGAGCAAATCCACCAATAAACCTTCAAACTGGGGGAGAGATAAAAAAAATCAGCTTTCTGCTTTAACTCTCTTCTGATGTTGAAAACGAGTCACAGTCCTAAAATAATTAAAAATTTGTATGAAAAGGTCAAGTTTGACACAGGTTTTAAGAAAGGTTCCCATCAATCTAATGAAAATAAAGAATATTTTACACTGCCATTGGTCAGGGGTTTGAGGGTTATCAAAATGGATTTGTGTACTGAAATTCATCTGCCTAATATTAAGGAATCTAACCTGATGCAGTGATAGTGTAGTTCCCCTATATAAGACCAGCACTTGTTTGTAACTTATGTGTTTACCAATCAATTTGACACTTTATCATGACTGTCTGGTAATGCCAATCACTCTGCCGTGACTACCTTCAGTCATGTATTTCAATGTGCTAATTGGACAACCCACCGAAAGCTGCATGGTGTTCCCATGTTCAGGAGGGGCTGCATTATAATAATAATAATGGACATTTCTATGGCACATGATCCTAAGCCAAATCTAGGGCACAATGCGCTGTACAAAAAGATGCAGAAAAATGTATAAACACATACAATGGACAAAACAAAAAGGTTTTGGGCCATACAACTGCCAAACTACGCGGGAATTTACATACAGTAATTTCAGCAAATAAACCAAAGTTGTCAGTCACTAAACATGACCAAACTCTGATCTGAGCAGACATAAATAATACAAGTAGATTATATACTGTACAGTGGCATATTGCACTACACACACACACACACACACACACACACACACACACACACACAGAGGTACACACACACACACACACACAGGTACACACACACACACACACACAGGTGGGGGTGGGGTGGGGGAGATTATTAATGATATGCAGATTTGAAGAGGTGAGTTTTCAAAGCTTGCTTGGAAGATGTTGATGCTGAGTGACGAACGTCATATGGCAATAAGTTCCAATGTGTTGGGGCCCATGAAAGAAAAAGCCCATTGTCCAAAGGTTTTTGTTTTTGTGAAAGGTATATGGAAGGTTTGTGTGTCAGAAATGAAGTGAAGTTGTCTAGATGGATGGTAGACAGTCAAGAATTCAGAAAGATAGACTAGGTAACTTTCAGTTACCAGTCACCAGCCCCAGTCTCGTCAGTCAGCATTACATCAGTTTCAAACTTATCACACTTCACAGGTGAGACCTTTGACAGAAATAACATGATTTATGTTTAAGGAAGGTTACTGGGAGTCTGGGAGAATTGGGGGGCACTTCAGGGACATAGAAACAGGCACAGACAGTGACAAAGAACAGAAAATGTCACTGGTTGCAGTCCTAATTAGCTGCATCTAAGAAGGTGTCGAACACAACACTGCCTGATTGCAACCAGCGATGTTGTTCCAAAATAAATTTAAAAAATGTCTAAATTAGAATCAAAGATAAATTACATTTCTGCAAGACAGGTACATGAAACTAGAGCCTCTCTCTGTGCCTCTCCCTCTCCAGCAAGGACAGATTATAGCAGGCTATTATCTAAAATCTCAGTCTTGGGTAGTAAAGTTGTTAGTTCTCTCTCTCTCTGAATCCTTGCCATCAGTTTGGGTTGTTTGTCACTTTGTGTGTGAGCCCCCCTCTCTCTGACCTTTAGTTACCCCCCCCCCCCAACATGATGAAGACATGATCTCACAAAGCATCAACAGTATGGTCCATTCACAAATAGGTGCACCATCAGTCACAAACAGGCAGAGCTCAGTTACATACTTCATTTCCCTACACACAATAGATAAATCTTGGTAATTATGCATGATGTAGCACTGGACCAATCACAAAGGGATTAAATTTTGAATTACACAGGTATAGCCAATGACAGTAGCTATAGCTTCAGTAGACTACATCTGCTCTTGGCCTTGCTGATTTGATCAGTTGCAAATGGGGGAACTACCCTAGTAGTAATTACTAAATTAGGAAGAAGTGCAACAATAAAACATTTATAGCAATGGTTAAGGTAAGACCCTTTTGTTAGTGTTGTTGTGTTTGTTGTTGTATTGTTCTTTTAACTTTATGTATTCATTATTTTACAAGCCCGCCATGAACACAACAAAATTGCCCCTTGTGGGATAATTAAAAACTTTTTCATTGAATTGAATTGAACATCCACAAGTACTAACAGTCAGGACACGTGCAAAATCCTCCAGTGAATGTGGCCTGTCTTTGTTGAAGTTGTACGTTTTGAAGGCCACACCAATTCCAGCACAGTTGACTGCCACATCGAGGCGCCCAAACTTTTCCTGTGCAATGGCCAGAGCTTGCTTCACATCATCTTCGGATGTCACCTATTTAAGTGCAAAACAAAACGATTACTGTTTTGAGATTTTTTTATATATATATATACATGTATGCATAGAAAATTAAAATTATGACTTGCGTACATTATTACAATACTACTTTACTAGGGACATTGAAACTCCTCAGCTAAGACGACACTAATAGCAATCAAACATGGCCTCAAAAGAAGGGTGGGACTTAGTCAGTTGCTCATGAATGTAATTTATAAACTATACAATATGATCTTATGAAGGGAAAGGTTTCAATAATTCAAGGTGGTCTTACAGATGGGTGGTCTTGGTTAGTTCGGTTAATCTTGCTTAACGCCAAGTTGTCTCTGAAGAGGTAATGATGGGGACCGAAATCCCAGGACGTGGAGAAAGAGGGAGACTATACCAAACACTATTCTGTCACCACCAGAATGACTCCAGCATTAAGATGGGCAGCACTTGGTGAGAGCTGTTTTAATATTTCACTAATTGTGAGGGCAAAGTCATAAGACACAGTGTCCACAGACCACAAATCCTGAAGAGAGGATAGCCCAAACCGAATTAAACAGACGTATTACTAATTAGGTCCTTCTGCTTAATGCCTCATTACTAGGCCAAACTGGCTCACAAGAGGTAACTAGTCTCTTATCTAAGTTATCAGGGCGGTCTTTTATTTGGGGTTTAACTGTATCACAATGACTTGTGTATGAGAATCACTTTATAAAACATGAAAAAAGAAAAGAAAAAGAAGAAAAAAGGAAAAGAGAGCGAGACAGAGCTGAATGTACCTAAAGACTAGATAATTCCATCTCAAGTGGCTTTCACTAGAGGTACACATAAAAGCATCCAAACTGCCATACTTACATCAGTAGGAGCAAAAACACAGCTGTCTCCCAGTGACTTGGCAACCTCTTGACCACTGGAGCTGGGAAGGTCACAGAGTATGACCTTTGCTCCTTGTTGTACAAAGCGCTCAGCTGTGGCCCGACCCAGACCTGATGCAGCCCCTGTCACCAAGCTGACCATACCCTGCAATAAAACATGTACTAAATTTGAAGAACACCCCCCCCCCCCCCCCCCCCCCACTAAAACAAAGAACTAAAAGTAAAACAGAAAAGTAAGCAAACAAAAACAAAAAACAGACAACAACAAACATGAATCAGAGTACCTGAGATCCCAGGAGGTGGATGAAGAGGGAGACTATACCTAACACCACACTGTCACCACCAAAATGACTTCTGCATTAAGGTGGACAGCAATGAGACTTAGTGTGAGAGCCATTGTAATGTTTCATTAATTGTGACAGTGTGAGAGGCAAAGCCACAGTGTCCATAAACCACATTTTTGAAGACAGAGGAGAGCTCAAATGGAACTGAACCAAGGTCCTTCTGCTTACCAGCATAATGACCTACCACTAGGCCAAACCCCTTCGTATTTACAGTGCTTATAATTATTAGTTCTTAAAACATTCCAAAGAAAAGAATTTCAGGCACTCACTAAGCCACCTTGATACTTTTCCCCCTCTATTTGCCAGACACCTTGACACAAAATTTATTGAAGCTTTTCCCCTTGTGTGTTCTTGTCAAGTTTTATATCTGTATTTTAATAGGTAGGACCAGCCTCTCTTTAGCGCTGGGTAACATGGCCGTCGCGAGGCAAATATTGCTCATTTTCAACTTGTCGTATCTGCCTTGTTTTGTGCAGTTTGTCAATAAAAACTACTGTCAGGCAAAAAACGATCTTTTTACGACCTGTTGATGCCATTATTTTGTGCGTGAATGATGTATTGTGAGTTTGGAGGAAGTTTTAATGAACACACCAAGTGGTCGGAAACCGAGTGTGGTTCTGACGTCAAGTCAGATGAGCGAGGTCGGAAAATGGTTGCGTTCGGAAAACCGTTGGGAACTTTTACAAGAAAAACATACACATATGAAGTTAATATTTAAAAAAAGAGGAATTCCCGTAGATTTATCCGTTATAATATTCGTTAAAATTCTTCGTTTTCGACTGCAGCAAAAATTGAGTTGAAAAATACGTTCATTTTTACCGTACATTTACACCAAGAAAGTTTGAATGCACCATATTCAATTTGGTATCACTAGAAAGACGAATTTTCGCTCTTTAAAACGGTGAGCAATATTTGCCTCGCGACGGCCATGTTACCCAGCGCTAAAGAGAGGCTGGTCCTACCTACTGTTTGAAGGGTGATATCTCAAATTATTATAGATAAATTAATGAAATTTGGCTTGTGTACTTGCCTTGTGACCCTCTTTAATATCACATATTAATGGATTGCATTGCTTGCTTTTGAAAATTTGGCTGGACCTACCTAATTTTAATTCATTAATTTTTTTTAGACTTTCAGTATTTGTAAATTGTATTTTCATGCATTATTGTACTCTGTTTCACTTTACTTGTGGTCAGCATTTTACTTTTTAGTGCATTTTTACAGTAGATAAAGAGATATATTCACTCTTCTGTTATTTTCCTTTGTTTAGATTATTAGAATGATTTTATAATTCTCTCTCTCCTGAAAATTCAGATTTACATCCATCTTACTTTTCTGAGTTTGTATGTCATGTTGCAAAGTTTTAGACAGTAATAGTTTTTGTTTTGTTCCTAAGATTCATTTTTAATTTACCACAGTTACTTGTAATTGTACTCTTGTTTGATGTGTTGAGTTTTGTTGTGTTTGTTATCAGGGACAGATAATTTGTAAAAAAGTTGACTTTGCTTAAATCTTTCTCCTTGTGTAATAAAAGTATAGATCTTGATCTTGATGCGCTACACTGACAGGACCCAATCTTGGGTATAGCGTCAGCGGACAAGTGGGGGAGCACTTGATGTTTTAGGGGCAGCGAGAGGTTTGTGTCTTAAAGCTTTCTAATGTCTTAATTGCTGCTAACTATTTCCTGTTCTATGTTGTTCCAGTTCATGGTCCTGGGGGGAAAAAAAGAATATCTATAGACAGTTGGTTTTGTAGGATATACTCTGTAACTCTGTGAGTTGTTTCTTAATTTACAAGCAGCTCATTGTACTGACGAGTGCAATATGGGCCTGTTTCCAGTCCCATGCAATTTCAGTTTGAATCATTTTTGTGCACATTCAATGTTCTTCTTCGTCTTCTTCCGTATTGTTTCCAACTTCAACACTTTCAAGGCACACCAAACGCGTCCAGTCACACGTGTTGAGAATGAGCAATGCGGCCGTGCAAAATCGCTTCGAATAATCATCACATTCAACGAGCATGCTTTCATCAACTTGAAACTATTATGGCTTACATGCAAAGCAGATAACTTTCGAATTTAACAAAGTCACTGCCCAGAAACTATGAATAAAACGAAAGGGAAAATATCGTCAATTTGTAGGTCAACCCCACCTTCACAGCGCCGATAGAAGCCATTTTGAACAGGTCAAAGGTCATGCGCATAAGTTAGGTAAAATTGGCGAATCAAAATCGTGAGAAGTTGTCACTTCGCGTCTTACCTACAGCGGAAGTTGACCCAACGTGAAGGCAGACGACTTACTTTTCTCACACAAAGACTTCATTTTAAACCGTGAAATTGTCCAATCTGTTCACCATGAGTGCTTCCTTTGAACAAAAGCTTGACAATATCAGTAAATGTCTTGAAAACTTGAGACTGGAAAACTACAAAGCCGCCACGTCAGATTTGTATCCAGTTTCCAAAAGCACTTCTCATTTGGGAAATGCCAGGTGAGTGGTCGCCATCAAAAAGTGCAAACGTTAACGGGTTAACCACGTTGAACAAGGAATGTTCGGGATTTTTTATATTTTATTTTCAGTGACATGCCTACTTGATATGTTGCCAACGTAGCGGATATTGTTATGTTGAATGGCGATGTTCCAAACCTCACGCACAGTCGTTCGGTGTACAACCGCAACTAAAGCTTTTTCTTTTTTCTCCACTCGGTTAGTGTTTTTCACTCCTTCAGCATTACTGTCTTACTAAAACTAGTAAAAGTAAAACCAGTACTAGACTAAGTTACTCTCATCAGATAGCAACTGGATCAGTGAATGACCAAATGAACCATTGATGTTAAAACTAATAAAAGGAGAAGTAGCAGTTAACTTTCAGGAAGACAATGAGTGAATGACAATGTGTTATCATGCATGAAAACAGTTTAAAAGGAGTAGGACAACAAAGAATTCAACAGTTTTCAGACTTTTCTTCTTCAGTAAGTTAAAATAACACTCACAGTCTTATAATTGTATACTGAGAACAGCAACAGTGGCCATGCTGTGGAAGAGTATAAAAAGAGCTTTAGAGTAAACTCTTAGACTTAGAACAGTGAGAAATTTTGAAAGGTATTGCCAAATGTTGGGTATAAAACAACAAAAAGAGGTATAAACTAATAAAGAACTTTTGGTCAAAATCAGACCCAGTATTTTGAAAGGATATTAGTTGAAAATTAAAGTAGTTTTCTCAAGTTTGTGTCTTGTTTGCCCACCAAAAATAAAAGAATTAAAATAAATAGATGTATCCTTTTGAATATTTTGAAGAGGGTGAAAATACCCTTTTAAATTGCAAGATGGGTATAACATCTTGCTCATCATTATGAATTTTTTTTGGTTAAATTATTTATTTCTGTATGTAATATTCAAGTAAAATCAGGTAAATGTAAAATGATTCAACATGTTTTAACTTTTATCTTCTTGTTATTGATTTTGGTCATTACAGTTTTACACTTACAGTTTACACCAAAAACACTTACAGTTTACACCAAAAACTGTAGGAAATGTTTCTGTTCATGATGTCATGATGTGTGTAATAACTAACATCGTCACACTAAGTGACTAAACATTCATAGAAAGTAGTCACAGATTAACATAGGCAACTATTTCAATGCCACCACTGCACCGGATTGTTTCTAATTCTATCAGTCTATGCCACAATGCTTTCACAGTTTCACATTCAACGCTAAAAAGCAAACTTCTGTCTGATGTGTTTGCAGCACATGTATTGGTATCACACTGTTCTGCACACAACACCTTTAGTAATACCAGCTTCCTTATTCAAAGTAGTATGAGTAGTTGTAGTACTTTCAAAGTATTACTATTACTCAGTATTAGTAGTGTAAATGTGAGATGAGATTTAATGACAAAGGAAGAATGAGCTGAATTGGGCAATAAACCGTAAAGCCAATTGTTATTGAGGGGAAACACAGTAACACTTCTAACTAAGCCTGTCAATCAGTAAATTTTAGGAATTCTCAGATTGAGCTGCACAGTAAGAATCAGTTCCAGAATTGATCAAAATCCTGGGTATTCCTGAATTCAGCACTAACTGTTGTGCCATACTAGAACATGTCTGCCGTTACTTGTTCAGTTATTGGCTCTCTTTTCTCATCCATGTGCGATTTTGGTCCTCCCCATTGCATACCACTTTGCATTGAAACATACACAAAGCAAGTCCATTAACTATAAAGTGAACAAAAGGGTACCATACTTTGTCACAGTGTCACAAAAACTGCCTGTTAAAACTAAAAGGTGGTAAAAGCAATGAGTGTGCTTCTAGACATATGATATAATAATTGTTCCAGAAGCAGTACAGGCACTCACAGTGTCAGTGTTGTGTAATCAAGATTGAAACTAACTGTTAGGGTGGGACTGCTCACTCTTGAAAAAGAAAGAGGGTGGGGGGGGGGGGGGGGGGGGGGGGGGGGGGGGGAAGGAGTGGAGTGCGCCTGTCACAGTGTTGGTGAAAGCATGATAATGATTTTATTCCCTTTATTAATTATAACAACAATATTTCAACAACAAACTACATTCCAACTTTGCACTCAACACAGGTTTGGAATTGAGCAGGTGATTAAAGAATTGGTGCTCATTTTAGGAATTCCCACTTTGAGCTGCCTTTTCCAACTTTGTACAGAACGTATACATTATCATTATAAAAATAACCAAATATTTTTTTTACACATAATTTGTTTTGTTAGCATTATTATTATTTTAATGTGGTAAATCACAAAATGTAATTTTTCACAAGCACAGTACTTAGCCTGATTTTAAGTACACACATAATTTGTTTTGTTGGCATTATTAATACTGTAAGTGAATAGTAATAGTGAATACTTTACAAGCACAGTAGTCAGTTTCCTGATATTTTTTTTGGCAGAACGTCAGCAACAAGGATTTGAAATTTACTTGGAATGAGAATCAGCTGCCAGGTAACATAATTTAGGATGGTGTGTTAACATTGGAAACCTCTTTCACTTTAGCAGTGACATCAAACTTAAAAGTGGACTGTAACTAGTGTAAGTTAGTAAGAGGTGCAGGAAATTGCCCCTTTTTTTTATACAACAAATGGATTTCATTTTTCCAGAAATCATGCTGTTATACAGTTAAGCACATGCATGAATGATATTAAAGTGTTTCTGTATTTAGAAATTACAAGAATCGATTATTGTCATGATTGTGCCAGACTGAACACAGGTCAGTTTAAAACATTGTCAACAAGTGTCATGTAATCATTAATAAATGCACCAAATTACCACACACACACACACACACACACACACATACACCAAAAAAAGCCAACAAAACAGGGTTAAGCCATTTTACACAAAGTCAAAGAGATGGGGAAAGTAAAAACTTAGATGGTTACAACTTTCAGTTACAATTACATAGAGAAGAGAAAAAAGAGATGTTTGAATTGGTCAGGATGGGAACATTTCTAAAAAAATAAACAGTCAGAAATATCTGGGTACACATGGTGGAAGCAGAAGTAGCTTCAGCTGAACCAGTGGGCATCCGTGGTGAACCATTTTGTTGCAGTCTCACTACCTGGTATCAACAGGATAGACCCATGGAACAGGCTGCATGATTGCCTTCTTCATCATTGCCATTTTTTCACTGACATTTAGATTCAACTACTGAAATGATCAAACTGTGCAGGCTTGGACTTGCAAGGATTACAATCATTAAAACTGAAAATAAAGTTACTCATCACAAAGGCAAAAGACACAGTGGGCAACTGGTCATGTGTCACATGGATACGGTGTTTGCCTGCATCTAACATTCTTCTAGAATCTAGAATGTGTATTTTCCACCTGTGTACTCAACTAAGCTATATATAAAAAAAGTCAAATGGCAACAGTTGTCAGGGGTCACACTCATTGCAAAATTGTGTGTAAATATTGCATCTTTGGGGTGCCGTACGCATTTTAGCCACATCGCTGCATCACCGTACGCAAAATAACTGAACACCGGTTGAACAAGTTATGGCTGCCGTGTCACTGAACACTAGATCTACTAGCAAACTCCATTTCCATGTTGTAATCCTTTGATTATGCATCAGTAAGCAAAACTAGCGAAACAATAATTGGCACAATCTTTATTGGAGAGCGACAGCAAACAGTATTGATTAAGAATCAAATGTAGATTAATCATCACCAAAAGAAATGAGTGGACACAGTTTCAAAATTTGCTGTCCTGCAACAAATTTGCCACGCTTCTTCAAACCCATCATGTGTTATCAACACACGCAGTCAGCGCTATTACTAGCAACATCCATTAGGTGAACGTTGATGGTAATAATGCAAAATGATTAAGTATCACCAGTGGACATAATTTGAGACTCAGAACTTGATGCAGCAGATAAAAAACAAACAAAACAACAACAACTAGAAACATGACTGCAACTTTGTTGAATGAGCTGGAACTATTTTAGTTATGCAGAGAGTGAATTCCGCAGCAAATGCTACAGTACTAGAGCAGACAATGTCTGTGTTCGTTGGATGTGTGGACACAGTGGGTGGTGCTTAATCATTGCATTTTTAGTGTGAATTTTCTCACAAACAAAAATGCACAGTTGTTTTCATTGATATCAGAAATAAGTTTATTTTTACGGTCTACAGCTTACATGCAAGTTGAACACGACGATGCAAGTTCTACATTGGTACAAACAATATCAGCTGATCATGCCAATGTGTCTCACTTTTCAGAAGCCATTTTGCATCCAAAAAGGTGATGTTTTTAGTGTATTTTTGATTCTCAGATTGTTTATAACTACTTTTTATTCCTCTTTAAAGTCTCCTCTATAGGGTAGGCCAAATGGTTAAATAAATAATTAACCATGATGGTCAAGGCAAGTCCACAAAGAGGTATTCCTGGGAGCACCTTTTGGCACAGGCTCATACCTGTTTGACAGTTTGCTTTTTGTGCCTTTATACTTATGCTTAGCCTTTATACTGATAGTTACCACTTTCAAGCAGACGAAGGGTATTTATGCCTGTATGACACCTGGCTTATACAGAAACATAACAGCATTAGAGGAAGACAGATGTAAATATCTGTCATCTGGTTAAAGGTGATAACTATAAAGAAATGAATACCCAATACTTGTGAGCAGTATATTATTATTAATTATTATTCATTCACAGAGTTCGGCCAAATTGTAGCTAAGTTGACAAACTTGTAGTGCAACTGTTGGCCACTTCTCTTTTGCACTAAGAGTAAACACTTTTCTGTGTATTTCCTTTTTATTTTAATGTTACCTCTGATGATTTTTCCAAAATCAACACAAAGAAGAAAAAAACGAACAAAATCAGTAAAACTAAAAGCCATAATAAGAGGCATAAGTTACTATAATAAAACTGTCAAAAGAGCATGTCATCTTTTTTTTTATGCCAGAGAGAAGGAACAAGGCATAATCTTGTGAAAAGCACCAACAACAAAAAGAGAAGACAAAAGAGGTAGAATTATTAAATAATATTAATGTAGTCAAAACAGAATTATGCACCTGTATAAAACTAGATTTAGAAGAGAGAAAGAAGAATAAAAGTATGCAAGATGAGAATTTTTTTTAAATTTGTTTGATGGATAAACAAAAAAGGAAGAAAGATGGTGGCGAGGGGGGGACTAAATATTTTGGAATGGAAGACCCCCCCCCCCCCCCCCCCCCCCCCGAAAGAAAAGAAAAGAATAAATTAATGAGAACTGTTTCAAAATCAACTGAGCTGAAGATGACTGGAACTGGAAAAAGACCCCCCCCCCCCCCCCCCCATCCCATCCCAGATTGATTAGTAATTTAGTTCAGCAAAAGAATTAGCTGACTGCCAAGTGGTAATGTAGTTACAGATTATATAATATAGTCTTATACCTTACAGCTTGAAGTTACTTTGTTACTTTATCAAAGTTTATGTCAATATTTACTTTAAAGTTGCGGCATTTGCAGTGATGGAACAGTGTGCAAGTTCGTGAGCCAGATGATCAGCGTGCTGGAAGTGTTGAAGGATAAGGTGGGAGACCCAGACAAGCCTGCAGATTTGATGGACAATGCCCGCTTCCTTCTCATGGATGTTTATCGTATCCTGCGCACCAGCTGTGCTGCCAACACACAGGTACCAAATATTGCTACTATATGCTATTAAGCCTTGGATAACAAATGTGTGGCAGGGGTTTAATTGTGACAGTCATTCAATTTTATTGAGTTATTTAACAATACCAATAGTTACTACTATACTAGTAATAACAATCTAAAGAAATTTACAGAATTAATTGTAACTAGTGTAAGTAATAAATTAGTTATATATATATATTTACTGTGTGTATGCACTGTGACAGGTAATTCTGTGAATTTCTTTAGAATTTTCAGTTTTTGTTGGTTTTACTTACACTCGTAAGCATCTGAATACACACATGTAGAAGTTAGAACATGAACTTTTTTTTTAGAATTTCCTCTCTCTGTCTCTTTTTTAAAGGAAAAGTCCAAGGTTTTTAAGTATGCAAAATGACCATCGAAATGATTGACAAATGTGTCACTAGTTTGAGATTTAATGAAATAAAAAATGTTCAATGTTGGTTTTTGATCAATTTTATTTCTGTAGGCTGGCCGAGACTGCTGTCTCGGGTTCTCCATCAGTCACGTGACTTTCTCCCGGGAAATGAGTCCCGTCTGGGGAGTCAGTGCGGTTGCCATCTTAGATGTTCATTGAATGTGATGTGTGTGGTCGACAAAAAAGCTCTAACCATGCCGGCCTACTGTGTTGCAACAAACTGTAACAACTCACAAGCAACCCAAAGCATAACTATGCATGAGTTCCCGTGGAATTGATCTGCTGCAGACCTGTTTAGTCTACGCATTTGGCGTAGAAATCTACACATTTGAAGCCCAAACTACGCATCTACGCTTGCATTACACAAACTATGCAAATGACTTCGTTTCAGCTACGCGATAGCGACGAGCGTAATTCGGTACTCTTTTTTGATGCGATCCTATTTTTGACACGGCCGCCATGTTCAAAAGGTACATGCGCCCTCTTATGATACGCGCGCGCATCAAGTCTTGCAATAGCAGCGCTGGTTTTGGCGCAAACATAGGTTCTGAACGCATCTGAAACTCCCTTCAGTTGGGAGAAAATGTCCGAGTTGAAGAAGCGAGCGTATCATAGAAACTTCTTCAGAAGAAGACTCAGTGTTAGCCTCCAAAGGCTGCTGCTGCAATTAAAAGGAAGAAAGTTCCATCCCATAAGTTTCTCCCAGCTGACCACTAAGCTTATCCGTGTTTTGGTTCCTTCAAGGAAAGGCAGCGAACTTGCTCTTTGCACCACCTGCAAATCGGACTTTTATCATGCAAGCATGGTGGTCGATTTGACTAAGCAACCTGTTGAGAGCAAGTCCTACAAGGAGTTCAAGGCGATTGGAAAGTTTTTTTCCAGCTTCAAGTCTTTCTCTTTCTCCATTTCCCCGCCCTTCCCCCCCTCTCTCATTTTAATGCAAACAAACTGATATAGTTTTTCCGCACTTGTAAACATCGATAGCACTAGTCCGTAGAGTTATTTCCCTTGAGCAAATTTTTATCACCATTACAAAGAATGTGCGTTGTGATTGGCTACTTTGTTGGGATCAGCCAATGAGAAAATTCGTTGCTCACACTGTTGTGAGGTCAGAAAAAAATTGTACTAGGCTGTTGAGTAGGGTGCTTGCGGCCGGGGTTGACTGGCAGATTGGCGGACTGATCTGTACACTGCACTCTCATTCTGAAGTCAAGATGTTGGCTTTACAATTTTCCCACATTCACATGTGCACGGCCCAGCAAGAGACCTGAACGGATCTACACCACTTGTGTGTGGCCGAGACCTTGGTAGCAGTGCCATGCTGTCGCCTTACGTTTATATTTTCAGGCACTGTGGTCTTCTGATTCTAAAAATTATATCAATTCAGTCAAGCTCATAGAAAGGATGAGAGAAAGTGTGTGCTTGGTGTGTGTGTGTGTGTGTGTGTGTTGGACAAACTGATTATCTTGTCTAAATTTGTAACTGAGATAGAAAGAACATACTACATTACAGTGTTACACTACAGCAAAATAATTGTATTTCTTGTTTTATTAAGTTTGTATAGACAAAGTTTCTTGTGTGTTATTTTGACTCGTTGAGTGAGAATCTGAATGTGTGAATGATAAATCAGTCCAGTTTCAACTGATGCACTATGACTACACATTGTACCTCCTGACTACACATTTAGACTACCCAAACTATACTTGTGCATTTAGGGGGTAAACAGGTCTGCTGCTGTGAGGCGAAATAGGGTCAAATTTGTACAATTCAAATCAGCTGACTTTGATGCTGCGCCTCAGTCACACCCATTTGTGTAGCGAGCACTTCGCTGAGTGTGATTTCGTAAACTTTATGGCGGAATACCAAATGGGATTTGCTTCAAAGCGAATTTGTATGGCTGTCCACAGGGTAACTGACTTGGAAAAAATTCCAGTTCGAATCTCCAAGGATGAAGCTGACTAGCGCAAGCGCACAGCATGATACCAAAAATTGAGAGATACACTGATACCCTGAAACAAGTGCTAACAGGCAAAAACAAAAAGTCTAATACAAATACCTCCGGCAGAAAAGGCCATGAAAGAAAGAGACTGTACACAAATGCCTGTGGCAAAGAAAGCAAGAACAGACCACAAATGCCTGTGGCAAAGAAGGAAAGACCAAACCACAAATGCTGGTGGCAAATGAAAATGGCTGCCCTACTCAGGCAAGCAAACAGCTGACACCAAATGAAAGAAACAAAACAGCTGAAACCACCTCAAAACCCCAAACGGTTGCCTACCTGCAAGCATAAGGTGGGGGAAAAAACCCACCAAATCATAACAGTCTAGTAGACAACTGTCTGCAACAAAGGAGTGGACGACTACAGTCATAAGAGCACAGAGCAAAAATAACTGTGCCAACGACAAACAGATGGAAAGCCAAACTAACCCGGCTTCCATCTAGAAAAACAAAGGCTGCAGACTGATAAAGCAAAACGCTAATCAAGACTACCGATGACAAAGCATCGGGATGTAAACAAATGCAGACGACAAGAGACATACAAAATGGCTGCCCTAATCAGGCACAAGTGGGTACGAAATGGCCAATACACCAAAGATAAAAAAGAAAGAATGCATGGTGAAAAAGAAGGGGAAAAGAGAGAGAAAACAACAACAACACTTTCTAAAAAGAAAGAGGAGGCAAGTAATGTTGGCGAGCAATGGGACAAAGGCTGGATACACGTAATACGTGTCAGTACATGATACAACCCACTTAGCAGTAACAACAACATGGCAGGTCAACAGACGCTCACGAACTACCCCCACACAAAGAAAGAATGAGAGTCTCGTTAAACATCGAGACTACCCCCTCACTCGTACATCATAAATGAACGATATAACTCGAGAAACAAAAGGGCAAGCCAGGAGAAAAAACAGTGAATGGCAAGAACTGGTAACTAGCCCAACCCCAAACCCTAACCCAGGGAGGCCACGAATCGCTAGTCTATTGAACTAGAATGAACAAAACTTTTTCATTTTTACATGTGATGAAAGTTTAAACAAACAAGGATAAATTGGGAAAATAAAATAAAACATCCAGTAAAAGGCAGGCTCCCTGATGAGGTCTAGCCTGTTGTGAAAGCTAGAGTAAACAGACGACCTAACAAGGCGGAAATAAACAAATGCCCAACTACTGACAATGGCATCAGCGGTTCATCCTTGGAGATTTGAACTGGAATTTTCCCCCTGTTGGTTACCCTGTGGCTACTAGCCATTTTGCAGCAACTCCCCAGAGTGACGTAGTGCGCATATGTGCACATGATTTTCAGCATCATGGCGACGCTTTCGGTATGACAGAAAATGCCTGTTTTTGTGCATTTATAACCCTCAGATCACAATTTCACCTACATCATTGTTCTCAGCAAACTTTAACGGAAATTGTGTCAAAAATCACCCCAAACCTTGGACTTGTCCTTTAATAGCAGTTTGTGTTGACTATGAACTTTTGTTTCTGCGTGCTAGGTGCAGGATGAATTTGGAGGTGAGCAGGCAGTGAAAGTGATGGAATGCACCCGCATCATCCTGAGCGCAGCTCACCGGTACTTCCTTGGGGAGTCCCTGATCCAGCTGCTAGCTGTTGGCATTCAGTTCCTGGCCAACCTTGCTGCTGGCTGTCAGAAAAACCAGGACTTGGTGTGGGACCACTTCTACATGCACCTCAAGTGAGTTGCTCTGTGTGTGTGCCAGTCTCTCTCCCCCTCATCCTGTGCTGTCACCTGCCCCCCTTTCTCTTCTCCCTCCACTGTTTCAATCAGTGTTCATTTGTCTGTTTTAGTAAATCAGTATCATGTCGCCCTGCCCCCACCTTCCTAATTTTCTTTTCAACTTTTATTTTGTGATTATTTGTCTTGGCCACCAGATGGAAAAATGTACAGGTCTTCAGGCCTCTGTTGCTGAGATTGTGATGATCCAGTCTGAGTGTGAAGATCCAGTGGATCCTTGTGTTCAAGTTGGAGTAGTCAGAATACAGCTTTTAAAACTTTGCCTGAGGCAAACTTCCACAGGAATTCTCTCATGTACAAACAATACTGTGCGCTCGGTTCAACAAAACTTGATTGGTGTTGACAAACCCCTAACTAATGGCCACCCTCCTTTAAAATTTTCAGCCTCATTTTCTAGAGTTGTCTTAAAACATGGTTTCTAATTCTAGTGTACATCATTTTATAGGGTATGCATATATTGTATAATTATAATCCCAATAGAGCATGTGTAAATATGCTTTGGGCTCATTGACCCCATGAACTTGATTAAGGCTCATCCGCCCAACCAGGGCTCATCCACCTCGCAGTCACAATTGCTCATCCACCTAACCATGGCTCATCCATTAAAAAAGGGGGGACATTGTGTTTTCAGGGGCTGGCTGGACATGGCCAAAGGGGAGCCGGAGACAAATCAGGAGAGGAGCATCAAGGTTCTCAACTATACCTGCGGCCTCATTGAGAACTGTCTCCCTCGCCAGTGGGAGAGGGACCCTCACTTCCTTGAGAATCCACACTACCGTGCAGTGCTGATATCTGCCGTACAGGCTAACACTGTGTGGAAGCTGGAATTTGGGTGAGCTTATTTGATAATTTTGGCACTAGTCATAGAACAAAGCCAGGAATTGTTTTGTGAGTTCATCATTGTCACTGGCTGGCAAGTGCTGAGGGAGCCTGTTAAGTCTTTATCTATCCGTCAGAATTAGATGTTACAACTTACAGCATAGGTATTTTGATGCATACTTGTGGGTAGACTGAACACAGGTGTGTCACTTATTGTGTGTGTTGTCCTGATAAAACCCTCATGGTTGACTGAGTGTTAAAACCAATTATGTATCTATGATTGTGTGTGCATGTATACTTGTGCTACTTGTGCATCAGATTCCTTTGGAGCATATGACAGGAAACATTAATCATCCAGTTATTATCCACCATGCTTTCCTAAAGCTCATGTTTAAGAATGCATTTTTGTGGTCTTGAAATAGAATGGTGAGGTTCTGTGTTGCAGGAAAAAGGTGATGGCTAAGCTGGTGCAGGTGCCAAACTTGCTGAGAAGTTTGCTTGGAGAATTGAACCATGATGAAAGGTCAGCTGTTAAACAGACAAGCAGCACAAAGAACTAAAAATACAAACACACTACTTGATGCATGCTGTCATAACAAATTTTGGATTTCAAGTAACTGGGCATTGTGGTATGTCTAATGAGTTAATATTTTCTGTTTCAGCACAGAATTCTTTATTATTCTGCCACTGAAGGTAGGGATTGTGTGTTTTCATGTTCATTAGGGTGGCAGAACAGCTGAAACACTGATTTTATAGATGGTCATTGTGTTACTCTGTGGTGAGATGTTTTCAAAACTCAGTGCTTGTAACGTGTGTGTGTTTGTATTTTGTTGTTTTTGTTGAGCAACCCCTTACAGTGACATTATCTTCAGTATGATGGAGGTCACTATATGGAAGAAGAAGACAATCAGTTGAGCTGGAAGTGAACGTTTGTGAGGAGATGAAGAAGGAATGCATTGGTGCACTGTTCCGGGATGTTAGTTATTTTTATTCCTATAAAAATAACTTATTCTTTTTATTTCCATAAAAATGACCTCGGGACTCCGAGGGAACAAAATCCGGAGAGGGGAGGTGGGGCATGCCCCAGGACCTCTTTAGTTTTCAGAGTTTTTCCTTTGAAGCAGTTTCTGTGCCTGGCACTATGTCCACGTCTGCTGTTTTATGAACTTTTAAATTTGAACCTTTGTGATCACACTTCGTATGATACTTTGATTGTGTAGTATTACTGGATGGTGCAGACAGTGCCAGGAAGTTGGGTAACAGGAGCTGGGAACACATAGGGTATGTCTTTTCACACAGGGTAACAATCGTCAGTTAGAACATTTGTCTTTATTTTCCAGTGTCGATTTAGATCTGATAAAAATGTAGCAAAAAAAACTTAATGCATGTACACCACTACTTCATTTTCAGAATGTGTTTGCTGGCTGCAATGCAAGAAGTGATCACTGAATGGCGTAGTTGTGACGAGACTGGGTCAGAGGTGCCTACCATTCAGAGTAACCTCTTCTTCATGATTGAGCTCCTTATCCTTGGGCGTGACCACCTGACCACTGACCAGCTGCAAGTCAGAGAAGCTAGTTTCAGAGCGGTGAGTCTTACCATTTCTTCTTGGTCACTTGTTTGAAATAGGTTTCTTTTAGGAGGTTGGACATTGAAACAGATATACCATGTTTTGGTAATGCTGCCATGATATGGAACATGTTTCATTGCGCTTGTTGCTTTTTCTCTTTTGTCTGGTTACATGATGGCAATACTGGACAAAAAGCCAAATTCTGAAATGTTTAATATGTTTAGTGATGGTTTTGGCATTCCCAAGACAGGTGGTTAGGAGCTTTTAGCGATCTTCATTCTCATTTGTTTAGTTGCTTAGTCATGGTTTGTTTCCTTTTCTTTATGGGGCATCGGATTCTAATAGCCAACTCATTTCACATGGAGACTGTTATGTCAGTTTATCCCAGGCGTCACCATGGACATTTGTTTACGACGAAAGTGTGACGTATATACGATTACGAAGTATGGTGTCGTGCAAAGTCTGTCATTGGCTGTGTTGTAGCATGTCTGGTGGTAATGCTAATTGTGTACTTGAGAATTTAATATGGACTATTTGTTGGTATGCTACTTTGCTAGATTGGTTCATGTAGCATACCTGTACAAAATGATACTTGGTTGTTAGGAAATTTATTGTGAATAATATCACTGTCACTGGAACTCTGTCGCGCAGAAGCACACTGTTGTTCTTCGGCAACATTTCGTTCTAGTTTCCCTATGATCATCCGTGTTTAGATTCCCATGAGGGTTGTGGTTTGGGTGTATAAATAGTAAGGCTGGGGCGCTTGCTTCAGCTTCTGAGGGAAACCCTGAAGTTCATTGTGCTCCTAGAGGGAAACCCAGGAGACTGGTAGGCAAGATGTAGCTCATGCCCACCCCTCCCCTTTTTTTTTCTTTCTTCTTTTCAGGATGGCAGCTCATGTAAATACTAATACAGATGTTTCTTGAATAATTGGGGAGTGAAAACAATAACATGTAGGACAGTTGGTGGTTTGAGTTTTCTTAGAGTATGACTGGATAGGAGCTAGGTAGTTGTCCGGTTAGGGGGTAGGCGTTTCCGTCACTCAAAGATGTTTTAGATATTCTTGTTGCGCAAGTTGTTTGGATTTGTCAGGTTCTTGTTACCAAAGTTGTTTACATTTTTAGATCTGAATTCTGCTTGGCTTAGTTAAGTAGGCACTGGGGGAATGGTTAAATTAATTAAGGTGTGTGCCTTTTTTCTTCCAGCTGGTGTACATTGTTTACATTAAGATTATTTTCCAGATGTTTAATAACATAATTTCATTTTCTAACCTTGTCTCTTCCTTCTTTTTAAAGGAAGCATAAGAGATACAACTACATCTAATCTTTAACAGGATCATTTCAAAAAACAACTGATCATTAATTGTCAAAACCAACTCATCCTCATCTGTTTTATGTATATTATTTCTATTATACACAGGAACAGCATATTGTTTCTTCAAATCCTTCACCTGTTTTACCAGGTTTACAAATGTCATGTCTCAAAGAAGTGAATTGTTAAATTTCCACAGGGGGTGGTGCCTTTTAACAATGCCAGTTTTAAAACAAATACAAACAAGTGAATGATCAGAAAAATATCCAGGCATAATATCAGCACCAGTAATATCCAGACCAAGTACCTCAGACACAAGAAGGTAATCTAGCCTACCTCTTTGGGTACTGTTAAAGCATCTCCAGCTATACTTTCTAATGTCCTTATGTAAAGTTCTGTAGACATCAACCAAGTCATAACTGTTCATAAAATCAGTTGTTGTTTTTTTACTTCTAGCACAATACACACTGGATGGCTGATTACTATAAATTTGGGGGTTTAATGCTATATTCCAATCACCCCCAATAACAATTAGTTCATTATCCATGGACACAGCACACCCCCTTCTTATTACCGTGTGGTTCCCCGATGTCCATAGACACAAATCAAAAATTGTCACATGAGTAATTTATAAGACACTGGACTGAAGCTTGAGACATGACAGGCTCAAATCACATTTTGAGCTGCAACCTTTTCCCACTCTCCTCAGGCTTGTGTAATCCTTTGGATGAAATAAGAAAAGAAAAGGGTATTGTGTACTACAAATTATGAACCCTGAGCAGCAGAAAAACAGCCAACCAAACATGAGATAACAGCATTATGCGAGCATATTCCATCAGTCTTGTTGATTAAATAAGGCTGGGTACAGCAGCTCTGCTCAGGCTACCTTTCTTCCATGAGAGTAACCCAGGTTGCTCACCCATTCTCCAACTACATAATTGTCCACTGTTACCTTCTCCATTGCAGGACTTGCACGAGCAGGTTAAGATGTTGGAGGTGTTGTCCCAGGGTATAGCGAGATGGGTACAGCAGCTCTGCTCAGGCTACCTTTCTTCTGTGAGAGTAACCCAGGTTGCTCACTCTTTCTCCAACTACATAATTATCCACTGTTACCTTCTCCATTGCAGGACTTGCACGAGCAGGTTAAGATGTTGGAGGTGTTGTCCCAGGCATCCTGCTGCAGCAGCTACATCCCTGATCTCAGCGACTTCACTGTCCAGGCACCTGAGGAACCCAAAACCCTCCTCATGTATGCCTTAGGTAAGTGTCAGACTGCAGTTTGTGTGGCTGTCCCATCATCACCAGCTACCATGGAACCTCCTCAAAAATCCTCCTAGCAGAAACAGAATTTTTCAGGACAGAAATTTCTCAGCTGTTACCAGTGTTATGTTCATAATTTGTTTTACAAATTAAAGCTGAGGTTTCCTATGATTAAGTTTTCGGGCACTGAGCCAACAGGGAGTCTACTGTTTTTCCTGCAGTTAACCAGTATCACATGGGTTGTGAGCAGTTTTTGGTTGTTACTATGCAAGGAAAAACAACAACTAGGATGTCTTGAACAGAGAGACTTGTTAACATCAGTGATTTACTGATTGTGTTTAGCTTCATGAAGACTGAGGTGAAATTTGTGTGTGCTGGTGTTAATGGCACAGCCACTTCAGATTTTCTGCAAAACTAAGGCAAGTCTATGTGTGTTTGACTGAGTTAAAAATCATTGGCACGGTTGTTTCAGTACTTGTATCAGTTTTTTTGAAAACTAAGCACAAGTGTGTTTGGCAGAGCTAATATCAGTGGCATGGTCATTTCAGTATTTGTATCAGGTTTTCTCGCAAGTAAGGTGAGGTGCATTGGACAGAGCTGATGACATCAGTGACAGTCAGTTCAGCATTTGTATTGTTTGACAGAGCTGATGACATCAGTGACAGTCAGTTCAGCATTTGTATTGTTTGACAGAGCTGATGACATCAGTGACAGTCAGTTCAGCATTTGTATCAGCTTAACTGAAAACTTTGAAAAATAGACAACCCTAGGCTTGACTGATTAGCTCTCAGGCAACCATGTCAATGTTTGTTCCAGGTTTGCTGAAGGACATCCACAAAAAGGGTGGTGAGGGGACCAACATGCTGTCCCAGGTCAGCAACCCCCTGGAAGTGGACACCTCCCACCCAGGCTTCATGCTTCGCCGCGACCTCATCCGCATCATTGGCAACCTGGCCTATCAGAACAAGAAGAACCAGGATGTGGTAACTAATTTTTGTTTTGTTTATTTTACTCTTGAGGACTTTGTGTGCAGGCCTTCCCCACTGTCTGTATCATTGCCATTAAGTGGCTTAAAGCGTGCAGTTTCAGTGTTTTGATTTATGATCATTAGAATTGTTTGAAAGGAGCTGCTGCTTAGCACGGCACCTGTGTATGTTAGCTCACCAGTCTTTCAGTTTCACTTGGTTGGTCAGAATTGTTGCACATAATTCTTTCTGGCTTCTGTTGTGTCACTTTACACAGTGTGCTGTGCTGCATTTATCTACCTGGATTGGTGAGTTGTAGGAAGCAGACTGTTCAGCCTAGTCTTTTTTGTCTTAGAAAAGGAGTGGAATTTATTTTGATTGGACAGTGGAGGGGAGATGGCCACAAGTTAAATGGGTGTCAGGTTGGGTTTGCACATGAGTTTTCTGTGAGTGTGCTCATACTGTCGTATAATATGATGCTTTTGTTTTAGGGTAGAAGACCTCGAATCCCTTAAATTCTGATTTTGACAGATGGTATCTTTTGTCTCGTGACATCACTTATTAAATGACAGCATTATCTCTATGCCATTATGATTGGCATCATATTTGAATTTGTTTAGTATAAATTTTAAGATTTTAATTTTCTTTATATGGCACTTTGTCCCCAGCACTTGCTGGCCCTTGACTGCCAATGAGGCCACTGGAACCAAAACATTTTTATTTTTATTTTATTTTTTTAAAGACAATTCACCTTTTAGTTTTACACTCTAAAAAACAAAAACAAAAAAACTCACCCCCACCCCAACCCTTGCATATGGTACACTCTAAAAAAAAAAATCCTCCCCCGTCCCCCTCCCCCCCAGCGCCTTGCACATTGTTCCTCTTCCCCTTGTACACACCCATGAGGGAGTGCTGTGGGTGCAGAAATTAAGGTCCCCGCTGATCCTATCTTTTAACTCTTGTGCAGGTCTGAGTTAAAAGAGATTTTTAATATTTATCCTGCACATTTTGGTGACAGACGGGAATGCCACCTTTTAATTTTCTGGTCTCCTGGTTTGTTCAGTTTTATTCTTCTTGGATCCTCATCAAAAAAAAAGGTGATGTGTCATGAATTACAAATCAGGACCTTTTCTTGTGATTTGGTTTCACCCTGACAGTGATGTGGGCATCACAGTTTGAATATAAAATAAGTAACCCCTGTATACTTTTTCACCTTTTATGCCTGTGCTATGTGTAGTTGTTTACCTTCCCTGATGATCATTCCTGCTCCCCCTGTCTTGCTGTGTTTCGCTTTGTTGGCACTTTTTTGCTGACCCTGTGTGATTTTGCAGGTGCGTGAAGCCTATGGCAAGGTTGGCATTCCCCTGCTCTTTGACCACACCAAGGTGGATGAACGCAATCCATGTATCCTTTGTTGCCACATCAATGAGTCTGCTTCAGAGTGGAGAACAGCGCTATATAAAAGTGATCAACAACAACATCTCTGTGTGTTGAAACATTTCATGTTATATTGAATTGTATAATATTCGTAAAAGTGTTAAAGGATGCCTTCAAAGAGCCTAAATTAGACTGTAGCATTGTTAATTAAAAGTATGCTTTTCAACTCTCATCTGTTGGGCAATTCAGCGAAGCTGGTTTGCACTAGCGAATGCCCTTTGTTAACTTTTGCATAAGAAGTCACGAAAGATTGCAGCTACCGCATCAGGCTGATTTCTGAGTAGGCGTTTGTGCATACTGTGTGTAACAGTGGAAGTTGAATCTAGAATTACAAAGCAGTACAAATGCTGCTACTGTTGTGTTTGCAAGAATTACAGGGGAAAGGTGATGGAGGATGGGAAGGTGTCATTGCATCATTTCCTGGCTGACCAGAAGATTGTGAGTGTGTGGAAAAAATGCATGTTTTTGCAGCCAGTAGCATGAGCAACAACTTCTTGATTGTTGCCAGACACAGTCTAACTGCGGGCCTTCAAAAATGCCTTCCAAGTTGGCACTGTAAACTTCAGGAATTCACTGTCACCACCTTCCATTGTGAAGATGGTATGTAAGGGAAGAAAAAACAGCCAAGGGACTTAAGCGATGTCAGGAAAAAGTCAAGGGAGTTAACAAATCTGCCTAAACTACCGCATAGTAAGACAATCATGTACTCTTGTGGGGTGATTTGCTGGTTATTCACTAAACACCGGGAAAGCAAATGGCTCTTTTTGGGAGTGTTATGATTCACACACTCCATCAATTTAATGCTGAGTGTTTGGATTCTTTTAGCTACAACACAGATCGTCCGATGGCCATACTAATTTACACACCTCACTCCATCTTCAAAATATGCTTCTTGCTTGCACCTCACTAAATTTGTTAGATGTTGAATGATTGAGAGATGAAACTCTCCCTGCAGCTTCTGCTTCCCCCACTCCCAGCCTGCTGGGTGGGCCTTTCTGTTGATGGATTTAGATTTATTCCTACATTTGACTCTTTGAGCCTTAACTACTAATCAGACATTGCAGAGTGGGCAAAGCTGGCTTTGACTAACCTGGTACGAGACAACGAGGAAAACGCCAAGTATGTCAAGAACATGAAGCTGCAGGGTCACGTTGACCCCACAGGAATTTTGCGGGACTGTGGCCTGACCTTGGAGATCAGAGGGGACAAGGTGGTGGTCACATCAGAGGGGCCAACACCGTCTCTCAGCAGGTTGTCAGAAAAGGCTCCCCCCCGTCCCTGACCAAGTCAGCCATGTTTGTTGTAAATTAACTTTCCTTCATCCCGCAACTCATGTTTAGAGTGTATGTATTAGTATGGTTAAAAGTATTGACTTCTTTTCTTCTGCACATGATGTTTAGTTCAGATCTTTGAATGTGGATTCTTGATCAGGCATGATGTTCTTGACTTGTATTTTTGTTTATCTCTGACGTTTTTTTGTTTTTGTGCATCTGTTCCTCATTGTCTCATACGATGAATGCATGTAGTCCCTTTGTAATGTACTGTGAATCTTGTAAATATTTTGTCTGATTTTAAACCACCTTGTTTCTTTGCCAGCATTTCAACTACAACAACAAAATTGTCAGTTTACAGCACATTCAGATATACACTGATCCTTTCAAAGTTGTGATTTGGGCATTCCAGAAGGGATTTGGTAAAGTCTAATTGGAACAGTCATGTTCTGAAAACTGTTTTCTTTTTCACTCTTGTTTTATTTGAAGGGAAATACAGGGAATACAATAGTGATTTTTATTTCTTTTGGACTGAGTACTTCAGCAGTGGAAAATGGTGTGGATACCTTTTTGACTGTTGTGAAGAATGCAAGTCTTTTCCCCATGTATTTAATCTTGAGAATGCATGTGTTTCAAACGGACAATTTGTGATATTTATCAAAAATAAGAAGCTAGAGTTTTAAAGTGCAATTGTCACCATTGTTGCCTGACATTTAATGAATTGTACGTGTAGATGTCTTTTTTGTTTTTGTTTGTTTGTTTCATGCAGGTAAGTTTATGTTGTCTTTTTGAGCTACATTCGACCAGCGACATGCAGCTATACGTTCCTTTGGAAGCAGAATGTTGAAATACACCTCTGCATGGGGCCGCATTAGCTGGATCTTCTTCTTTTTTTTTTAATCCTCTGTCCTTGATGACACTCCTCCACCCCACCCCCCACCCCAACCCATCACACACACACACTTTTCTTACATTTTACTTTGATAAACCACAGCTGCAGTTGAATTAGAACTCTTCTGTTTTGAGTTTTTTCTTTGTAGATTGTGGTGACAGTGTGAGAGACAAGATGCACTGAGGTACATGTGTTTCAGCAACTGCTGCTGCTGAAGAAGAGGTAGCAACAATATAGAGTGGATACAGTTCTGCTCAGTCAGCATTACATTAATCAATTCATCCTGGAAAATAAAATAGGCGCTTCTTATTCATTCATTTTGCTTTCTCCATAGGCTGACCCATTTGGCGCTGTTGGATAAAGTTACTTTGTGTGTGTTCATGACTGTGTGTACATTTGCATTCCATTATCTGCTACAAAGCTGTACATGTACCGGAAGTGTTCAGGACACATGCTTGAATCTCAATAGAGAGTCTGCATATCTTGCTGTTCTGTGTTGGGCAGTAGTTGGCATTTGTGCAAAGTGTGCATATGCAGGGATGTTTTTGACGTTGCTAGGGGCAAGGTACATATAATGTGAGCATGTCTGGGTGCTTGCATTGTTGGCAGCAGTGTGTTATGGTGCAAGTATGTGTATGTGGGTGCCTTTGGTGGGCTTAGTGCACAGACACTTGACATGAGTTGATTGGTATTTTTTAGTACAGTTCTCACATGGCCTTTGTCTGTGTGAAAATACAAGATACTGTACTCTGCCTGCATTCAAGTATTTAGTCATGGTGAGATGCGAAATTGTGGTTCTGCGATGAAGCCTGTGGTCATCTCTCCATTATGCTTTGCTGCCCCTGCTGCATGTTTCCCAGCAGCTTTGTTTGGCATTATACAGGAGCGTGCTTAGCATTGTGTTTGGGCTCAAAGTCTGGTTTTGTTCTTTTGTCCAGGTGGTAGGGTCATCAGTCCATGTCAGTATATCCTTCATGTAAAATATCCTTTGCCCTGAAAACAACAACAGAACAAAACAAATAGGCAAGCAGAACCCAGTGAAATAAAGTAATTGGGTTTTTCTTTTTCACAAAAGTTTGGTAAAATCCATTGGGAAAGTGGAAGCAAAGTTCACATAAAAGTGTTTTTTTGTTTGTTTGATGTTTAGGGGCATGGCAAATACAAGAAATTCACACATGACAACTGGCATACAATGCAATTTGACTGACCAACTTGAATCAGTTGTACCTGTTGTGAGGCATGGTGTCTGGATCATTTATGCACACATTTGTGGTAGTACTAGTTGTAGATTATGATTAGTTGATTAATCTTGATGATGAAACTAGGTCAAGTTGGTTGACATTTCTAGCACACATTAACCCTCTGAGTTAGAGAGAGTGCAGTGGCAGTCACATTAAATAAATAAAAAGGATAAATGAAGAATTAACCAGTGTCAGGTGCCTGTGTACTTTGGTCCATGTGTGTTTGTTTATCTTCAACTGGTCTGTGTGTGTGTATCAAACATTTGAGTGGGAATGGTGTTTTTATTTTGGGGGAGTAATAGAAGCACTTGTACATGCATGTGGGTGAGGGGAAAGCATCTGCTGGAATTTTGTGTGTTTATGGAAATTATTACATCATTCATTTCTTTCAACACTTTAACAGGTGCATCATTGTTGCATTGGTAGATGTTTGCATTTGCGAGAAGCCATTGAAATTTACACAGCAGATGGGATTTGATGTGTGCATGACATTTACATGTATGTACAGTTATTTTCAATAATAATGTGCAGGAAGATAATTTTTGTATGGAAACATATAAACGTGTATTGCATGTGCTCTGGTTGTCTCAAATCAAACACCATTGCATTCACAGTCCAAACTTGTATTTGTGCCATTTTTGACTTGCATCAGATGTCATGCAAGTCTGTGTAATGATCAAGTGGCAAAAATCTTAACATGGAGATTTGGGGGGGGAGGGGGGGCTGCTGTCTTAGTGAATTCTTTCAGCCTTTATGTGACCTGTTTTAAGTTGACCTTATTTCAGTGTCACAGCAACATCACATAGATCAACCTGTTTGCATGTGAAATTCTTTCCATCATCTTGAATTCAAACTTTGCAGTTGTAAGAATGTAACATACATGGACAAAGCCATGCGTAAAAAATTGTGTGTCCAAAAATCAGAACCAAGAATGATTGCTAGCATTCTAATATTGTGTTTTGTCCTAATAAATAGCATTCTTTTGAACCTTTTATGTGTTGGGATCTTGTGTGTGTCCAGGGCAGATCCTACATGTGTTTCCAGTGTGCAGCTGGCCATAAGGAAAAGCTAACCCTAGCAACAACAACAAAAATCCCCAAAATGAAAATAAAATCTGAGACCATTTAATACATATCTTTGAGACTTCAAGCTTGTCATTTTCATACCATGTAATGGCCTTGAGGTCTCATTGTCAACCAAGTTTTGATCCAGCTGAGTTCATATTTTGTATATTTGCTGCATACATGGGCAGGGTCAAGCACAAAATGCTGTCTGTGGCTGACATGTATTTAATGGAGATAACTTGCATAATGTTTGTGTTCATGACAAGTAGCACTGCTGTTTAAGTGAGGTTTTTATCTTTACTTGTTCATGAAGGTTTGGTTGATATAAAGTCATACAACAATTAGATTGAAGAAACAATTTATTTGTCCAGTTTTGAATTTGAGTCACTGAGCATTTACTCTCTTTATTTATATATTGATGCAGGTCTTTTTTGTTTTAGTTGAAAAAAGAAAGAAAATGCTTTAGTTATTCAAGTTCTTTTTAATTGGATGACTCAAGTTTGCTGGTCAGCTGGTCAGTAGTTCAAGTGAAAACATTTTTCCAGTTAATATACATATATACTTATATGCATTTAAAAGATCAGGTACCTTTACGCCTATGTAGGCAGAGTGTGGTTCAGGGTTGAGAGGTAACGAGAAAGGGAGAGAATTGTAAGAGCATGAGTGTTTTGTGACTACTTCGTGTCAGTCAATATGAATCAAACGAGTATTAATAGTGCCACAGCATTTTGTGATAATGGGAATGAATGGAATGGCAAGTGTTGACATTTGAAGTGAACACAACTTTTTTTCTTCTTCTTTTCTTTTAAGGAATAGGATGATATTTATAAAAGTTGATGTTTGTATTTTAGATTAAATACTGGTCAGGTTTGGTTATTTAAAAAAAAAAAAAAAAATGTGATAAATACAGCTAGTTCAGAAACAAATGCCTCAGTACACTTTGCTTATGAGAATGTGCAAACAAAACAAAAATCCCCTATTTTTAAATGCTTCACATTTGGCATGTTGACAAATATGAAACATAATTCCATGATGTAAACTCGGCACGTAACCAAGAGTTTTATGTACATATGAAACTTGGCAGGTCCATATTTGCCAGCAGTCCAGTTATGTTGTTTGTTGATCATGCCTATGTCCAATCATTGTATTTCATTTAAAGTGACAAAATTGTTCCTGTGTGTTTAAGAAAAAATAAGATGAATACACCACCCTTGCTAATTAGTTGACAAAATGATATTGAGGAGTAACTGAGGATCAACTTTTTCACTTGTTGAATAAAAACATGCTGAAATGGTGCAAGTAAGTGGCCAGATCAGCTCTTTTTCTCTCTCCATGTTTTTAATAGGCCTATGACTTGCTGAAAATGGATTTTATGTTATGTTGAATCTGTTCAGCTTTTTTTATGATTGAACATGCCTGAACATTTGAAAACGCACATGATTCTTTCCCTGGAAGAAAGTAAGGTTGTCCATGTCAAAGAAAAGAAGAAAAATGCAGCTAAAGTAGAAGAGCTGCTGTGTCCAGTTTAAAGAACACGTACAGTCATTCATTTGTCAATGTAAATTTTGGGTAGTTGTTTTAAGGATAAGTTATTTTCCTTCTTTTACTGTCTTTTTACTGAATGCTGCATCTCCATGAATCTCAGTATGTTAGGTACTTTTATGAAGGTGTCAACAGAACCCAAATTGATTGTGAAGTTAACTGCCATGCTGAGGTGGCTGTCTTAGGTACTGAAACAATGCCAACCCAATTGTAGAATGAGTCTTTAAAAACAAAAAAACAAAAACAAAACAAATGGAAAGAGAGAGAGAGAAGAAAGACCATCAAAGAAAGTGATGATAAACAAAAGTAATAAAAAATCTCTGTCACTGGAAATGTATCAGATTACATGAATGAACTGTATGTTGAAAGTGTCAGTGACATCATTAGGTCAACAACCGACAGATTTGATGATTCTGATTGGTACAGCACAGATATGTCCCAACTGCAGCAGCACATGTATTTCCAACCTGATACTGTATCATTTTTGGTAGTGATTAGTCATCTACACCATGTGCATGTTAAAGAAAAATGAAAATCTATTACAACTTCAGTCCCTATATTGAAAAAAGGATAAAGGAAAAGAAAAACACCTGACAATGTATCAAAATGTAAGTTCAGCAATAGTTTCTTCTGTAGCTCATTTATTTTATCTGCCTGTTGGTAATTAATTAAGCAGAAATCAACAAGAAAAAAATATGAGATGAATTTTTGAAATGTGCAGTAGTTTGGTGGCATTTAACTGATGACGGCCAGTTATTTAGTACCACCAGATGTTGTTAGTACTGCTTACAGGTCTTTTTTTCTCTTCTTTTTTTGCATATGTAATGACTTGTTTTGTTTTTTGGCTTTCAGACTATAGGATTTTACCAACCAGATCAATTTTGTTTTGTTTACTTGCTTTTCAAATTCTAGATGAGTGAAATAGATGGAAATTGTCTGATTTTGTTCAAAACATTCTTAAGTGATCTCAGAAACTGAAGTCGTTATGTACCATGCAGCGCAGCATTGGATGAAACCTGCCCTGGAGTATTGTACTCTGTTGCTCTGCCTATAACTTATCAAGTCATGTTTTTGAAGGTGCATAGATGTTGATGAATATTGTTCGTTGTTTCTATTCTTTTTGTCTGTCCTGTATGTTTTATCAAAATATGATGTCTGATATCAGTTTTGATAATAAACTTTATTCCTTTGTTGTGATTGTTTCTGTTTGTGGTCTTTTTATTTTCATAGACTGACACCATAAACAGGGTGTGTATGTGTGTGTGACTTTTATAGATCAGTTGTTGGCAGAGGAAGGGAGCTAATCTTGCAGACGCAAGAGGTGCATGGAAATATATAATATTTTTAACTGAAGACACATTCTGTTTGAAGAAGGGATCGGAGACTGAGCAGTCACAGATTTTGAGTCTTCTAGTGAAAAGAGAATTTTAATTGAAAACGGCTAGTTTATTCAAAGAAGGGACATAACAAACTGCGCTATCACTCATATGAGACTTACATAGATTACTTCCCCTGTTTCGCCGTTGCACGAGACTGTTTTTTTTCTTGGGCTGCACTAATACAGAGGTTATGTTTTTGATTGTTCGTTGTTTTGCGCTTCATAGGGTCTTGACAAGTGGCTTTGGTAGATGGTGTTGCGCGCGCGCACATGCACACACACTATCTCCTCTCTCACATTTGGTTGACCAAAATCTGTTCCTATCCACAAAGCCAGCTTGGCTCGGCGGGGTCACGGGTCTTTCATCTACTCTTTCATCTCTCTCTCTCTCTCTCTCTCTCTCTCTCTCTCTCTCTCTCTCTCTCTCCTTTGGGTGTGGGTGTGTTTTGTTGTTGTTTACTTCGGTGCAATTGTCTTTGTATTTTCGTTGTGGTTTAACTTGTGTCTATATGCAAGTTAACAAAAAGGTTTGAATTAATCGGCTCAACCCCATTGGTATGGATTATCGTCTGCAACAATAAGCCATCAAAATGTCACCACCCTCCCCCCCTTTCTCCTCTCTTGCTCTCCTCACCCCATGCACCCATTCTGTCTTGTACCGCGTCCTCTCTGCTGCTCCAGACTCGCAGCATCAGATGAAGGCGGTGCGTCTGGAGGGAAGACCCGAAAGGTGGGAGCCGGGACGCTGACACGCGATACAACGACTAACTACTCCCACCTCGACTTGTTGACCGGCTAGCGATTAGACGGCGGGTAACACAAGCACTGGGTGTCTGCCGGCAGTGGAAAACACCTCACGACAGTTGGGCGTTTAGGAACGGGTTAGCGTCTCTTTCAGGCGTCGCCACTGTCTGTTTCCGGGATGACTAGAATGTCACGCGCGGTCCGTTCCCGGATCGACAGGAGGGCGTGACTGACACAAAGTTGGGAAGGGCAGCACCGGGAGCAAGAAAGAAGGGGGGTGGGGGCAGTTGTCACCTCAGAGTGATACCACTTTGGAAGTGGGGGGGAGGGGGGGGGGGAGATTTGTCACCTAAGAGTGATCCCACTTTGGAGGATGGAGGGGAGTTGTCGCCTCAAAGTGATCCCACTTTGGGTGGGGGGCGGGGGGATTTGTCACCTAGGAGTGATCCCACTGATGCCAAAGCAACTTATGGTAAGCCATTGATTCAAGTTTTCGTAAGAACTGTTAAACAAAGATTCGTGGTAAAAAAAATACAACGCTGTTATAAAGGACAATATCGCCAACTTTAATAAGGAACGGGCATTGTACAGTCACTTTTTTACCTAGACGTATTCTTGCGATTTGCCGATTCTTGAGGCTGATATGCTTATTGTCCACTATACCCATTACCCCTCTCTTCTACTTTGTTCTAACTTTCTGTTTATGTATATGCATACAATTTTTGTATTCTATAGTAGCCATGTGCACTGGTCATTATCCAGTATCCTCAGGTGTGGTGGATATGACGGGGATAGAGCCATGCAAAGAGGTTGAATCAGTGAGCGAATGTATTGTTAATGGACGGACGCACGCTATATGAATAAAAGACCCACAATGATGTGCCTGGCAAAAAAAGAAGAGTGATCCCACCGTGGGGGGGTGGGGGGTGGGGGGAGTTGTCACCTCAGAGTAATCCCACTTTGGAAGGGGGGGCGGGGGTGATGGGGGCAGTTGTCACCTCAGAGTGATCCCACTTTGGAAGTTTGGGGGGAGGCAGTTGTGAACTCACTGTGATCCCACGAGGGGGGGGGGGGGGGGGAATTGTCACTCAGAGTGATCCCACTTGGGGGTGGAGGGGGGTGGCAATTGTCACCTCAGTGATCCCGCGTTAGTGATGGGGGGGGGGGGGGGGGGGGGGGAAGGGATGTGACCAGCTCGACCAGTTTAGAGGTGGTGGGGTGGGAGGAAGCAATTGTCAGTTTAGAGGTGGTGGGAAGCAATTGTCAGTTTAGAGGTGGTGGGGTGGGGGGAAGCAATTGTCAGTTTAGAGGTGGTGGGAAGCAATTGTCACCTCAAAGTGATCCCACTTTGGAGGGGGGGGGGGGGGTGCAGTTGTCACCTCAGAGTGATCCCACTTTGAGAAGGGGATTTTTGCGTGGGGGGGGGGCGGCAATAGTCACCTCAGAGTGATCCCACGTTGGTGGGGAGGGGGGAGGGCATTCTAAAATACACAACCTTTATCCAAACCACCTAACTGACCATCCGAGGTACTGCATTGCACGTGGAAGAGTTGGCAGAAAAACGGGTGATGTATTGATGGTATGATCTAAAACCGTCTCTGGGGAGAGGTATTTTGACTGCTCTATGACCGTAGTTCCGACAGTACCCCTTGCACGGGCCGTGTCAGCATGTCTGTCTGCGCGTGCATGTAGACTATCCATACCCAGGCTTCTGTGCTTGTCAGTGTGTGTGTGTTTGTGTACGTGTGTGCGTGTGTGTATATATATGTGTGTGTGTACACGCACGCGAGTGCCACAGTATAGGCTATGTGGTGTACGTGTGTCACTGTATGCCGGTTGTGCGGGTGTCAGTGTGTGAGTGCATGCTTTCCGAGTCGAGCGTGTGTGTGTGTGTGTGTGTGTGTGTGTGTGCGTGTGTGTGTGAGAGAGAGAGAGAGACAGACAGACAGAGGCACAGACAGACTGAGAGAGACAGAAAGAGATACACAGAGAGGGAGACAGACAGAGATCGTAAGTGTGACCGGTGTGTCTCTGGGCATGTGTGTGTGTGTGTGTGTGTTTGTGTGTGTGTGCGCCCGCGCCGTGCGTGCGTGCATGAATGTACAGTGTGTGCGCGCGCCGCGCCGCACGTGCGGGCGGTAACTGGCGTGTGGGCCTGGGCTGCACCACAGACGTGGAGCGAGACGTACTGAGTGTGAAGGGAGCGCGGGCAACGATCTCCCGGGGCTGGCACTCGTGGCTCCTCTTCCCTCGGGCCTCGTGGTGGCGACCTCAGCATGACGCTTCTCCTGTCGGGTACGCAACTTCACAGAGACGGGGCACTGCGCATGTCCGGATTGAATGACCTCTTCCGCTTCCGGCTCTTGGTTGGCTTAATCATCGTCTTTCATGTATTTCCGCGTCAATATTAGCTCTCTCTCTCTCTCTCTCTCTCTCTCTCTCTCTCTCTCTCTCTCTCTCTCTCTCTCTCTCTCTCTCTCTCTCTCTCTCAGTACCGTGTATGTGTGTGTGTGTGTGTGTCAGTGTGTGTGAGAGAGAGAGAGAGAGAGAGAGAGAGAGAGAGAGAGAGGAGAGAGAGAGAGAGAGATACGGAATTCCTTGTGCACTGACGTAAATGCACGCATGCTACGCTGAGATGGTCATTGCCACGTACCATAGCTAAAACCGTAAAAAAATGAGCCCATTTATTTACAAGAAAAATAAATAAATTGCTTTTTTCATTTTCCCCTTATCGATGTCAAGTAGAAACGCAGAAGCCGGAAACTCCATCGTTCAGTCAGTTGATGGCGTATTTCAGCAGCGACTCACAGTGCCAGCTTTGGTAATAACTAAGATAAATGGAAGGTGTTTAAACAACAACAAAATTAAAGGGCGAGGTAAAGCGTAAAACACGTACGTAAAACACATATAATGGAATTATATTAATTTAAACGCCAGCATTCGTCAGTTTTGGAACAAGAGAGAGACATACAGACAGACAGGCAGAGACAGACACAGACAGGGGGGGGGGGGGGAGAATGGTGGAGAGACAGAGAAAGGATGGGGGGGGGGAGGAGAAGAGGAGAATGGGGGAGAGACAGAGAGAAAGGGGGGGGGGGGGAGAAGGAGAGAGAGAAGAGGAGAGAGGAGAGAGAGAGAGAGAGAGAGAGAGAGAGAGAGAGAGAGAGAGAGAGAGAGAGAGAGAGACTTGTGGGGGAGGGGGGGGGGCGGGGGCGGAAGGGTGAGAGGATGGAGGGGGCGGCAGGGAGTGTTAATCATGAATCATAATTAGTCGCTTTGCGGCATGGAGGCATTGAATCGGGAACACTTTGATGTCAGCGCGCCTAGGGACGATCCCACGCCATAGCCGCGCCAATATTATGAAATTAATTCCCTCCGTGAATAGAGTTTACGAGCCGCTGTGTTTTCCCATACCGTCTGAATCAGAATGCCGAGCGACATGGAGAAAGCTTTCGCAGAACTGATGGCAAACGTTGGCAGCCTTCGCGAAAGTGTTCCTCTCATCATGACTAATCCGCTCTGACACCAGAAAAAATCTTCGTTTATTTCCGCTTTTTATCCACTTTACGTTGTTGATCGCGCGTGTTTTGCACGTCCTTGCGGACAGATTTACCCTTTATTACTCGGAGGAGCGCAGTGTAGAGAGATAAAGACTATCATACTTATTAAAACCACCCCCGAAATGTCTGGACTTCGGACTGATTGCGTAGAAAGGGGAAGCGATTCGACCCGGGCTATGCCGCACCACTCAAGCTGCGACGGGTTTGTTCATTTGCACACATGAATCATCCTCGCTTAGCTGTTTGGTCAAAAGACGGAGCAGGCCTGATTATGTGTTTTCCCGCTCCACAGACCCACATTACATTAACTTTCTCTTCAGATCAATTTGAGCTGATATTCATGAACTTCGGAAAGCCCATACTTGCTCAACCTCGACTCTTGTGAAGTTATTGCCTCTGAAACAGTTCGTGTGTGTGTGTGGGGGGGGGGGGGGGTATGTGCGTATGTGTGTGTGTGTGTGTGTGTGTGTGTGTGCTGTGTATAAAAAAAAAGCCTGAGGAAACCTGTCGGTTGCGCAGGCGAAAATTTGTGGAAGTTTCGGGACAATGATACCCGAAGCAGCTGTGTGTCTTTTATTCTGATAATATATAATTATAATATACCTATGCATACGCTTGATTGGTAGTGCGGGTCAACCCGTTCCCTGCCCTTCAGACGTTATGTTAAGTCACTGGCAAAGTGCTTTCCATCTACATTTATATCATGTTGTACGACTTCATGCATGACGTCCAGCTCCTCGTGAATTGTAACGTGAACCAAAATTCTCTAATGCAGCATTTCTGGGCAGTTTTGACCTTTTCTTGAGACTGTTCTTGGAGGGAACTTGCACCCAAAACACACAAATGCTGGCAGTGAATGGGTTAAGTAAGTACTGGCACACAGCGTCAGATCCTTGTCCATCGTGGCACGACCACCTAAGGCCAGTGTCAGTCAGTGTCCACTTGTATAACGCGCTTCTTTCCTATAGTGTCCAACTTCAGCATCATGAAGACTCGGACACCTGTAGTGCCTGCTGGGTTATTGTGGTGTTTCCATAATCCACAGAACTCTCACATGGACTACAGGATGTTTAACGAGCGTATGTGATCTGTTCTCATGCGCATACACACGGATGACCTCAGTTTATAGTCTCATCCAAAGGACTTTTGTAGAGTCTGCACAGAATCGGACTCCGGAGAAATCGAAGGGCGGGCGCAAAGCCCAGCGTGTAACGTTCACCCCTCCATTTGATGACCACGCTCCATCGTGCTTAACTTCGGGTTTCGAGAGCGAGTGCTCTTGCTCTGTGCCACTGACTGTCCTTGTTTAACTCCATGCAGACAGCCACACGTTCGTTGTACTTGCTGAAGAAGAAAGGGATGCGGGGAGGGGATTGTGGGAAGAGATGCGGAGAGGGGGATGAGGAGGCCGGTGAGTGACTAAGGAGTTGCCGAAAACAAAACTGGTTTCGGCTGATGCAATGGACATTCATGAGGAGTTGCCGAAAACAAAGCTGGTTTCGGCTGATGCAATGGACATCCATGACGAGTTGCTGAAAACAAAGCTGGTTTCGGCTGATGCAATGGACATCCATGACGAGTTGCTGAAAACAAAGCTGGTTTCGGCTGATGCAATGGACATCCATGACGAGTTGCCGAAAACAAAGCTGGTTTCGGCTGATGCAATGGACATCCATGAGGAGTTGCCGAAAACAAAGCTGGTTTCGGCTGATGCAATGGACATTCATGAGGAGTTGCCGAAAACAAAGCTGGTTTCGGCTGATGCAATGGACATCCATGAGGAGTTGCCGAAAACAAAGCTAGTTTCAGCTGCCGCAATGGACATCAGTCTATGCACGTGGTACACAGGATAGCATGGTGTGGCTCGATCAGCTACTGGGCTACGCTGTCACACAGCATCAGTGCGCCAGTCCGTCAGGCAAGCAGCACGCCGTGAAAACGGCAGAGAAACGTGATACACAACAATCAACTTGTTTGTACTTAATCTCGTATTCAACCCCCCCCCCCCCCCCCCCCCCTTCTCTCTCTCACGTTCGCTGTAAGACTTGTTTAACAGCACCTTGAATGAAACCACTGCCGCTCCATCAGCCACGACCAATTTTGTCAGAAATCTAATACAGCGTGTTAATTTTTGTTTGTTCCCGTAGTCGTCAGCTGGTGGCACAGCGATGATTTGCCATCCCATGGCGTTGTTCCTTCACAGCGGGGAGACTGAGTCAAAACCTCGGACGGACCGAGCGATCGAGGACAGCGGCAAGTGACGGAGCAGCGGAACACGCGAGCCAGTGTAACCCAGATCTGGCAGGGACCCAATTTGCTTGTATACATAAGAAAACACACGACAAGACGTTCGCTGGGCCAACATTAAAAAAGCGTCTCCAATACACCTGCTGCGTCGTCCGATGTGAAAAACATACACGGACAAGCATGCGCTGGGTGAAAAAAATACCACCGCCAACAATACCCTTCCACCCGATACCGGCATATTTTGTCGGGAGAAAATTGACATTGGCACAACAGTTTTGGGTTGCGGGTGGAATTCCGGGTACGACGTCGGGGTCAGACGAAGGGAGCGAGCGTTGGGAGCTGTGTGCTGGCTTTTTGTCTGCTCCCGCCCTGCACGTGCTTCTCGCTTAGGCCACACTGGCTGTGTGTTGTTCGTAATCCGACCCTGGCCAGTAAGCCTTTAAACCCCTCAACACACACCGCAAATCTGAGGGCCATGTACTTCTTTCTTCGCGCTGGTTTCACTTTTCTGCACCAATACCAATTCAGCTTTTTGGCAATGAGTGGTGGACAATGCGAGCCGAGTTGTTTTTCTTGGAGTAATTACCTCCCTTTGGTATTGTGCGAGCCAGCTCGCGAGGTCAGCCTGGCTTTGTCCGGCCACAATGGCTCCGTCTGGCCCTAGCAGTCTGTGCTGACATCCAAGCAACCCGTATACACTGCACGCTGACAGGAATTCCGAGCCGCGCAGAAACGGAAAAGGTACCTCAGCCGACCTTCTTTGCTCTGAACGGAAGTAGGCCATTACGCAAGACACAGAAAAGGACAAGCGGCTGTCCATTGGTTGGCTTGTTACCGAAAGCTCTCACCCGCGTGCGAGATGTTACGAGACTGTGCGATTTGTGGTGTCGCATAGAGTCCTACCGTTCGTCGATCTGCGCGGCTCGCTACACAGCTAAAGAAGCTGTCGCCTCTATATTGCTCGGGTGTTGGTTGGGGGGGGGGGTGGCGTGGGGGGGGCGTGGGCGGGGGGTGGGCGGGGGTTGGGGGGGGGGGATGCGGGGGGGGGGGGAGGAGACGAAGCTGCACACATCAAGACGCTTTTCAGCCATATCGCGACACCGTTTGCAGGTGCCTCAAATATACGTGAGAACCTGTTTCCAGTGTATACTTCCCATTAATACTTCTTTTTTTCTTATTGTCGCAGGTGTAATTCATAGGCAAAGATAGAACTGAATACACCACCCCCCCTTTCCCGATCCGTCTGTCTTTCAGCTTGTGTGTGTGTGTGTGTGTGTGTGTGTGTGTGTGTGTGTGTGTGTGTGTGTGTGTGTGTGTGTGTGTGCATGCATGAGTGTGTGTGAGCCTGTGTGTGTGTGTGTGTGTGTGTGTGTGTGTGCGTGCGTGCGTGCGTGCGTGCGTGTGAGTTCGGTGTAGTGTGGTGAGTGCTTTTGTGGGTGTCTGGTGTGGGCTGGTGTGTGTGAATGTGTGTGTGCGTGCGTGCGTGTGTGTGTGTGTGTGTGTTACATACATATTATGTCTACAGGCAGAGGGGATAAAACAAAAACAAAAAAATTACAATAAAAGGAGTTTACTTTTAATGCCCCGTTATTTTTTCGAATTTTCAAAACGAATTTTGCGAGTGACAGCTGCAATAGCTGGATCGCTTACCACATACCGCGGTCTTTTTGATGTCTGTCATCCATGCGAACATGCGGCCTGTGTGTTGGGTCACTGAGTTCATCGAGAAAAGAACTCGTCGTGTGACGTCAATATAAAACGGGGCATATTACAACCCAAATTTCTCCGATTCTTTCTGTCTTTCTTTCTTTCTTTCTTTAATATGCTCAACACTTTGAACAACACATGTGTCCAGAAATCTTGTTCATTTGATAGACTCATTGACCTCAGTGAGCATTAAAAACCCAGACAAACTAACACACGCGTACACATAATTATGCGAGCATCACACACGCACATTGTAAACTGACAGTTCCAGTTCCTGTCTCTAGCCGTGACGTGTACACTTATTACACCACACGAATGGACGGTTTATACCTTCCTAACTCACGGTGCGTGCGATACAAAGGTATATATACTTTACGGATTGTGTGTACAATTAAAATTTAAAAACAACAACCAGAAAGAAACAAAAAGCAAACAAAACAAAAAACAAAACAAACAAAAAGGTTTGAACGAGCGAGTAACAGCAACAGACACTTGACAGTATTTATTTCAGTTTTTTTCATCACAGGCGTTGCTTTGTCACAACAGCTAAGAGGGTTAGTCTTACGGTATCTTGTTAAAAATGCTAAAGTTTTTTTTTTTAAATAGCATTAACAACAACAACAACAATTATCTCTATCTCTCTCTTCTACACACACACACACACACACCACACACACACACGCACGCACGCACGCACGCACGCACGCACGCACGCACGCACGCACACACACACGCACACACACACACACACACACACACACACACATGTATCTCAGGGAAATGGGAATGAGGAAAAGTTTTTTTTGGAACCGGAAAGGGATATGTTTTCAATGACAATTTGAAATAACAGACAAAGGCAGCAATACGGACAGTAACAGGGATTTGATTCTAGGTAGTTGCAACCTGGCAAAAGAAAGAGCGCTGACCACTAGACATTGTGTTGAAGGAGCGGGTGGTATTCTGAACGTTCGGGTGTCTACAAAAGAACGGAACTGCCTGGAAGGAGTGTAAAGGTGAAGAAGGTCTTAAAGGTAGATGGGGGTTTGATGAGAGAACAGAGCTCAGGAGCTGTGTGGAAGTCATGGTGGCCGTCCTCGGCTCCCGTCCTTAATAAGCCTACGGTTTCTGTGGACGTAAAGCAACACTCAATCAATTGATGAGAGACGGTCTTAAAGCAAAGCAAAGACAGTTCGTATTCGATTCTTTGCTCCGTGGGTAGCCAGTGTGGAGAATAAAGCATAGGAGTGACGTGGGCGGAATATGGCTGGGAAGCTGCTCGCTGTGTCTTCTCTCTTTCGTCGTTCATTTGCGGCTTTGTACCTCTGTCTCGAATAAATAAAGGCTATGATCCACTTTAGATCGGTCGTATGACTGCATTGTGTTGTTCTTGATCGCTTTTATGTAGCACTTTTCTCCGCTATCGAGCCGACTCACTGCTCTCTTGCTGCATGTAATTCTGAATGTGTGACTGTAGCCTTTTTATAGCGCATTTTGAATATCCACTATTTGGTCGTAACATAGCTGGTGCCACGTGAAACTGCTGCCGTCTCGGCCCACGTTCCTTGTACATCATACAAAACAGTGCACCATGTCATGTCACTTCACACAAAGCTACATATACATAGGGTGCATGCGTGTTTAGCTGTAAACTGCCACCTGCACGTTTGGCAGAATGATTGCGATCTTTTACGTGCTACTGCGATAGCACGAGGGTGGAACGGATACCGAAATAAGAGTCAGCACAGAAATTTGACCCCTGAGAAGAAACTTCTGCCGCCGCTCCTGCCGGGAATCGAACCCGCGACCTTTCGATCACGAGTCCGGCTCTCTAATCAATCAGCTATGTCCGCTCCCCACGGTGATGTACGATCAACCGCTGTAGGAAACCGCAGACCGTGACCGTGATGTCGCTGTCGAGCGACTTATCATGCAATTTTGGTATCAGATTTGCGATCGACGTGTCATGCAATTTAGGTATCAGATTTGCGAGCGACTTATCACGCAATATAGGTTTCAGATTTGCGATCGACGTGTCATGCAATTTAGGTTTCAGATTTGCGAGCGACTTCTGCAATTTAGGTTTCAGATTTGCGAGAGACTTATCACGGAATTTAGGTAAAGCAACACTCAACCAATTGATGAGAGACGGTCTTAAAGCAAAGCAAAGACAGTTCTTATTTGATTTTCTGCTCCGTAGGTAGCCAATGTAGAGAATAAAGCATAGGAGTGACGTGGGCGGAAAATGGCTGGGAAGCTGCTCGCTGTGTCTTCTCTCTTTCATCGTTCTTTTGCGGATTTGTACCTCTGTCTCGAACTAAATAAAGGCTATGATCCACTTTCGATCGGTCGTATGACTGCATGGTGTTGTTGTTGATCGCTTTTATGTAGCACTGTTCTACGCTATAGGTTTCAGATTTGCGAGCGACTTATCACGAAATTTAGGTTTCAGATTTGCCAGAAACTTCTGCAATTTAGGTGTCAGATAAATTTGCA